>NC_069439.1:7230296-7240296 GCF_026875155.1 Cherax quadricarinatus
GCCTCAGCACCCACCAGCCAGCCACACTGTAAGTCTGCCTCAGCACCCACCAGCCAGCCACACTGTAAGTCTGCCTCAGCACCCACCTGCCAGCCACACTGTAAGTCTGCCTCAGCACCCACCTGCCCGCCACACTGTAAGTCTGCCTCAGCACCCACCAGCCAGCCACACTGTAAGTCTGCCTCAGCACCCACCAGCCAGCCACACTGTAAGTCTGCCTCAGCACCCACCAGCCAGCCACACTATGTACGATTTCAGCATAAATTTTCCTTTTGGTATTCGCACAAGACACGAGACGAGGGTTGAAGATACTATTTATGTGCTGCATTACTTTGTAAATTACTCTTGCAATTGACTCCGTAGTTATCTCTCAGGAACTGCATTGAATTTTGGAAAGTCCGCGAGGTTGTTACCACAAATTATCAAATATTTATTAATACGTATAGTAAAAATAAAAACTTCAAAACAGATATTTGACTTTTCAGCGGCAAAGATTTTCTTTCGACGGTATTTGGCACAAGATGTTTAAAGCGTTGAGGCCGAGTAGAATAAGGTGTCTTTCAATATTAGAGGGCTTCTCAGAAAGCGTGCTTAAATGTCGTGGGTTCGATCCCCGGTTAGTGGCTATATAATATATATATAAAATATATAAATATATATATATATAATATATATATATATATATATATATATATATATATATAATATATATATATATATATATATATAAATATATATATATATATATATATATATATATATATATATATATATATATATATATATATATGTATGTATGCAAAACAAGCACTGTGAAAAAATAGCGAAATTCCAAGCTCTTTTATGACTTCTCACATTATCATGGAACTATGATAATACCTCCTTGATAATGTGAGAAGTCACGAAAGCGCTTGGAATTTTCCTATTTTCTCACAGTGGTTGTTTTACATATTGTGATATCGCCTGTTCACTGTGATTCTATTGCATTTATATATATATATATATATATATATATATATATAATATATTATATATATATATATATATATAATATATATATAATATATATGCTTACTCACCTAGTTGTGGTTGCAGGGGTAGAGTCACAGCTCCTGGCCCCGCCTCTTCACTGGCCTCTTCTTAAGGCTATGTATGGATTCTGCCTCCACTACATCACTTCCCAGACTATTCCACTTCCTGAAAACTCTGTAACTGAAGAAATACTTCCTGACATCCCTGTGATTCATCTGATACTCCAACTTCCAACTTTGACCCCTTGTTGCTGTGTGCAGTCTCTGGAACATCCTGTCTCTGTCCACTTTGTCGATTCCTCTCAGTATTTTATATGTCGTTATCATATGCCCCTTAGGTCCGGGACTAGTCTTGTTGCAAACCTTTGCACTTTCTGTAGTTTACTTACGTGTTTGGCTAGGTTTGGGTTCCAAACTGGTGCTGCATACTCCAATATAAACCTAACGTACACAGTGTACAGGGTCCTGAATGATTCCTTATAGAGATGTCGGAATGTTATTCTTAGGTTTGCTAGGCGCCCGTATGATGCAGCAGTTATTTGGTTGATGTGCGCTTCAGGAGATGTGCCTGGTGTTATACTCACCCCAAGATCCTTTTCCTTGAGTAAGGTTTGTAGTCTCTGGCCCCGTAGACTATACTTCGCCTGCGGTGTTCTTTGCCCTTCCCCAATCTTCATGACTTTGCACTTAGTGTGGTTGAACTCCAGGAGCCAGCTGCTGGACCAGGCCTCCAGCCTGTCCAGATCCCCTTGTAGTTCTACCTGGTCTTCATTCGACTGAATTCTTTTCATTAACTTCACGTCATCAAGGACACTTCTGAGTCTATTCCTTTCGTCACGTAGTTCACAAATACAAGAAACAGCACCGGTCATAGGACTGACCCCCGTGGAACTTCGCTTGTCAGACTCAGTTATTTTCCTGACAGGTATTCCCTGGTCCATTGCAGTGCCTTCCCTGTTGTCTCTGCCTGGTCCTCCAGCTTTTGCACTACCCTCCTGTGTGGAACTGTGTCAAACGCCTTCCTACAGTCCAAGAAAATGCAATCTACCTACTCCTCTCTTGTCTTAATGCTGTCACACTGTCATAGATATCCAGTAGGTTTATTACACAGGATTTCCCATCCCTGAAACCATGCTGGTTGTCATTGATAAGCTTATTCCTTTCTAGATGCTCCACCACTCCTCTTCTGATAATCTTCTTCGTGACTTTGCATGCTATACATGTCAGTTACACTGTCTATAGTTTAATGCTTCGTGTCTCTCTCCTTTTTTAAAAATTGGGACTGCGTCTTTTGTCTTCCATACCTCAGGTAGTCGTCCTGTTTCGATAGATGTGTTGAAGATTGTTGTTAGTGGCACGCATAGCGCCTCTGCTCCCACTCTCAGTACCCATGGAGAGATGTTATCAGGCCCCATCACCTTTGAGGTATCTAGCTTGCTTAGCAGCCCCTTCACTTCTTTCTCGGTTGTACGTATTGTGTCCAACATTTGATGGTATACCCCACGTCTCTGTCTTTCTGGAGACCCCTCCGTCTCCTCTATGAACACTTCATTGAAATTCGTGTTGAGCTCCTCACATACTTCATGGTCGTTTCTTTTGATCTCCCCTCCTTCCTCAGCCTGATTACCTGGTCATTGACTGTCATTTTCCTCCTGATATGGATGTACAACAGCTTCGGGTCAGATTTAACTTTCGCTACTATGTCATTTTCGTATTGCCGTTGGGCCGCCTACTTGCTTGTGAATATTCATTTCTGGCTCTATGACTTCTTTCCTTATTCTCCTGGGTCCTTTGCCTTCTATTCTTCTTCCATTCTCTAGCACACTTGGTTTTGGCCTCTCTACACCTTTGGGTGAACTATGGGCTCATCCTGGCATTTTCGTTATTTCTGTTACCCCTGGGTACAAACCTCCTCAGCTTCCTTGCATATTGTTGTCACATATTCCATCATCTCGTTCACAGATTTTCCTGTCAGTTCTCTGTCCCACTGAACCCCGTGCAGGAAATTTTTCATGCCTGTGTAGTCCCCCCTCTTGTAGTTTGGCTTCATTCGTGTGTGTACGTTTGTATGTGTGTATGTGTGTGTGTGTGTGTGTGTGTGTGTGTGTGTGTGTGTGTGTGTGTGTGTGTGTGTGTGTGTGTGTGTGTACATATTAACAAATTTCAAGTAACAATGTCACTACGAAAGATCAGTTTGTTATTACTGAATTGCAGAAGGAATACGAAATCAAAATCCATTACCATGAGAAGGAAGGAGAAGTTGGGAGGGAGGAGGAAGGAAGAATGAGGGAGAGGGAGGAAAGTGGATGGAGGTGGGAAGGAGGAGGAACTCTAGGACGAAAGATAGATTTGGAGGGAGGGTGGATGGTGGCTAAGTGGGTAAGAGATCTGCAGAGGGAAAGTGTAGTGAAAAGAAGAGAGGTAATGAGAGAATTTTGGATGGAAGGAAGTAGGGATGAGAGAGAGAGAGAGAGACAAAGAGCAAGCAACTTACAAAAATGTAACAGGAAAATTTCAAGAAATAAGATAAAGAAATGCATTGCAAAATATGAAATGTCCGAAGGAAAGTCGGTGTACTAAAAAAAATGTAAAAGATTAAAGAAAGGGAACATTTACAGTGTGAGGCTGACCTATTCTTTATCATAAGTACATTGTAGGAAAATAGGTTCCCTATTTTTTGCAGGTATATATGTTCTGGAGTCTACGGCAGTGGGGAGGAGATGTAATGTCAGATAGTGAAGTCATGGGAAAGGTACGAGGTAAACTGATATCATAGAATGATATCTGAGGGGATGATGGCCTAAGGAAGTTAAGATTTTGAGGGGAACTGAGGTGAGTGGATTAGTCAGTGAGGGGATTTGGGTTAACGAAATTCTGGTTACTTTTCCCTGCTGATGTGAGGTAAAGGAAGAGGAGGATGATGATGAGGAGAAGTAGTAGTAGGAGGAGGAGGAGGAGGTGAAGGAGATCACAGGAACTATTAAAGGGGAAGCACAAGTAGCAAGCCTTTAGGAGTCTAGGAAGCCAAGACTGTAGTGTGTGTGTGTGTGTGTGTGTGTGTGTGTGTGTGTATACTCACCTCACCTAATTGTGGTTGCAGAGTTCGAGACTCAGCTCCTGGCCCCGCCTCTTCACTGACCGCTAATGGTTCCTCCCTCTCCCTGCTCCATGAGCTTTATCATACCTCATCTTAAATCTATGTAAGGTTCCTGCCTCCACTACATCGCTTGCCAGACTATTCCACTTCCTAACAACTCTGGCTGAAAAAAAAAATGCTTCCTAACATCCCTTTGACTCGTCTGAGTCTTCAGCTTCCAATTGTGACCCCTTGTTTCTGTGTCCCATCTCTGGAACATCCTGTCTCTGTCTGTCTATCTGTGTGTGTGTGTACTCACCTATTTGTACTCACCTATTTGTGGTTGCAGGGGTCGAGTCATAGCTCCTGGCCCCGCCTCTTCACTGATTGCTACTAGGTCCTCTCTCTCCCTGCTCCATGCGCTTTATCATACCTCGTCTTAAAGCTATGTACGGTTCCTGCCTCCACTACATCGCTCCCCAGACTGTTCCACTTCATGACCACTCTATGACTGAAGAAATGCTTCCTAACATCCCTGTGGCTCATCTGAGTCTTCAACCTCCAAGAGTGACCCCTTGTTTCTGTGTCCCCTCACTGGAACATATTGTCTCTGTTCACCATGTCTATTCCACACAGTATTTTGTATGTCGTTAACATGTCTCTCCTATCCCTCCTGTCCTCCAGTGTCGTCAGGCCGATTTCCCTCAACCTTTCTTCATAGGAGATTCCCCTTAGCTCTGGAACTAACCTTGTCGCAAACCTTTGCACTTGCTCTAATTTCTTAATGTGCGTGACCCGGTGCGGGTTCCAAAATGGTGCTGCATACTCCAATGGGCCTGACGTACGCGGTGTACAGTGTCTTGAAAGATTCCTTACTTAGGTATCAGAATGCTAATCTCAGGTTTGCCAGGCGCCCATATGCTGCAGCAGTTATCTGGTTGATCTGTGGTTCCGGAGACGTGTTCGGTGTTATACTCACGCCAAGATCTTTCTCCTCGAGCGAGGTTTGCAGTCGTTGACCACCTAGCCTTTACTCCGTCTGCGGTCTTCTTTGCCCTTCTCCGATCTTCGTGACTGCATTTGGCGGGGTTGAATTCGAGAAGCCAGTTGCTGGACCACGTGTCTATCCTGTCCAGGTCTCTTTGAAGTCCTGCCTGATCCTCATCTGATTTAATTCTCCTCGTTAACTTCACATCATCTGCGAACAGGGACACCTCTGAGTCTATCCCTTCCATCATGTCATTCACATATACCAAAAATAGCACTTGTCCTAGGACCGACCCCTGTGGGACCCCACTCGTCACAGATGCCCACTGTGATACCTCATCACGTACCATGACTAATTATTGCCTCCCTGTCAGGTATTCTCTGATCCACTGCAGTGCTCTTCCTGTTATACGCGCCTGATCCTCTAGTTTCTGCACTAATCTCTTGTGAGGAACTGTGTCGAAGGTCTTCCTGCAGTCCAAGAAGATGCAATCAACCCACCCCTCTCTCTCGTCTGTGTGTGTGTGTATGTGTGTATGTGTGTGTGTGTGTGTGTGTGTGTGTTGTGGTGTGTGTGTGTGTGTGTGTGTGTGTGTGTGTGTGTGTGAGTATTAATTGTACAAAAAATCCCAAGAAAATATGCCAGTACTAAACAGATGACAAGAGACAGAGTGTGAAGCACCTACGTTCATCAGACTACGAAGCTGCAGTACATCAACAAGCAGATGTGCTGAGAGAAGACGTGACAGATTATTGGTTGTTTCAGTGAGATGAGGCACATTTTGAAGATGTCAGGGTGAGTGGTATGATGTTGCTTCCGGATGATAGTTGGACGACACGAGACTCATCTTCTAAGGAAAGCATAGAGGAAGAATATTATCTTCAAAGAACACAGCTTAAAAGGTACACATCTTGCTAGGAAATGTATCCTGGAAGGAAACGGACTCTAAAACAATCTTGCAAAAAAACGTATCTTGGAAGAAAATGTACCCAAAAACAAGAAGAACGTAATGGGAGTAGTGCTGGAAGAAGTAAAGGAAAGCTCGCAGAATGTCTTGCAGTTGGCTCAGCATTATTTATTGTCTTGGAAAGTGAAATTGATATTGGCACAGAGAGTCAATATTGTTTATAGGTTCCAGCCAGGAATTACGAAACTAGGGATGTTTCTCTGCGCTGATGATGTCACGGCAGATGATGCTACTGCCACAAGAGATGGTGATGTCAGAGATGGTGCCACTGGTGATGCCACAAGAATGCAAGGTTGGCTCAGGACCAAAGGTTAGCTAGGTGAGAATTATCATGACATTGCGAGCTAATGAGGGTTTGGGTAATTACTCTTGATACATTTGTTGTTGTTGGCACTTGTGTGTGATCCCAGCCTCGGAAGGTGATCTTTTATCCACATTGAAGATGCTGACAGCAAGATCACAATATGACAGACGTCAGAGCACGTTTCACTGCTCTTGCCATGATGGCACTGATGGGTATCCTTTCAAACCTTACTACAGACGTTACTAATGAGCAATATTCGAGCATGAAGCACCGTCGTAGAGCCAAAAACAAAAATTATTTAAAGAAATTAGAGAAAATAGATATTTGCCACGATGACTATACCGTAACTGATAAACTAAACTCCTGAATAAGAACTGTACAGACAAATTTAGCACCACTCAGGTAGAACATAGAATATAAAAATTACACTGAGGTATAGAAAATTTAGACAAAGCCTATTTACCACAAGGTGCCACAGACGCAGTATCAAGAGGTCAGGAAGCACTTTTGTATCACTGGGGAAATTGTGAAGAAGAATGACCGTGGGAATGAAGTGTTCTCATCTGCCTCCACATAACAGGTTTTCTCACGTTTCCATATAACAGGTGTTCTAACACTTCACATGACAGGTGTTGCAGACTCGCAGACGAACCACTACTGAAAAGCGTAAATAAATTACATCTGAGTATTTTTCAAGAAACTCTCAAAGTTCGCATACAAAAATATTTTTACCTTGGTAGAGCAGTTCCTTCAAGTCCACTGAATAAGATGATTGAAATCTAAGGGAAGTTGAGCCACCAGGCGCCTTGACCGCTGACGATGTTTGATGCCACTACCACCACTGACGTCCCTAGATGCCACCACTAAACACTACGACTAATGACATCGCTGAACGCCTCCACTCACGTCGCTAGACGCAATCACCATTGGCATTACTTGCCTTTCCACATAATGGGAACACTCTGTGTATTGTGGGTTTGTTGTGAATTCTTCCAGCCACGATATTATGACCTAAGTTTGAATTGTTACAACCACGGTATTGTAGGTTCACTGTCAATAGCTCAAGCCATGGTATTGCAGATTAATTGTGAACTGCTGCAACCAAGTTATTGTTAGTTAATTGTGAAACTGTTTTAGCGACGGTATTGTGGGTTAACCACGGTTTTTATGACTTTTATTCTTAATAACGTTTACTCTTTCAGCACTTTCGTTAGCACAGTTGCTGAGCACATGACTGCCCCGGCCTGTTAGTCCTGTCTCGCCGTCCAGCCTACATTCCTACTTCTACATTGTGACTTCGTCTTTAATCAGTCAGTTAACAGAGCTACTGGTGGTGAAATTAGCAAAACTGTAGCTACACAACAAGCCTGAGTCAGTTTGTCAGTTGATCCTCAGTCAACGAAATCATTCATTGACGAATGATTGAATTATACGGTCAGTTAATATCTACCTGTTAGCATAGCCGTTCATTAGGTGAGTCAGTTTTGATAGCAATGAACAGCATAAGGGGCAGAAACAGTAGTAGAAGCAGCAACAGCAGCAGCACCTGCATTATCAGACAACAATAGCAGAAGCACCAGTAGCAGCAGCAACAGCATCAGTAACAACTGAAGAGGCAAGCAGACGGGAGCAGCAGAAGCAGCAGCAGTAGAGGGAGAGGCAGGTAGGCAGAATCAGCACGAGCTGGAGAGGCAGGCAGACAATAACAACAGCAGCAGCAGAGGAGAGGCAGGCAGCAGCAGCAGCAGCAGCAACAACAACAGCAACAGCAGCAGTATCAGCAGTAGATGGAGAGGCAGGCAGATAATAACAACAGCAGCAGCAGCAGAATCAGCAGCAGCTGGAGAGGCAGGCAGTAGCAGGATAAAGCCGCCAGTGAACTCTGACATTTGGAAGGCTTGTAACAGGCATGGAGAGAGGTGGAAGCTGCTGATATACTGAGACCTCGTGTTGTTGTACTTAAAATGTGTGTGTGTGTGTGTGTGTGTGTGTGTGTGTGTGTGTGTGTGTGTGTGTGTGTGTGTGTGTGTGTGTGTGTGTGTGTGTGTGTGTGTGTGTGTGTGTGTGTTGAGTGTGAGTGTGAGTGTGAGTGAGTACTCACCTATTTGTATTCACTTATTTATGGTTGCATGGGTCGATTCACAGCTCCTGGCTCCGCCTCTTTGCTGTGTGTGTGTACGTTTATTTTACCGTAAATGATTTACTTTTAAATCTACGGACAAACACATCCCATCTTCGACGCTGTTACTCCTAGACTCCCTCTCTAGTACTCTCTCTAATACTCCTCTCTAATATCCCCTCTCTAATACCCCTCTCTAATACCCCCTCTCTAATTCTCTCTCTCTAGTACTCCCTCAGTAATACTCCCTCTCTAACACTCCATCTCTAATCCTCCATCTTTAACACTCTCTCTCTAACAGCCTCTCTAACAATCCCTCTCTAACAATCAATGTCTAACACTCCATCTCTAACTCTCTCTAACACTCCCTCTCCAACGCTCCCTCTCCAACACTCCTTCTTCAACACCATCTCTCCAACTATTCCTTCCCTAAATTTCCCTTGCCCAGCACCCAGCACCGTTCTTTCTCACTTCCCTAGCGCCCAGCACCATTCCCTCTCTCTCCAGTAAACAGTAATCACCTCAGACAACAGTAAATGCAATGAGACGTTGTGGGACTCCCGTCGCCCCTGGTGTCTTCTGTACCGCAGCAGCAGCAGCAGCAGCAGCAGCAGCAGCAGCAGCAGCAGCAGCAGCAGCAGCACAACAGCAACAGCAACAGCAGCACAATCATCATCAGCAGCAGCAGCAGCAGCAGCAACAGCAGCAGCAGCAACAACAACAGCAGTAGCAGCAGCAGCAACAGCAGCAGCAGCACAAAGGCAAGCAGCAGCACAGCAGCAACAGCAGCAGAACGAGTAACGCAACGAGACAGCAGCAACAGCAAACAGGCAGCAGCAGCAGCAAACAAAAGCAGCAACAGCAACAGCAGCAACAGCAGCAACAGGAGCAGCAGCAGCAGCAACAGCAGCAACAGCAACAGCAGCAACAGCAGCAACAGCAGCAGCAGCAGCAGCAGCCAACAGCAGCAGAGCAGTGCAACAGCAGCAGCAGCAGCAGCAGCAACAACAGCAGCAGCAACACAGCAGCAGCAACAGGCAGCAACAGCAGCAATAGCAGCAGCAGCAACACGCAGCAACAGTAGTAACAGCAGCAGCAGCAACAGCAGCAGCAAACAGCAGCAGCACACACAACAGCAGCAAGAACACACAGCAGCAGCAGCAGCAGCAGCGCAACAGCAGCAGCAACAGCACAGAACAAAAAAACAAGCAGCACACAGCAGCAACAGCAGCAACAGCACACAGCAGCAGCAGCAGCAGCAGCAGCAGCAGCAAGCCAGCACCAGCAACATCCAGGCAGCACAGCAGCAACAGCAAGCAGCAGCACAACAGCAGCAGCAGCAAAAAGCACAGCAGCAGCCAGCACAGCACGCAGCAGCAACCAACCAGACAGCCAACAGCAGCCAACCAGCAGCAGCAGCACAGCAACAGCAGCAGCAAACAGCAGCAGCAGCAGCAGCAACAGCAGCAGCAAGTAGCAACAAGCAGCACACAGCAACAGAGCAGCAGCAGCAAC
>NC_069439.1:7245296-7252796 GCF_026875155.1 Cherax quadricarinatus
TACTTTGCTCACACTCCAACAGCACGTCAAGTATTAAAAACCATTTGTCTCCATTCACTCCTATCAAACACACTCACGCATGCCTCCTGGAAGTCCAAGCCCCTCGCACACAAAACCTCCTTTACCCCCTCCCTCCAATCTTTCCTAAGCCGACCCCTACCCCGCCTTCCTTCCACTACAGACTGATACACACTTGAAGTCACTCTGTTTCGGTCCATTCTCTCTACATGTCCGAACCACCTCAACAACCCTTCCTCAGCCCTCTGGACAACAGTTTTGGTAATCCCGCACCTCCTTCTAACTTCCAAACTACGAATTCTCTGCATTATATTCACACCACACATTGTCCTCAGACATGACATCTCCACTGCCTCCAGCCTTCTCCTCGCTGCAACATTCATCACCCATGCTTCACACCCATATAAGAGCGTTGGTAATACTATACTCTCATACATTCCTCTCTTTGCCTCCAAGGACAAAGTTCTTTGTCTCCACAGACTCCTAAGTGCACCACTCACCCTTTTCCCCTCATCAATTCTATGATTCACCTCATCTTTCATAGATCCATGAGTTGACACGTCCACTCCCAAATATCTGAATACATTCACCTCCTCCATACTCTCTCCCTCCAATCTGATATCCAATCTTTCATCACCTAATCTTTTTGTTATCCTCATAACCTTACTCTTTCCTGTATTCGCTTTTAATTTTCTTCCTTTGCACACCCTACCAAATTCATCTACCAATCTCTGCAACTTTTCTTCAGAATTTCCCAAGAGCACAGTGTCATCAGCAAAGAGCAACTGTGACAATTCCAACTTTATGTGTAATTCTTTATCTTTTAACTCCACGCCTCTTGCCAAGACCCTCGCATTTACTTCTCTTACAACCCCATCTATAAATATTTTAAACAACCACATTGACATCACACATCCTTGTCTAAGGCCTACTTTTACTGGGAAATAATTTCCCTCTTTCCTTCATACTCTAACTTGAGCCTCACTATCCTCGTAAAAACTCTTCACTGCTTTCAGTAACCTACCTCCTACACCATACACCTGCAACATCTGCCACATTGCCCCCCTATCCACCCTGTCATACTCCTTTTCCAAATCCATAAATGCCACAAAGACCTCTTTAGCCTTATCTAAATACTGTTCACTTATATGTTTCACTGTAAACACCTGGTCCACACACCCCTACCTTTCCTAAAGCCTCCTTGTTCATCTGCTGTCCTATTCTCCGTCTTACTCTTAATTCTTTCAATAATAACTCTACCATACACTTTACCAGGTATACTCAACAGACTTATCCCCCTATAATTTTTGCACTCTCTTTTGTCCCCTTTGCCTTTATACAAAGGAACTATGCATGCTCTCTGCCAATCCCTAGGTACCTTACCCTCTTCCATACATTTATTAAATAATTGCACCAACCTCTCCAAAACTATATCCCCACCTGCTTTTAACATTTCTATCTTTATCCCATCAATCCCGGCTGCCTTACCCCCTTTCATTTTACCTACTGCCTCACGAACTTCCCCCACACTCACAACTGGCTCTTCCTCACTCCTACAAGATGTTGTTCCTCCTTGCCCTATACACGAAATCACAGCTTCCCTACCTTCATCAACATTTAACAATTCCTCAAAATATTCCCTCCATCTTCCCAAAACCTCTAACTCTCCATTTAATAACTCTCATCTCCTAATTTTAACTGACAAATCCATTTGTTCTCTAGGCTTTCTTAACTTGTTAATCTCACTCCAAAACTTTTTCTTATTTTCAACAAAATTTGTTGATAACATCTCACCCACTCTCTCATTTGCTCTCTTTTTACATTGCTTCACCATATATTATATATATATATATATATATATATATATATATATTATATATATATATATATATATATATTATATATAATATGTATATATATATATATGCAAAACAACCACTCTGAAAGAATAGAGAAATTCCAAGCGCTTTCGTGACTACTCACATTATCAAGGAACTATAATGTGAGTAGTCACGAAAGCGCTTGGAATTTCTCTATTCTTTCAGAGTGGTTGTTTTGCATATTTTGAAATCACCTGTTTACTGTGATCTTATTGCATATATATATATATATATATATATATATATATATATATATATATATATATATATATATATATATATATATATATATATATATATATATATATATATATGTCGTGCCGAATATGTAAAACTGGTCAATTAGCAAGAACTCATTTAAAATTAAGTCCTTTCTAAAATTTTCTCTTATACGTTTAAAGATATATTTTTTTCATTAATGTTGATGTACACATTTATAATTTTGCACCAAAAGGAACTTAGAAAACTTACCTAACCTTATTATAGCAAGAACAATTTATTTTGGCCTAACCCAACTAAATATATTTTAGATTTGTTTACAATAATTTAATACTAAACAAACACAGTGAAATATATTTTGTTCGTTAGGTTCAGAATGATTTTGGCGAAATTATTGCATACACAAATTTTCACTTGTCCTATATGGCAAGATGAACGTTGCTATTTAAGCCAAGATCGCAAGTTCTGTGTATTCGGCACGACATATATATATAATATATATATATATATATATATATATATATATATATATATATATATATAATATATATATATATAATATGTGGTAGGTAAGTTTGGGGTGCCAGGTGTAAATGATAATGGGAGCCCTTTGATTGAACTTTGTATAGAAAGGGGTTTAGCTATAGGTAATACATATTTTAAGAAAAAGAGGATAAATAAGTATACAAGATATGATGTAGGGCGAAATGACAGTAGTTTGTTGGATTATGTATTGGTAGATAAAAGACTGTTGAGTAGACTTCAGGATGTACATGTTTATAGAGGGGCCACAGATATATCAGATCACTTTCTAGTTGTAGCTACACTGAGAGTAAGAGGTAGATGGGATACAAGGAGAATAAAAGCATCAAGGAAGAGAGAGGTGAAGGTTTATAAACTAAAAGAGGAGGCAGTTAGGGTAAGATATAAACAGCTATTGGAGGATAGATGGGCTAATGAGAGCATAGGCAATGGGGTCGAAGAGGTATGGGGTAGGTTTAAAAATGTAGTGTTAGAGTGTTCAGCAGAAGTTTGTGGTTACAGGAAAGTGGGTGCAGGAGGGAAGAGGAGCGATTGGTGGAATGATGATGTAAAGAGAGTAGTAAGGGAGAAAAAGTTAGCATATGAGAAGTTTTTACAAAGTAGAAGTGATGCAAGGAGGGAAGAGTATATGGAGAAAAGAGAGAGGTTAAGAGAGTGGTGAAGCAATGTAAAAAGAGAGCAAATGAGAGAGTGGGTGAGATGTTATCAACAAATTTTGTTGGAAATAAGAAAAAGTTTTGGAGTGAGATTAACAAGTTAAGAAAGCCTAGAGAACAAATGGATTTGTCAGTTAAAAATAGGAGAGGAGAGTTATTAAATGGAGAGTTAGAGGTATTGGGAAGATGGAGGGAATATTTTGAGGAATTGTTAAATGTTGATGAAGATAGGGAAGCTGTGATTTCGTGTATAGGGCAAGGAGGAATAACATCTTGTAGGAGTGAGGAAGAGCCAGTTGTGAGTGTGGGGGAAGTTCGTGAGGCAGTAGGTAAAATGAAAGGGGGTAAGGCAGCCGGGATTGATGGGATAAAGATAGAAACGTTAAAAGCAGGTGGGGATATAGTTTTGGAGTGGTTGGTGCAATTATTTAATAAATGTATGGAGAGAGGTAAGGTACCTAGGGATTGGCAGAGAGCATGCATAGTTCCTTTGTATAAAGGCAAAGGGGATAAAAGAGAGTGCAAAAATTATAGGGGGATAAGTCTGTTGAGAATACCTGTAAAGTGTATGGTAGAGTTATAATTGAAAGAATTAAGAGTAAGACGGAGAATAGGATAGCAGATGAACATGGAGGCTTTAGGAAAGGTAGGGGGTGTGCGGACCAGGTGTTTACAGTGAAACATATAAGTGAACAGTATTTAGATAAGGCTAAAGAGGTCTTTGTGGCATTTATGGATTTGGAAAAGGCGTATGACAGGGTGGATAGGGGATCAATGTGGCAGATGTTGCAAGTGTATGGTGTAGGAGGTAGGTTACTGAAAGCAGTGAAGAGTTTTTACGAGGATAGTGAGGCTCAAGTTAGAGTATGTAGGAAAGAGGGAATTTTTTTCCCAGTAAAAGTAGGCCTTAGACAAGGATGTGTGATGTCACCGTGGTTGTTTAATATATTTATAGATGGGGTTGTAAGAGAAGTAAATGCGAGGGTCTTGGCAAGAGGCGTGGAGTTAAAAGATGAAGAATCACACACAAAGTGGGAGTTGTCACAGCTGCTCTTTGCTGATGACACTGTGCTCTTGGAGATTCTGAAGAGAAGTTGCAGAGATTGGTGGATGAATTTGGTAGGGTGTGCAAAAGAAGAAAATTAAAGGTGAATACAGGAAAGAGTAAGGTTATGAGGATAACAAAAAGATTAGGTGATGAAAGATTGGATATCAGATTGGAGGGAGAGAGTATGGAGGAGGTGAACGTATTCAGATTATTTGGGAGTGGAAAGTGTCAGCGGATGAGTCTATGAAAGATGAGGTGAATCATAGAATTGATGAGGGAAAAAGAGTGAGTGGTGCACTTAGGAGTCTGTGGAGACAAAGAACTTTGTCCTTGGAGGCAAAGAGGGGAATGTATGAGAGTATAGTTTTACCAACGCTCTTATATGGGTGTGAAGCGTGGGTGATGAATGTTGCAGCGAGGAGAAGGCTGGAGGCAGTGGAGATGTCATGTCTGAGGGCAATGTGTGGTGTGAATATAATGCAGAGAATTCGTAGTTTGGAAGTTAGGAGGAGGTGCGGGATTACCAAAACTGTTGTCCAGAGGGCTGAGGAAGGGTTGTTGAGGTGGTTCGGACATGTAGAGAGAATGGAGCGAAACAGAATGACTTCAAGAGTGTATCAGTCTGTAGTGGAAGGAAGGCGGGGTAGGGGTCGGCCTAGGAAAGGTTGGAGGGAGGGGGTAAAGGAGGTTTTGTGTGCGAGGGGCTTAGACTTCCAGCAGGCATGCATGAGCGTGTTTGATAGGAGTGAATGGAGACAAATGGTTTTTAATACTTGACGTGCTGTTGGAGTGTGAGCAAAGTAACATTTATGAAGGGATTCTGGGAAACCGGCAGGCCGGACTTGAGTCCTGGAGATGGGAAGTACAGTGCCTGCACTCTGAAGGAGGGGTGTTAATGTTGCAGTTTAAAAACTGTAGTGTAAAGCACCCTTCTGGCAAGACAGTGATGGAGTGAATGATGGTGAAAGTTTTTCTTTTTCGGGCCACCCTGCCTTGGTGGGAATCGGCCAGTGTGATAATAAAAAAAAATATATATATATATATATATATATATATATATATATATATATATATATATATATAATATATATATATATATATGTATATACACACCCCTCTGGGTTTTCTTCCATTTTTCTTACTAGTTCTTGTTCTTGTTTATTTCCTCTTACCTCCATGGGGAAGTGGAACAGAATTCTTCCTCCGTAAACCATGCGTGTTGTAAGAGGCGACTAAAATGCCGGGAGCAAGGGGCTAGTAACCTCTTCTCCTGTATATATTACTAAATGTAAAAGGAGAAACTTTCGTTTTTCCTTTTGGGCCACCCTGCCTCGGTGGGATACGGTCGGTGTGTTGAAAGAAAGAAATATATATATAAATATATATATATATATATATATATATATATATATATATATATATATATATATATATATATATATATATATATATATATATATATATATATATATATATATATATATGAATTCAAGCAATAACATTACCTGTTGTGCTGTGGCAGGTGTAAACAGATGCAGATGCGGTTGTTGTGTTCGCTGCGCCACAAGAACGGCTATTATGGTTGAGTGTTGTTGATGGCACTGCCATAAATCTTGGCGTTATTACGCCAAAGTGATAAACTACATTCTTTTTTTTTACTCCTCACATTCGTCTTACAATTTAAATCAGTGCAGTGAATTTTTTATCTTGTTTGGTGATACATTGATTAGATTATAAGGATTGCATAGTATCTTCACCCCTGTCTACAAAATCCCTGAAAAACAACCATATATGAACTCTACATCACATCGCCCCAATAGCGCCTATACACCACCTTAACACTGCCTCTATACTACCTTTTCACACTATACTCCGGTGCTGAGATGTTGCGCGTCAGGCAGGAGAATAAGAGGGACTCTTGCTCGACTCCCGCCGACAACCAGATACATGGGACCAGGTGTGCAACTGTGCCAGCGTAAGATGAAACATGTAATGGATTAAGTTCCGTCAAGTCCAGATCCAACCATGACATCCATTAATGGGCCACAAAAAGGTACAGACCATAAAAGGCTTTCCTGAGAAGGGAGTCAGTTGGGGATCGAAATAAACAGTCAGTCTCTTCTATGTATTTAATGTAATAAGTGGAATTCCTCTAGGAGTAGTAAAGGGTTTTATGGGGATAGTGCAACTCAGGTTAGATTATGAAGGAGAGAGAAGGGTCGGGTTTATTTCACAGGGAAAGTAAAGTTGACCTTAGAAAATGATGTGTGATGCCATCACGTTGTTTGACATTAATAGATGGATTTGTAAATGAAGTGAATGTTACTGCATCTACGGAAACAAGTGGTCATTAAGGAAATAACAATACTGCGACTTGCCGAGACACTAGGCAGCCTCCCAGGAAGCCAGTGAACTCTGGCTGGTATCTAAAACGAAGGAGAATAAAATTAATCTCTGAGTTTACTACTCTCCGGCGCTAGCGAAAGCATGTCTAGTGTTTTCTCTAGACACGTAACGTTATTGGCTATTGGTGGTGTAGTGGTTTAGAGCATCGAGAGTTTCGTTGCCTTCCTGAGAGGCTGCCAGTTGCCTCAGGTTCGAGTCTTACCTTGTAGCAGCATTGTTCTTTGCTTTAAAATCAATGGTTTTCATGGATGCATACATATATATATATATATATATATATATATATAAATATATATATATATATATATATATATATATATATATATATATATATATAGACTCAAATTTCAAACACATATATATACAACAAATTTCCAAAAAAAATTCCAAGACCGTAGGCATACTATCGAAGATACGGTACTATGTTCCACAGTCAGCCCTCCTGGCCCTATATCACTCACTTATTTACCCCTAGCTCACCTATGGAATTTGTGCATGGGGCTCAACAACAATAAACCATCTCTGACCACTAATCGCCCAACAAAAGGCTGCAGTCAGAATGATAACAAATTCCTACTACAGACAGCACACTCCACCAATATTCAAAACTCTAAACCTACTCACAATACAAAACATCCATACTTATTACTGCACCTACTACATACATAGAACACTTAACTCTGATATAAACCCTCCCCTCAAACATCTCCTTACCAACCTCAACAGAACA
>NC_069439.1:7255296-7257796 GCF_026875155.1 Cherax quadricarinatus
CACCTGACCACCCAGAGAATCTTTCCCTGGAGTTCCTTGGGATAATATGGGTGACGTTACCTAAGCTTGAGAATATAATAATCTGGGCTGGTCTAGCAGTGACACGGGGAAAGCTGATATTGGTGGTTATTTCCAAACACGACGAAGGACCATGAACCTTAGCCTTGAACCTTAGCCTTGAACTTTAGCCATTCAACCTTGGCCATGAACCTTACCGATGATTCCTTAGTCATGAACATTAGCCATAAACCTAATCCATGAACCTAAGCCATGAACCTAAGCCATGAACCTAAGCCATGAAACTAAGCCATGAACCTAAGCCATGAACCTAAGCCATGAATCTTAGTCATGGACCTGAGCCATGAATCGGAATCCCCTGCCAATATTTTAGGTACGCATTCCGAGGATTTGTAATGTTTCTCTAAGAGGGTAATAATTCAGATATTTCTCTTCTGTTTACATATATCATCTCTAATGTTCTCACCTCTGGGTAAAAGAACAGGATTTATAGAAGTACAGAACAAATTAGGTGAACAAGGGTGAACACTATCAAAACGTTCATGATATTCAGAGAACACTCTGAGACAAAGAGACAATCTGAAAGAAGGAAGCATAAGAAAAATTTAGATGTAACAAAAGTGAAAGAGAAATCACAATCATGGTGAAACAAGATTACATGCACAGTTTAATGATTAGGTATAATAGGGCCTATGTGAACATGAAAAAATTGTGAATGCGTCTTGTGTTTAGTCAGGGCCGAGAGCTTATACATGGCCCTAGCAGCTAGTGTTAGGTAAGAACAATTATATTCACAAATACATACACACACACACGCACATTTGTGTGAGGTGCCAGATTTTGTCGTGGCAGTTCTTGAGGCACCCCTGGGCAGGCACCACTGGGCAGGCACCGCTGGGCAGGTACCCCTGGGCAGGCACCACTGGGCAGACACAGCTGGGCATATTTGTGGCGCGTGCATTCCTGGCATGTGTTCTGGGCACCCCCCTTTTTCTCCCCTCCCCCGAGGCTGCTTGGCACCCTCTCTCTCACCTCCTACGGGTCCCTGGCACCCCTCAGGGCAGCGTGGCATCCCTAAGGTGTGCATGACTGCCTTGTATCATCCCTTCAGTTTCTATCAATAGCTTACTTGTCTCTGAACTAGCTTGATATGACCTGACCTAACCTGACATATTCGACTTCTGGACGTGAGGCGACATGACAACGTCCAGACTTTACCTCGATAAGACGAGACAACAAGATGCCCAACTGAAATTTTTAATTCATTAAACACACACACACACACACACACACACACACACACACAACACACACACACACACACACACACACACACATACACACACACACACACACACACACACACACACACACACACACACACACACACACACACACACACACACACACACACACACACACACACACACACACAAACACACACAGGGACGGGAAATCCTGTGTCACAAACCTACTGGAGTTCTATGACATGGTGACAGCAGTAAGACAAGAGAGAGAGGGGTAGGTGGATTGCATTTTCTTGGACTGCAAGAAGGCGTTTGACACAGTTCCACACAAGAGATTGGTGCAAAAACTGGAGGACCAAGCAGGGATAACAGGGATGGCACTACAATGGATCAGGGAATACTTGTCAGGAAGACAGCAGCGAGTCATGGTACGTGGCGAGGTGTCAGAGTGGGCACCTATGACCAGCGGGGTCCCACAGGGGACAGTCCTAGGACCAGTGCTGTTTCTGGTGTTTGTGAACGACATGACGGAAGGAATAGACTCTGAGGTGTCCCTGTTTGCAGATGACGTGAAGTTGATGAGAAGAATTCACTCGATCGAAGACCAGGCAGAACTACAAAGGGATCTGGACAGGCTGCAGACCTGGTCCAGCAATTGGCTCCTGGAGTTCAATCCCACCAAGTGCAAAGTCATGAAGATTGGGGAAGGGCAAAGAAGACCGCAGACGGAGTACAGTCTAGGGGGCCAGAGACTACAAACCTCACTCAAGGAAAAAGATCTTGGGGTGAGTATAACACCAGACACATCTCCTGAAGCGCACATCAACCAAATAACTGCTGCAGCATATGGGCGCCTAGCAAACCTCAGAACAGCATTCCGACATCTTAATAAGGAATCATTCAGGACCCTGTACACCGTGTACGTTAGGCCCATATTGGAGTATGCGGCACCAGTTTGGAACCCACACCTAGCCAAGCACGTAAAGAAACTAGAGAAAAATGCAAAGGTTTGCAACAAGACTAGTCCCAGAGCTAAGAGGTATGTCCTACGAGGAGAGGTTAACGGAAATCAACCTGACGACACTGGAGGACAGGAGATAGGGGGGACATGATAACGACATACAAAATACTGAGAGGAATTTGACAAGGTGGACAAAGACAGGATGTTCCAGAGATTGGACACAGTAACAAGGGGACACAGTTGGAAGCTGAAGACAGATGAATCACAGGGATGT
>NC_069439.1:7262796-7267796 GCF_026875155.1 Cherax quadricarinatus
ACAGTTATTTGTAGGTTTTCTGTAAATTTTAAATTTGAATTCATTATTACTCTTAATAATTAAAACATCTAGAAAAGGCAATGAGTTATTTTCCTCAAACTCAACAGTAAAGTTTATAGAATGGGCTAAGCTATTTAATTTGCCAAGGAAATTGTGTATATCTACATTCTTAGGCATAAGACATAAAATATCATCGACATATCTGATCCATTTTGCTGTATTAGGGAGGATTGTGTTAAGCAATCTTGTTTCAAAAAAATTTCATGTATAGGTTACAAAGAACAGGTGAAAGAGGATTTCCCATTGCCATACCAAACTTCCGAGTGTAAAACTTATCATTAAATACAAATTTTGCATCAACAATGCAAAGTTTAATAAGTTTAATGATAGTAGGATCTGGCAGTGGCAAATCATAATTAACGAGATCTTCAGATAAGAAACTTAATATATACATATCGTGCCGAATACGTAAAACTGGTCAGTTAGCAAGAACTCATTTAAAATTATGTCCTTTCTAAAGTTTTCTCTTATGTATTTAAAGATATATTTTTTCATTTATGTTAATGTAAAAATTAATAATTTTGTACCAAAAGAATCATAGAAAACTTACCTAACCTTATTATAACAAGCGCAGTTTAATTTAGCCTAATCCAGCTAAATATATTTTAGATAAGTTTACAGTTATTTAATAATAATTAAACACAATGAAGTTTTTTTCGTTAGGTTCAGAATGATTTTTGCCAAATTATGGCATACATAAATTTTTGCTTGCCTTATTCGACAGGAAGAGCGTTGCTAATTAAATTAAAATCGCAAGTTTTACCTATTCGGCACGATATATATATATATATATATATATATATATATATATATATATATATATATATATATATATATATATATATATATTATATATATATATATATATATATATAATATATATATATATACACACACACACACACACACAATATATATAATATATATATAATATATATATATATATATATATAATATATATATATATATATATATATATATATATATATGTATATATACATATATATATATATATATATGTATATATATATATACATATATATATATAATATAAATATATAATATATATATATATATATATATATATATATATATATATATATATATATATATATATATATATATATATATATAACAGAGAGAGAGAGAGAGAGAGAGAGAGAGAGAGAGAGGAGATACCACCTCTAGAACTTTACTAGGGACCCTCATTCTCAGAGAAGACAATAAACGAACCTCAGGGTAAACTCAAGGTTCTCCCCGAAGCTGTTTGAATATTTTCTTCTCCTACCATCCCCTATATTCTATATTTTATGTGAACTTTATAGTAGGAAGAATACATTGACAGTAAACACAAACATGAATACATTGGTACAATATATCAAAGATTATGATTCTCCTTCAGCTCCTCCGAATGGGGACGTGAGCCCAGTATGCAGCATGCATTTCCCCTCTGGATGGCCACGCTGAGGCGCTGGAACATGAAAGTCTGTGCCCTTGGGTCCCTGGTGGTGTCGATGATTCTGGAACCCAGTTCTTTAAGGAAACGTGTGGCATTGTTTCCCCATGATCCATGATTTGTGTGTGCCGAATATGTCGTGCCGAATATGTAAAACTGGTCAATTAGTAAGAACTCATTTAAAATGAAGTCCTTTCTAAAATTTTCTCTTATACGTTTAAAGATATATTTTTTTCATTAATGTTGATGTAAAAAATTATAATTTTGCACCAAAAGAAGCTTACAAAAATTACCTAAGCTTATTATAACAAGAACAATTTATTTTAGCCTAACCCAACTAAATATATTTTAGATTTGTTTACAATAATTTAATACTAAACAGACACAGTGAAATATATTTTTTGCGTTAGGTTCAGAATGATTTTGGCGAAATTATTGCATACACAAATTTTCACTGGTCCTGTATGGCAAGATGAGCGTTGCTATTTAAGCCAAGATCGCAAGTTCTGCCTATTCGGCACGATATATATTGACCATGGTAGAGAACAAATTGTGCAAATTAGAATACAAATTGGGCACTTCAGAATATAAACTGAGTTCATGTTATTAAGTAAGTAAGAGAACATAACAGTACAAATCCGATGAACAAGACACGTAGTGTATATTACAGATAAAATGATGTACGAACATAACAACTCAAGTGGGTGTAATTAAGAGCACAAGAAGATATTTTACAATACATTAGTGTACATTACTTGTACACAAGTGCTGTACGCTAATTTATTGTAATATTTATCAAAAACATTGGAAACAGAACAAGAGAGAGAAAGCAAAACAGAAGCAATATTGGAGAGTGTGTTAATGAACAGTGATTCCAGTCCCATTAGAGTGATTAGATCAATCATCCATCACAAGGTAAATGATCGCCCAGCAGTCATCGCTTCATCACATGTCTGTCACAGCAGCTGGCTCTAATCCTACCCACCCGGATATTCAAATAATGGGCGCAGAGTCCATAGACTTTATGGCTGGTGCTATCTGGCTGGCTCTTTTGGTCTCAGAACGAAGACTGTATGACTGTAGGTTCTTCTGGTCAGTATAATAGTCCATTGTGTGACTGGGCTATCTAGTCGACATATCCAGCTTGAAGGCAAGACTTTTACGCTCTAGAGAGTCAGGAAGCCAATGGTTGAGACACGTGAATTGTCTCTTGGGAGAAGGAGGAGGGAGGGAAGGGAATGCTTTATTAATATGGGAGGAATTGCTGTGTTGTGTTGTGTGTATCATGATGATTTGTATTGATTTGCTGTTCTGAGAATATGTGCTTTTCTACATTCGTTTTTCTCTGACACTGCAATATCTTCCACATGCTGGTCAGAGATCCAGCGAGAACGAGAACACTAAACAAAGAACAAGTGGCCAGTGACACTGATGTTGTGAAGCAGAATGTCACCACGACTGACACCACCACCCCAGCCACTGATACAACTACCCACCACCACCACTACTGATGCCATTACCCACCACCACCACCACTAATGCCACTACCCACCACCACCACTAATGCCACTACCCACCACTACCACCACCTCTTCCACCAGTACCATCACCACTGAGGAATCAGGGAATATGACTGGCTGTAGGAAAGAAAGAGACAATCCCAGGTTAGAAAGGGAATTACATCAACCACCTCACTGCGTTTATAGAATTATCAGGTTTTATTGTGAGTATATATATATATATATATATATATATATATATATATATATATATATATATATATATATATATATATATATATATATATATATATATATATATATATATATATATATATATATATATATATATATATATATATATTATTTTACGACAGTGGAAGGTGCTGCTATTATACCGAACAGTGTGCGACTACCTTGCATTATGTGATATATATAGTGTGGGTAGAAAAGTTATATTTCTCTGTCATATTCTATCACAGCAAGTGTTTCATGCCCGAGACAGGGAAATCTGTCAGGTTGTGGGGAGGTAGAGAAGGCATATATTTTAAGGACAAGGATCGGGAAAGACGGTGTGAGAAGTGAGATGGGTGGGGTTAGACAGAGGGATGATATGAATAGGGGTAGGGCAGGTCGAATAGTGAAAGGGGCGGAGCTAAAATAGGTAGAGTGCAAGGGACGGGGCTATGAGATAAAGGGAGAGGGCGGGGCTGTGAGGTAGAGTGAAGAGGGGTGGGGTTTGATGTAGAGTGAGAGGAGGCGGGGCTAAGAGATAGAGTGAGGGGGGTTGGGGGGCTGTAATGTAGGGTAAGGGGAGCTTTGCAATAAGAGGTAGAGTCAGAGGTGATGCAGGACAGTAATAGATGTAATTCTTTGAAAGAGAAGCGACTGGGTTAGTGGGGTGCAATGTATGTCTCAGATGGGTAAGGTGCGTAGATAAAGGATGGTTGAAGTTAAGAAGGAGAAACGCATGACCAGTGGGTGGGCAGACTTAAACAATAGGAAGGGATGCACTTAGTGACTTAGTGTATGGGAGAGGGACCTGAAAACTTAGAATGGGGGCGCTAGTTGAGAAGAAGTAAGAGATGGCAGGGAAAAGAGGGTCCGGGATGGATAATTGTTGGAAGTAGTGGGCATTGTGTGAATAAGAATGAGAGGGAGGAGAGATGTGAAGGGGTGGAGCCAGCGGGAGGAGGTGCAAGGAGGGCTACTGTAGGAGGAGTCAGTGGGCACTGAAGGGGGTGACATCGTAGTGAAAGGAGCCTCAACATGTCACCTGAACGGAGTGGCATCAAGCACTGAACCACGTGCGACAGGAACCTAAGGGGGCGTGAAGGTTATGCTTCCGTAGCAGTGGGAGTGGCCAGGGGCGGGGCGTATGGGCGGGCTTGAGGGGCGGAGGGCGGTGACTGGGGGCGGGTATCGACCGCTTACGCCCGTGTGTGTGGCAGCAAGAGCAGGCAGGGGGGGTCGCTGGAGCTGAGCTTGCCAGTCTGACAAGTGCCTGAGTGCTCGCTGCACACATTCACAGTTTTTTGTTGTGGTTTTGGTGTTGTTACTCTCGCAGTGTTCTCTTCTCCGTTGCCTCCTCGGTGAATCAGTGTAAGTGCGTGGATTAGTGCTGCGTGCTAGCTGCTGCGGCGGTCAGGCTCAAACTAGGAGGCGCTCTAGAGTGTGCTGGGGGGCGGTGAGGTGCGGCCAAAGTGGTGAGATGCAGCCGCGAGAGCCGCCTGCGGTCCCTGTCCACATCGTCAACATCAGCCCCGGTGTGCAGGTGGCCGCAAGGGCCGGCAGGCCGCGCCAGGCGTGAGCGGTGCCCGGCCGGGGGCACCAGTGGCTCCAGGCACCGGACCGACACCGGTCCGACTCCGGTCCGGCATCGGTCCGGCTCAAGGCACCGGTCCGCCACCTGTCCGGCAGCACTCAGCACCAGTGGATCAACACACATCGAGGCCTCGAAGAAGCTGCAATCACAGGAGTCATCT
>NC_069439.1:7270296-7377796 GCF_026875155.1 Cherax quadricarinatus
TCATAGACCCATCCGCTGACACGTCCACTCCCAAATATCTGAATACGTTCACCTCCTCCATACTCTCTCCCTCCAATCTGATATTCAATCTTTCATCACCTAATCTTTTTGTTATCCTCATAACCTTACTCTTTCCTGTATTCACCTTTAATTTTCTTCTTTTGCACACCCTACCAAATTCATCCACCAATCTCTGCAACTTCTCTTCAGAATCTCCCAAGAGCACAGTGTCATCGGCAAAGAGCAGCTGTGACAACTCCCTTTGTGTGTGATTCTTTATCTTTTAACTCCACGCCTCTTGCCAAGACCCTCGCATTTACTTCTCTTACAACCCCATCTATAAATATATTAAACAACCACGGTGACATCACACATCCTTGTCTAAGGCCTACTTTTACTGGGAAAAAATTTCCCTCTTTCCTACATACTCTAACTTGAGCCTCACTATCCTCGTAAAAACTCTTCACTGCTTTCAGTAACCTACCTCCTACACCATACACTTGCAACATCTGCCACATTGCCCCCCTATCCACCCTGTCATACGCCTTTTCCAAATCCATAAATGCCACAAAGACCTCTTTAGCCTTATCTAAATACTGTTCACTTATATGTTTCACTGTAAACACCTGGTCCACACACCCCCTACCTTTCCTAAAGCCTCCTTGTTCATCTGCTATCCTATTCTCCGTCTTACTCTTAATTCTTTCAATTATAACTCTACCATACACTTTACCAGGTACACTCAACAGACTTATCCCCCTATAATTTTTGCACTCTCTTTTATCCCCTTTGCCTTTATACATATATATATATATAAAATGTCGTGCCTAATAGGTAAAACTGGTCAATTAGCAAGAACTCATTTAAAATTTATTCCTTTCTAAAAAATTCTTTTACACATTTAAAGATATATTTTTTTCATTAATGTTAATGTAAAAATTTATAATTTTGCACCAAAAGAATCCTAGAAAACTTACCTAACTTTATTATAACAAGAGCAATTTATTTTAGCCTTATCCAACTAAATATATTTTAGACACGTTTACAATAATTTATTACTAAACAAACACAATGAAATACATTTTTTCGTTAGGTTCAGAATGATTTTTGCTAAATTATTGCATACATAGATTTTCGCTTGTCCTATATGGCAAGATGAGCGTTGCTATTTAATCCAAGATCGCAAGTTTTACATATCGGCACTACATATATATATATATATATATATATATATATATATATATATTAAATATATATATATATATATATATATAATATATATATATATATATATATATTATATTATGTATATATGTATGTATATATATATATATATATATATATATATATATATATATATATATATATTATATATATATATATATATATATATATTGTGTGTGTGTGTGTGTGTGTGTGTGTGCAATAAGATCACAGTAAACAGGTGATTTTAAAATATGCAAAACAACCACTGTGAAAGAGTAGTGAAATTCCAAGCGCTTTCGTGACTAACTCACATTGTCAAGGAACTACGATAGGTCCTTGACAATGTGAGTAGTCACGAAAGCGCTTGGAATTTCACTACTCTTTCACAGTGGTTGTTTTGCATATATATATATATATATATAATATATATATAAATATATATAATATATATATATATATTATATATATATATATATATATATATATATAATATAATATACATATATAATTTTCCTCGCTGTCTGACCCCTCATTGCAGGCCCTCTCTTTCTCGGTTCCTTCCTGCAGGACCCTCTCAAAGCAGGACCCCTTCTCTGCAGAACCTCTCACTGCAGGCCTTTTCACTACAGGATCTCTCACTGCAGGACCTTTCACTGCAGGACCTCTCACTGCAGGACCTCTCACTGCAGGACCTATCACTGCAGGACCTATCACAGCATGTATTTTAAGAGTTCCTCACAACGGATTTCCTGACTATCCTTGGCACTGAATTGTTAGTATTCTTTAAACAGTAGTCTTTATAAGCGCCTAACCCTGTGGTTCCTAATAACCTTGATCTTTTTCAAAGGTTCTCCAAGGCTACCGCCACCCAGCTTGAAAAAATAAACCTTATCCATGTTCAGGTTTTAAAACAAGATAGCTGAACCTCGGTTTTATGTTGCTTTGTTATGGGTTCAGTAACCGAGGAGGGAAGGTTAACGACTCCGGATTCGGAACAGCCGATGTGAACTGGGGATGAAATGCCGTGACATGACTGTGACGCCAGGGACACAGGACAATGTTTCGTCCTGTGAAGAGTTTTATCATGGTTTGGTAAATCTCTGTTCAGAGCAAAACGTTGTTCCGATAGAAGCTTGTTCCGCAGCCCGTGTTCTTAGCGCTGTGATGTGAAGCTTTGATGTCAATGGAAAGCTCTTGATCAAATGAAATGTGTTGAACACCTGACTTTGTTAATGAACGTATTGAACACCCGACGTTGTTAATGAACGTATTGAACACCTGATGTTGTTAATGAAGGTATTGAACACCCGACGTTGTTAATGAACGTATTGAACACCCGACGTTGTTAATGAACGTATTGAACACCCGACGTTGTTAATGAACGTATTGAACACCTGATGTTGTTAATGAATGTATTGAACACCTGACGTTGTTAATGAACGAATTCAACACCTTTCGTTGTTAATGAACATATTGAACACCTGGGTTGTTAATAAAAGTACTGAACACCTGCCACTGCTGTTTCGGATTCTAAACACTTGATGCTGTTATTAATGACAGGAATCACTTAATACTTTTAATGAAACTGCTGAACATAACTCGTGGTAGTTCCGGGTTTTGAACAGCTAACGTAATTACATTGTGTCGTTGTTTCCTTTGACAAGTTCACAGAGCCATTTAACAAATCAGAAGGAACCAACGAACAAGGTGTGAACAACAGGTGAACTATGCATAATGCTTCACTATTGAGAAAGAACTATTGAACAAGGCGGTTGTTCACTTTTGAACAAGGTATGATCATGCACTTAGGCAAATCACAAACAGCGTTTTTTTGAACATGACTAATACTAAGAAGAGCAACTTTGCAAAGTTGTCTCCCCCCCCCTCAAAAAAAAGGAGAAATACATTAAACGAAAGAATCGCAAACAGCGTATTTTTGCTACGTTTAGCGTCGCAAAGAATGCGTGTTGCTCGCTTTTACGATGGCATCGCTGAGATAAGTGCGTGCTGAGGCAGCTGATGACTGTTTTATAAGACAAATGTCACAGCTCTGTGTCTCAGGACATTTGTCACAGCTGTGTCACGAGACACGTGTCACTGCTTTGTATCAGCTGGATACTTGTCGCTGTTCTGTGTCCGATTCTTCTCACTTTCGGTGTTGTAATGTTTATTTAATTTGGTAGTTCTTCAGAGGCCATTTTTCTGACCTCTGGGGCTAGTCTCGTAGGGAATCTTTAGACTTTTCTCAAGGTTCAGACTTTTTGAAGGCTCAATACTGGGGCTGCACACTCGGTGGTGTGTGTGTGTGTGTGTGTGTGTGTGTGTGTGTGTGTGTGTGTGTGTGTGTGTGTGTGTGTGTGTGTGTGTGTGTGTGTGTGTGTGTGCCAAAGCAAACAATCTGGAGGCTTCACTAAAATTAACCAACAGTCCTGCTAATTACATCACCGAAGCCTCAGCTTCTTGTTTCCATGTTATTCTTCTTTAAACCTTCAAGAAGGGCCGCCTTGATGTCAGCCAAGTACTACTGATGTAATGAAATTACCTTCCCTTCCTAGTGTTTGTATCAAACATGGCTGCCACCCATTCCCCAGGCGCGTAGTGACCCGTGAGTTCACCGCTTAATAATAACAATACTAATATTAATTATAATAATTAAACCGCTCGGAAAATTGTTCACCTTGTTGACAATAACATATCACTTTTCTATTATCTCAGAGCTCATAGTTATGAGTATCTCATTAGCTGATTCTCTGACAACACAGTGACTCTCCTCTCCAGCCCTTCACAGACACCGTCTTACTGAAGTTTTATCCATACACAGCATCCATTGTATGGCTGTCAGCCTCACCGTGTTATCCATACACAGCATCCAATGTATGGCTGTCAGCCTCACCGTGTTATCCATACACAGCATCCAATGTATGACTGTCAGTCTCACCGTGTTATCTATACACAGCATCCAATGTATGACTGTCAACCTCACCGTGTTATCCATACACAGCATCCAATGTATGACTGTCAGCCTCACCGTGTTATCTATACACAGCATCTAATGTATGACTGTCAGCCTCACCGTGTTATCTGTACACAGCATCCAATGTATGACTGTCAGCCTCACCGTGTTATCTTACACAGCATCCTAATGTATGACTGTCAGCCTCACCGTGTTATCTATACACAGCATCCAATGTATGACTGTCAGCCTCACCGTGTTATCTATACACAGCATCCAATGTATGACTGTCAGCCTCACCGTGTTATCCATACACAGCATCCAATGTATGACTGTCAGCCTCACCGTGTTATCTATACACAGCATCTAATGTATGACTGTCAGCCTCACCGTGTTATCTATACACAGCATCCAATGTATGACTGTCAGCTCACCGTGTTATCATACACAGCATCCAATGTATGACTGTCAGCCTCACCGTGTTATCTATACACAGCATCTAATGTATGACTGTCAGCCTCACCGTGTTATCTATACACAGCATCCAATGTATGACTGTCAGCCTCACCGTGTTATCTATACACAGCATCTAATGTATGACTGTCAGCCTCACCGTGTTATCCATACACAGCATCCAATGTATGACTGTCAGCCTCACCGTGTTATCTATACACAGCATCCAATGTATGACTGTCAGCCTCACCGTGTTATCTATACACAGCATCTAATGTATGACTGTCAGCCTCACCGTGTTATCTATACACAGCATCAAAAGTATGACTGTCAGCCTCACCGTGTTATTCTATACACAGCATCTAATGTATGACTGTCAGCCTCACCGTGTTTTTCTATACACAGCATCCAATGTATGACTGTCAGCCTCACGTGTTATCTCATACACAGCATCCAATGTATGACTGTCAGCCTCACCGTGTTATCTATACACAGCATCTAATGTATGACTGTCAGCCTCACCGTGTTATCTATACACAGCATCTAATGTATGACTGTCAGCCTCACCGTGTTATCTATACACAGCATCTAATGTATGACTGTCAGCCTCACCGTGTTATCTATACACAGCATCCAATGTATGACTGTCAGCCTCACCGTGTTATCCATACACAGCATCCAATGTATGACTGTCAGCTCACCCTGTTATCTATACACAGCATCTAATGTTATGACTGTCAGCCTCACCGTTGTTATTATACACAGCATCCAATGTATGACTGTCAGCCTTCACCGTGTGTTCTTAACAGCATCTATATGTATGACTGTCAGCCTCACCGTGTTATCTATACACAGCATCTAATGTATGACTGTCAGCCTCACCGTGTTATCTATACACAGCATCTAATGTATGACTGTCAGCCTCACCGTGTTTTTATTAATACACATCTATGTATGCCTGTCAGCCTCACCGTGTTTCTATACACAGCATCATGTATGACTCAGCCTCACCGTGTTTCTATACAGCTCCATTGAATTGTCAGCCTTCACGTGTTATTCTGATACACAATCCTTTAATGACTGTATGTCCTTTACTTTGTTATCTTACACAGATCTAATGTATACTAGCTTCCCGTTTCTATCTAAACCTGACTCTATGTATGCACTATCAGCTCACCGTGTTTCTATCACTAGCTTCTAACTTGTACTGACTGTCTACTCACTGTTCTCTTATACCTACTAATGTATCTACTTCTATCCCTTAACGTGATTATATTTTATACACAGTATCTAATGTTGACTTGTTGTTAAACCTCCGTCTCCCTTAATCTAACCTTGCTTGTCTAATAATCTCTATTTTCCTTAACCTGACCTTGGTTGTTTTTCACGCTCTCGTCTTGACATTATTTTATTATTATTATTATTATTATTATTATTATTATTATTATTATTATTATTATTATTATTATTATTATATAATTCTTTATTTTGACATTTGTGAGTTTACTACAACAACAACAACTACAACTACTACCACTATTACTACTACTACTACCACCACCACCACTACTACTTCTACTACTTTACTACTACTACTACTACTTCAACTACTCCTACTACTACTACTACCACTACTACAGCTATTACTACCACTACTACTACTAACTTAAAAATAATGTTGGTAACATTAGTAACTATTCCAAAAGACATAGAGGTGAAACAGTTGTCTTGATTTCAGTATTTTCAGTCGAGAACTTAAGAGTAAGAGCAGCACCAGGACTGACTGGGAAATAACTCTACCAGCGTCTTTATTGACACGTACATGGGAGTACATAGAGCAAATGTGAATAAATATGAATATATATGAAAGTAAATAGAGGACCTTTGAGTCTACTCCGAGACTATCTGCTGAAAGGAATCATCCACTTTTATCTATATTACTGGATACATTGTATTATCTTTATGTTTAAAGTATGGATAATTTAATAGATAAATCTACTACAGACCTAACCTTTATTTTTACACAGAGTTTCGCTGAGGACTAAGCGAAATGTGACCTATTGCTAGCAGTGTTAGTGATCGAAACAGCAGTAGTGAACTGAATGTAGAAAGAGACTTTTCAAGGTTAAAGTTTGTCCAGAGCATGAGTGTGTGTGTGTGTGTGTGTGTGTGTGTGTGTGTGTGTGTGTGTGTGTGTGTGTGTGTGTGTGTGTGTGTATGTGTGTGTGTGTGTGTGTGTGTGTGTGTGTGTGTGTTGTGTGTGTGTGTGTGTGTGTGTGTGTGTGTGTGTGTGTGTGTGTGTGTGGTGTGTGTGTGTGTGTATGTGTATGTGTGTATGTTGTTGTGTGTGTGTGTGTGTGTGTGTGTGTGTGTGTGTGTATGTGTGTGTGTGTATGTGTATGTGTGTGTGTGTGTGTGTGTGTGTGTGTGTGTGTGTGTGAGTGTGTGTGTGTGTGTTTATGTGTTGTGTGTGTGTGTGTTGTGTGTGTGTGTGTGTGTGGGTGGTGTGTGTGTGTGTGTGTTATGTGTGGTGTGTGTGGTGTGTGTGTGTGTGTTGTGGTGTGTGTGTGTGTGTGTGTGTTGTGTGTGTGGTGTGTGTATGTTGGTTGTGGTGTATGGTAAGTGGTGTTTGTGTGTTGTGTGTGTGTGTGTGTGTGTGGTGTGTGGTTTGTGTGTGTGTGTGGTGTGTGTGTGTGGTGTGTGATGTTGTGTGTAGTGTATGTGTGTGTGTGTGTGTGTGGTGTGTGTATGTGTGGTGTGTGTGTGTGTTGTGTGTGTGTGTCTTGTGTGTGTGTGTTCCTGTGTGTGTGTGTGTGTGTGTGTGTGTGTGTGCGTGTGTGTGTGTCCTTTGTAATGTGTGGTGTATGTGTTGATGGTGTGTGTGTGTGTTGTGTGTGTTGTGTATGTGTTGTGTGTGGTGTGATTGTATGTGTGGGTGTGTGGTGTATGTGTGGTGGTGTATGTGTGTGGTGTGTGTATGTGTGTGTGTGGTGGTGGTGTGTGTGTGTGTGTGTGGGGTGTGTGTGGTGTGTGTGTGTGTGTGATGTGTGTACTCACCTAGTTGTACCACCTAGTTGAGGTATGCGGGGGTCGAGTCCCGAGCTCGCTGGGACCCCCGCCTCTTCCTGATCGCTACAGGTCACTCTCCTGAGACCGTTAGCATTATCAACTTCTGTACTTCTTCTTGCTTAAAGCTATGTATGGATCCTCCTCCACTACATCGCTTCCCAAACTATTCCACTTACTGACCTCACTCTGTGGAGCTGAAGAAATACTTCCTATACACCCTGAGATTTCATCAGTGTCTTCAGCTTCCAACTGTGTCCCTTGTTCGTGTCAATCCTGGAAAATCCTGTCTTGTCCACCTTTCCAATTCCTCTCATTATTTGTATGTCCCGTATCATGTCCCCCCTATCTCCCCGTCCTCCAGTGTCGTCAGGTTGATTCCCTTTAACCTCTCCTCGTAGGACATACCTACTTAACTCTGGGACAGTCTTGTTGCAAACCTTTTGCACTTTCTCTAGTTTACTACAGCGTGCTTGGCTGTGTGGGATTCCAAACTGGTGCCGCATACTCCTATATGGGCCTCCCGAGTACACAGTGTACAGGGGTCCTGACTGATTCCCTTACTTAAGATGTCGGAATGCTGTTCTGGGTTTGCTAGGCGCCCATACGCTGCAGCAGTTATTTGTTGATGTGCGCTTCAGGAGATGTGCCTGGTGTTAACTCACCCCAAGATCTCTGACCCCCTATACTTGTACTCCGTCCCCTGCTGCCTTCTTTGCCCTTGTCCCTCCCCAATCTTCAGGACGTTGCACTTGGTGGGATTGAACTCCAGAGCCAAATTGCTGGACCAGGTCTGCAGCCTGTCCAGATCCCTTTGTAGTTCTGCCTGGTCTTCGATCGAGAGAATTCTTCTCATCAACTTCAACGCCATCAGGCAAACCGGGACACCTCAGAGTCTATTCCTTCCGTCATGTCGTTCACAAATACCAGAACCAGCACTGGGTCCTAGGAAACTGACCCCTGTGAGGACCCCCGCTGGTCACAGGTGCCCACCTCTGACACCCCGCCACGTACCATGAACTCGCTGCTGTCTTCCTGACAGTATTCCCTGATCCATTGTATGCCTTCCCTGTTACCCTGCCTTGGTCCTCAGTTTTTTTGCACCAATCTCTTTGGCACTGTGTCCCAAACGCCTTCTTGCAGTCCAAGAAAAATGTCAATCCACCCACCCCTCCTCTCTTGTCTTACTGCTGTCACCATGTCATAGAACTCTCCATAGGTTTTGTGACACAGTGTTCCGTCCTGAAACCATGCGTTGGCTGCTGATTGATGAGATCGGTTTCCTTTTCTAGGTTGTTCCACCACTACTTCCTCCTATAATCGTTTTCTCCATGATTTTGCATACTAACATGGTCAGTGACACTGGGTCTGTAGTTTAATGCTTCATGTCTGTCTATCCTCCTTTTTTAAAGATAGGGACTACATTTGCTGTCTTCCATGCCTCAGGCTATCTCCACTGTTTCGATAGATGTATTGAATATTGTTTAGTGTTAGGGTAACACATAGCGCCTCTGCTCCCTCCCTCAATACCCATGGGGATATGTTATCTGGCCCCATTGCCTTTGAGGTAATCTAGTCACTCAGAAAAGCCTCTTCACTTCTTCCTCGGTTGTGGTGCACTGTGATCCCAGCACATATGTGGTGTGGCCCCACCTCTCCGTCTTTCTGGAGTCCCCTTCTGCTTCTGTCTCCTCTGTGAACACTTCTTTAGAACTCTTTTTGAGTTCTTCACATACTTCACGTCATTTCTTGTTGTCTCTCCTCCTTCCTTCTTAGCCTGATAACCGTGGTCCTTGATTGTTGTTTTCCCTCCTGATGTGGCTGTACACCAGTTTCGGGTCAGATTGGCTTTCGCTGCGTTCTGTCTTTTCATATTGTCTTTGGCCTCCCTTCTTAATCGTGCATATGTCGTTTCTGTTTCTGCTCTACGTACTGTTCTCCTATATTCACCAGGGGGTTCCTTTGCCTTCTTATATTTCATCCATATCCCCTCGCACAACTTGGTTTTTGTGCCTCCCTGCAACCTTGGTTACAACCATGCTCATCCTGGCTTTTTTCATTTATTCCCTGTTACCCTTGGGACAAACCTCTCCTCAGCCTCCTTACATTTTGTTGCTACATATTCCATCATCTACATTAACTGGCTTCCCCCTGCCAGTTTCGCCTGTCCCACTGAAACCCCGTTCAGGTAGTTTTCCTCCATTCTGTGGTAGTCCCCCCTTTCTTGTAGTTGGCTTCATTCGTCCTGGCCTTACCTGCTTCTCACCTCCACTATCTGTAGCTCGACTGTGAATTCGAAGCCTAAAACCACTATGGTCACGTGGCCCCCAAGGGGACTTTCCATAGTATGTCCTCGAATATCTCACTACTCAAGGTGAATACTAAGCCCAGCCTTGCTGTTCATCCTCTCCTCTCTCTCTTGTAGGTGGTCCCTTACGTGTTTGGCACATGAAGTTTTTCCAGTACCACCTCCATCACTTAGCCCTCCATGAAATCTTGGCCCCCATGTGGGTCCAAGATCTCCCCAATCGATCTCCTTGTGGTTTAAAGTCACCATGACAGGAGCTTTGCCCTGCATGCATGAGCCGTCTGGTCCACTCTAAGCACAGTGTGTCAACCATCGCTCTATTGCTCTCGTCGTACTCTTGCCATGGTCCCCCCCTCGCCTGCTGTACCTGTGGTGGGTTATACCTCACTGCTATTACCGGGGGACCATGGGGACCTCCAGAGTGAAGATGTACCCGATAGTAACACTTATCTTCTCCGCTGTCTCCCTCTCTCCAGTTCTCATCAAATTCCAGCGATTTTTGATCAGCAACGCCACTCCTCCACCCCCCCTGTTCCCCTCTTCTTCCTCAGGATTTGGTATCCCGATGGCAAGGATGGCATCTGTTATCATAACCTGTAAGCTTGTTTCTGTAGAGCAATGAAGTCCGTGATGCTTCTTTGACTCTTTCTCATCATGCCACTCCCTCCACTTATTTTTGTTATTCCATCAGCATTTGTGTAACCATACTTCAGTTTCCTTTCCAACACTGTGGTTGGGGGGCCTGTGAGGGTGGAGACCTGGTGGCATACTGTGGATTCTATAGCTCAAGGTGTTTGGTTGGAGGCTGTGGGTGATGGATTGTATTGTGTGTGGGATGGTGTGATAGTTTTGTATGGTTCTAGAGAATAGTGTGTCGTGTGCTTGCCCTTGCTGTTCTGTTCTGCTCTGACTGAACCTCTGCTGTTCCATCCTTGTCTCCATTTCCTACTCCTTTCGCTTTTTAGTCCTCTTCCTCCAGCTTGCTGTCGTTCCGATTTTGTTCTAGTCTCTGTCTAGACACCCTCTTGTACTCTTCCGAGTATTTCAAATCGTGGTTTCTCTTGGAGGATCCTGTTCCGCACTGTTTCCGTCCTGAAATCACTTGAATTGGGTCGGTTCTACCCTTCCTTCTCTGAAAATTTACAATCTCGTCCATCTCTCACTACCCTATTTCCGTGATGATTTTTCGCAATCACCTATCCTTTCCTCCTGCGCCCTTCAGTGTGTGTCCTTTTCATCTCTCTCCTGAAGCCCTGATAAACACTGATTTTGCCCTTCTTCCTCCCATTGCTCACCCCTGATGACTCTGGATCCTGCCTGATGTGGTCAAGTTTTCGCCCTTGATTTTTTCCAGTGGCTCTTGAAAGCCCAGGTTTTGCTCAGCATTCCGACATATCACCCTACTCCGATCTGCAACCAGCTGTTCATCCCCTTTCACCTCCTTGGTCCTCCCTTGTGGCAGGCTGATATGACCTTAGCATAATCATAATTCCTTCCCATCCTGTTCGCGGCGCTCGCAGCTTCAAATGCTTGTCTTCTCTGGTCACTGCCCCTGTACCTCGCTTTCAGCCTATTTATCTCAACTTCTAGGACCCTTATCTGGCTACTGCAGTTTCGACTTGTGCCCCCCAATCTTTGTCTCCTACTTCCAACCACTTTTTCCAAATTCCCACAGGAGAGCTTCTTTCTCTCCATTTTTTTCAGAAAGCTTCTCCTAATTTTCTCTCCCACTCCTGTTTTCCATCCTTTTCCACTGCCTCTCCATCCACTCCTCCCTACCAAAACCATTCCTCATCTGATCCTTGGTTTTCCTGCGAGTCCCCACCATTTTTTTTTTATTTTTTTTTTGTGAGAAGAAGAGAGAAGGAAAGTTAGAAGGAAGAGAGAGAGGGGAAGAGTGAGAAGGGAAAGGGGAGAGAGGAGTGTGAGAGGGGGGGAAGAGAAGAAGGGAAGGAAGGAGAAGGGGGAGAGTGGAGAAGGAAAAAAGGAGAAAGAGGATGGCGAAGAGGAGAGGAGCGAGAGAGAGAGTGAGAGAGAGAGAGAGAGAGAGAGAGAGAGAGAGAGAGAGAGAGAGAGAGAGAGAGAGCAGAGATAGAGGAGAGAGAGAGAGAGAGAAGAGCGAGAAGAGAGAGAGAGAGAGAGAGAGAAGAGAGAGAGCGAGGAGAAAGAAGAGAGAGAGAGAGAGAAGAGAGCAGATAGAGAGAAGGGAAGGTAGAGAGAGGGGGATAGTGAGGAGGAAAAGGCGGGAAGAGATTGAGAGTGAGAGAGAGAGGGGAAGAGAGTGAGGGAAAGGGTAGGAGAGAGGGGAGTGTTAGAAGGGACAATGGGAAGAAGAGAGAGCAGAGAGAGAGAGGGAGAGAGGGAGAAGAGATAGGGAGAGAGGGAGAGAGTGAGAGAGAGAGTGGGGAGAGAGGAGTGAAGGAAAGTAGGATAGGGGGGAGAGTTTAAAGGAAAATGGGAAAGAGAGAGAGAGCAAGAGAGAGAGAGAGCAAGAGAGACGGAGACAGAGAGAGAGAGAGAGAGAGAAGAGAAGAGAGGAGAGAGAGAGAGAAGAAGAGAGAGAGAGAAAGAGAAGAGAGAAGAGAGAGAGAGAAGAGAGAGAGAGAGAGAGAGATAGAGAGAGAGAGAGGAGAGAGAGAGAAGAGCAGAAGAACTTCGCGGGGAGCGCGCGAGAGACCGCGACGGCACCGCGGCGGGCTAGCGCTGGGGCCGCGCGGGTTCGCCGGGGGCCCGCTGTGGTGGCGCAGGCCGAGCGCTCGGGGATCGACGTCAGCAAGGTGCGCGTGCGGGCTTTGGGGCGGGCCCGCTCATGTTCCCGGGCGTCTGGGCCTCTCACCTTTGAGGCGTGGCGGCGCAGAACAGGAAGAGTACAGAGAGTAGAGAGGAGAAAGAGATGAATGAGAGTAATACAGAGATAGACATATGAGATAGATATAGAGAGATAATATATACATAGAGAGATATACATATATATAGATATATATAGACCATCGAGATTATATATATATATAGATAATTATACATATAGATACTATATAGATGAGAGATGAAGTTCTATAGAGATAGAGAGATACAGATATATAGAGAGATTATAGATATTATAGAGCCAGAGATAGATGTGAGATAGATAGTATATATATATATTCATATATATTATAGAATAGCTACATGTAGGTATATAATATATATATAATTGATATTATATAGTTAGAGAGAGAGAAGGATATGTGAGAGTTAGAGATGAGTGAGTGTCATCCACCCCTCAAACCTCCCCCATTGGTGGAAGCAGGGGTCGAGATCTTAAGCACCTACGGCTACCCCGCCTCTCCCCGAAGCACCAGTGTGTGAGGTGTGTGTAGAGAGTGTGAGGTGGAGTGTGTGTTGGAGTGTGTGTGTGTGTGTGTGTTTAGAGTTGCAACCAGTACTGACCTTAGGTTGCTGAGAAGTCTAACCCAGTTACTGCTGTGTGCTTGCTGGGAAGTGCTAAGGTATAACTGCTGTGTGGCTGCTGAGAGGTGCTACCAAATTACCGGCTGTGACCTGCTGATAAGTAGCTACCCTATCTGGTTTGTCTTCTGGTGAGAGGTGCTGCCAATACTGCTGTGTGATGCAATAGGATGTACTAACCAGTTACTGGTGACCTACCGAGAAGTGCTTCACCAGTTTACTGGCTGATGCTGCTGGAAGTGCTACCAGTTTACTGGATGTTTGCTGCTGAGAGGTGCTACCAATTACCGCTGTGTACTGCTTGAAAGTGCTTACAGTTCCTGGTTGTCTTTGGTGAGAGGTCGCTGCAATTACTGGCTAGTTGTGATCCTTAGGAGCACTAACCAGTACTTGGTGACCTACCCGAGAAGTGCTCCCGGATACTGAGGCTGTATGCTGCTGAGAAGCTACCATTACTGGATGTTTGGCTGCTGAGAGGTGCTACCAGAAATACCGGCTGTGTACTGCTGAGAAGTTGCTACCAGTTTCCCCGGTTGTATTCTGGAGAGATGTGCCTGCCAATATACTGGCTGTGTGATGCTTAGGAGTACTACCAGTTACTGGTGACCTACCGAGAAGTGCTCCCAGTTACTGGCTGTATGCTGCTGAGAAGTGCTACCAGTTACTGGATGTTTGCTGCTGAGAGGTGCTACCAATTACCGGCTGTGTACTGCTGAGAAGTGCTACCAGTTCCTGGTTGTATTCTGGTGAGAGGTGCTGCAGGTACTGGCTGTGTGATGCTTAGTGAGTACTATCCACTACCATATTACTGGTGACCTACCGAGATGTGCTCCAAGTTACTGGCGTATGCTGCTGAGAAGTGCTACCAGTTACTGGATGTTTGCTGCTGAGAGGTGCTACCAATTACCGGCTGTGTACTGCTGAGAAGTGCTACCAGTTCCTGGTTGTATTCTGGTGAGAGGTGCTGCCAGTTACTGGCTGTGTGATGCTTAGGAGTACTACCAGTTACTGGTGACCTACCGAGATGTGCTCCCAGTTACTGGCTGTAAGCTGCTGAGAAGTGCTACCAGTTAGTGAATGTGTTCTGCTGAGAGGTGATACCAGTTAATGGCTGTATGCTGTTCAGAGGTGTTACCAGTTACTGGCTGTGCGATGCTGAGAAGTGCTACCAGTTACTGGCTGTGTGTAGCTGGGAAGTGCTACCAGTTACTGGTTGTGTGCTGCTGAGAATTGCTACCGGTTACTGGCGGTGTACTGTTGAGAAGTGCTACCGTTAACTACTCTGGCCGTGTGCTGTTGAGAAGTGCTAGTAGTTACTGGTTGTGTGCTGCTGAGAAGTGTTACCAGTTACTGGTTATGTGCTGCTGAGAAGTGCTAATAGTTACTGGTTGTGTGCTGCTGAGAAATGCTACCAGTTACTGGCTGTGTGCAGCAAAGAAGTGCTACCAGTTACTGGCTGTGTGCTGCTGAGAAGTTGCAAACCTAGTCTTCCTGGTTGAGTGCTGCTGAGAAGTGCTATCAGTTAATATGGGTGTGCTGCTGAGACGTGATACCAGTAACTGGCTCTGTGGTACTGAGAAGTGCTACCAGTTACTGGCTGTGTGCTGCTGAGAGGTGTTACCAGTTAACTGGCTGTGTGCTAGCTGAGAAGGTGTTACCTTACCAGTTTACTGGCTAGTGTGCTGCTGAAGTGTTACTATTACTGTTGTGTGCTGCTGAGAAGTGTTACCAGTTACTGGTTGTGTGCTGCTGAGAAGTGCTACCAGTTACTGCATGTTTGCTGCTGAGAGGTGCTACCAATTACCGGCTGTGTACTCAGAGAAGTGCTACCAGTTCCCTGGTGTATTCTGGTGAGAGAGCCTGCCAGTTACAGGCTGTGTGATCTTAGGAGTACTATACCAGTTACTGTGACCTACCGAGAAGTGCTCCCAGTTTTACTGGCTGTATGCAGGCTGAGAAGTGCTACCTACCAGTTAGTGGATGATGTGATCTGCTGAGAGGTGTTTTACCAGTTAATGGCTGTGTGCTGTAATCAGAGGTGTTACCGAGTTACTGGCTGTGTGATGCCCTGAGAAGTGCTTACCAGTTACTAGCTGTGTGTAGCAGGAAGTGCTACCAGTTCTGGTTTTAGTGGCTGTTGAGCAACGCTACCACATACTGTTGGTGTGTCTGCGGAGAATGCTAACCGGTTACTGGGGCGGTGTACTGATTGAGGGAGAAGTGCTACGGTTAAACTGGCTGGTGCTGTTGAGAAAGTGCTACCAGTTACTGTTTGCGTGCTGCTGAGAAGTGCTGAACCAGTATTACTGTTGTGTGCTGCTGAGAGCGGTACCAGTAACTGGCCTGTGTGCTGTTGAGAAGTGCTACATTAGCGAATTTGTGCTGCTGGGAAGTGCTTACCAGATACAGGCTGTATTCTAGCTAAGAGTGCACCGAGTATACTGGTGTTGCTGCAGGAGAAGCGGTACCAAGTTACTGGGGAGTGCTGCTGAGTAGTATGCTACCAGTTACTGGATTGTGCTGCTGAGAAGTGCTACCAGTTACAGGCAGTGTGCTACTGAGAAGTGCTCTCAGTTAATATGGGTGTGCTGCTGAGACGTTGAATTAACCAGTAACTGGATCTGACGGACTGAAAGTGCTCATCAGTTACTGCTGTGTGGTGCTGAAAGTGCACCAGTTACTGATGTGTGCTGCTGAGAAGGTGCTACCAAGTTACTGCTGTTCTACTGAGAAGCGCTATCTTAATTCGGGTGTGCTCGCTGAGACCGTGAACCTAACTGGCTCTGAGGTACTGAGAAGTGCACCAGTTACTGGCTGTGTGCTGCTGAAGAAAGTGCTACCAGTTACTGTTGTGTGCTGCTGAGAAGTGCTACCGAGTTACTGATGTGTGCTGCTGAGAAGTGCTACCAGTTACTGGCTGTGTGCTACTGAGAAGTGCTATCAGTTAATATGGGTGTGCTGCTGAGAAGTGCTACCAGTTACTGGCTGCTTGCTGCCTGAGAAGTGCTAACCAGTTCCTGGTTGAGTGCAGCTGAGAAGTGCTATCAGATAATATGGGTGTGCAGCTGAGACGTGAATACCATACTGGCGCCCTGAGGTAACTGGAATCGGCCTATCTAGTTACTGGCTGTGTGCTGCTTGAGAGGTGATAAAAGATACTGGTATGAGTGCTGCTGAAGGTGGTTTTCCAGTTTACTGGTTTGTGCTGCTGAGAAGTGTTACCAGTTACGGCTGTGTGCTGCCTGAAAATGCTACCAGTTACCGGCTGTGTGCTGCTGGAAGTGCTACCAGTGACGGCTGTTGCAGGCTGAAAGTGCTACCAGTTACTGGATGTTTGCTGCTGAGAGGTGCTGACCAATTACCGGCTGTGGTACTGCTGAAAGGCCTACATTCCCAGGTTGTGTTCAGGTGAGAGTGCTGCCGAGTTACTGGCTGTGAAGCATAGGGTACTACCATTTACTGGTGACCTAACCTACCGAGAAAGTGCTCCCAGTTACTGGCTGTTATGCTGCTGAAAGTGCTACCAGTTAGTGAATGTGGTGCTGCTGATGGAGGTGTTACCAGTTACTGGCTGTGTACTGTTGAGAAGTGCTACCGGTTACTGGCTGTGTGCTGTTGAGAATGCGACCAGTTTACTGGTTGTGCGCTGAGAAGCGGTTAACCATTTTACTGGCTGTGTGCAGCTAGAGGAATGCTACCAGTTAGCGAATGTGTCAGCTGAGAAGTGCTACCAGTCACTGGTTGGTGCTGACCCTGAGAAGTGCTACCAGTTACTGGTTGTATGCTGCTGAGAAGTGCTACAGTTTTACTGGTTGTATCCTGCTGAGAAGTGCTACCAGTTACTGGTTGTATGCTGCTGAGAAGTGCTAACCATTACTGGCTGTGGTTCTGCTGAAAAGTGCTACCATTTACTGGATGTGTGATACTGAGAAGTGCTAACAGATCCCCCCCGCATGTGCTGCTGAAGAAGTGCTACCAGTTTATCGCTGTGTGCCTGCTGAGAAGTGCTACCATTCCCCACTGTGTGCTGCGGTGAAAGTGCTATACCAGTTACCACTGTGTGCTGCCTGAGAAAAGTGCTAACCAGTTGCCCAGCTGAGTGCTGCTGAAGAAGTGCTAGACCAGTTCCCCGCTGTGTGCTGCTGAGAAGTGCTACCAGTTACCGGCTGTGTGCTGCTGAGAAGTGCTACCAGTCACCGGCTGTGTGCTGCTGAGAAGTGCTACCAGTCACCGGCATGTGTGCTGCTGAGAATTTCATAAAACCATTACAGCTCTGTGATGCAGAGAAGTGCTAGCTACCAGTTACCGCTGTGTGCTGCTGAGAAGAGCTACCAGTTACTGGCTGAGTGCGCTGAGAAGTGCACAGTTAACCGGGCTGTGTGCTGCTGAAAGTGCTACTAGTTACCGGCTGTGTGCTGCTGAGAAGAGCTACCAGTTACCGGCTGTGTGCTGCTGAGAAGTGCTACCAGTTACCGGCTGTGTGCTGCTGAGAAGTGCTACCAGTTACCGGCTGTGTGCTGCTGAGGAGTTCTACCAGTTACTGGTTGTTTGCTGCTGAGAAGTGCTACCAGTTACCGGCTGTGTGCTGCTGAGAAGTTCTACCAGTTACTGGCTGTGTGATGCTGAGAAGTGGCAACCCAGTTCCCGGCTGTGAGCTGCTGAGAAAGTGCTACCTAGTTACCAGCTGTTGTGCTGCTGAAAATGCAACCAGTTCCCAGCTGTGTTGCTGCTGAGAAGTGCTACCAAACCATGTTCCCCCCGCTGTGTGCTGCTGAGAAGTGCTACCAGTTACCGGCTGTGTGCTGCTGAGAAGTGCTACCAGTCACCGGCTGTGTGCTGCTGAGAAGTGCTACCAGTCACCGGCTGTGTGCTGCTGAGAAGTTCTACCAGTTACTGGCTCTGTGATGCTGAGAAGTGCTACCAGTTACCGGCTGTGGTGCTGCAGAGAAGAGCTCTACATTAACCCGGCTGTGGTGCTGCTGAAAGTGCATACCAGTTACCGGCTGTGTGCCTGCTGAGAAGTGCTACTAGTTCCGCTGTGTGCTGCTGAGAAGAGCTACCAGTTACCGGCTGTGTGCTGCTGAGAAGTGCTACCAGTTACCGGCTGTGTGCTGCTGAGAAGTGCTACCAGTTACCGGCTGTGTGCTGCTGAGGAGTTCTAACCAGTTTATGTTGTATGCAGCTGAGAAGTGCTACACAGTTCCGGCTGAGTGCTGCTGAGCAGTTCTCACAGTATTTACTGGCTTGTTGTGATGCTGAGACGTGCTAAACCAGTTACCGGCTGTGTGCTGCTGAGAAGTGCTACCAGCCACCGCTGTATGCTGCTGAGACAAGTTCTACCGAGTTTACTGGCTCTGTGATGCTGAGAAGTGCCTACCGTACCGCTGGTGCTGGCTGAGAAGGAGCAACCATTAACCGGCTGTGTGCTGCTGAAGAAGTGCATAAGGCATACACCAGTTACCGGCTGTGTGCTGCTGAGAAGTGCACTAATTCCGGTTGTGAGCTGCTGAGAAGAGCTACCATTACCGCTGTGTGCTCCTCTGAGAAGTGCTACCAGTACCGGCTGTGTGCTGCAGAGAAGTGCTACGCCTTACCGGCTGTGTCTGCTGAGGAGTTTCTACCAGTTACAGGTTGTATGCTGCTGAGGAAGTGGCAACCCGTTACCGGCTGTGTGCTGCTGAGAAGTGCTAACCAGTTATACCTGGCTTTGGTGATACTGAGAATTTCTAAAACCAGTTTCGCTGTGTGCTGCTGAATAGGCGCTACCAGGTTCCCGTTCCCCGCTGTGTGCTGCTGAGAAGTGCTTACCGGTTACCGTCTGTGTGCTGCTGAGAATTCTACCAGTTACTGGCTTGTGTGCTGCTGAGAAGATTTCTACAGTACTCGGCTGTGTGCTGCTGAGAAGTGCTAAAACCATATACCGTCTGTGTTTTGCTGAAGAATGCACCCAGTTACAGGCTGTGGTGCTGCTATAGATGATACCCAGTTACTGGCTATGTGCTGCAGAGAAGTGCTACCGTTCTACCTGCTGGATGCTGCTGAGAAGTCCACAAGTTACTTGCAGGTGGCTACTGAGAATTACTGGCCTGCCAGTATACCGGCTGTGTGCTGCTTTGAGAAGGGCTACAAGTTACTGCTGGTGCTGACTGATAAGTGTTACAGTCTACTGGCTAATGTTGTGCTGCTGAGAAGTGCTACCAGTTACTTGCTGGATGCTGCTGAGAAGTGCTACAAGTTACTTGCTGTGTGCTACTGAGAATTTCTGCCAGTTACCGGCTGTGTGCTGCTGAGAAGTGCTACCAGTTACTGGCTCTGTGGTAGCTGAGAAGTGCCTACCTGTTACTTTACTGCTGTGTGCGTGCTGCTGAGAGTGTCTTACCATTCCCCGCTGTGTGCTGCTGAGAGTGCTCCCATTACTGGCTCTGTGATACTGAGAAGTTCCTAACCATTTACTTGGCTGTGTGGCTGCTGAGAAGTCTCCAGTTATCCCCGCTGTGTGCTGCTGAGAAGTGCTACCAGTTACCGGCTGTGTGCTGCAGAGAAGTTCTACCAGTTACTGGCTGTGTGCTGCTGAGAAGTTCTACAGTTACTGGCTGTGTGCGCTGAGCAATGGCTACCATTTACCGGCTGTGTTGCCTGCTGAGGAAGAGCTAACCAGTGTTACCGGCTGTGTGCTCTGCTGAGAATTGCTACCAGTTCCCCGCGGCATGTTGCTGCTGCGAAGTGCTACAGTTACTGGCTGTGGCGTTCAAGCTGCAGGAAGTGCTACCAATTACAAGCGTGTGTGCTGCAGAGAAGGTGCCTTGAAGTTACTCCGGCTGTGTGCCTGTCTGAGAAGTGCTACCCATTACCGGCTGTGTGTTGCTGAGAAGTGCTACCAGTTACAGGCTGTGTGCTGCTGATAGATGTTACCAGTTACTGGCTGTGTGCTGCTGAGAAGTGTTACCAGTTACTGGCTATGTGCTGCTGAGAAGTGCTACCAGTTACTTGCTGGATGCTGCTGAGAAGTGCTACAAGTTACTTGCTGTGTGCTACTGAGAATTTCTGCCAGTTACCGGCTGTGTGCTGCTGAGAAGTGCTACTAGTTACTGGCTGCGTGCTGCTGAGAAGTGCTACCAGTTACTGGCTCTGTGATACTGAGAAGTGCTCACCTGTTACTGAGGCTGTTGTGATGCGTGGACAGATGCTACCAGTTCCCCCGCTGTGTGCTGTGCTGGAATGCTACCAGTTACCGGCTGTTGCGCTGAAATTGTTTTTACCAGTTACTTGCTTCTGCTGTTGCCCTGATAGTGCTATCAGTTACTGTTGTGGCTGCTGAGAAGTGCTACCAGTTACTCTTGCATGTTGCTGCTGAAAGTGCTACCATTACTTCGGTGTAGCTGTGCTGAGAAGTGCTTCTAGTTACTAGCTGTGTGCTGCTGAGAAGTGCTACCAGTTGCTTGCTGTGTGCTGCTGAGATGTGCTACCAGTTACTGGCTGTGTGCTGCTGAGAAGTGCTACCAGTTCCTGGCTGTGTACAGCTGAGAAGTGCTACCAGTTACTGGCTGTGTGCTGCTGAGAAGTGCTACCAGTTACCGGCTGTGTGCTGCTGAGAAGTGCTAAACCATTACTGACTGTGTGCTCCTGAGAAGTGCTACCAGTTTCTGGTTGTGTGCTGCTGAGAAGTGCTACCAGTTACTGACTGTGTGCTCCTGAGAAGTGCTACCAGTTTCTGGTTGTGTGCTGCTGATAAGTGCTACCAGTTACTGACTGTGTGCTCCTGAGAAGTGCTAACCGAGTTTCTGGTTGATGTGCTGCTCAAAAGTCTACCAGCTACAGGCTGTGAGTCTGCTGGGAAGGTGCTACCATTACTGACTGTCTGCTCCTGAAGAGTGCTACCAGTTTAATTACTGGCTTCTGAGGGGTGCTGAGAAGTGCTAACCAGTTAACAGGCTTTTAAAGCTGCTGAGCAGGTGCAACCATTCCTGGTTGGTGCTGCTTAGAGGTGCTGCTTCCCATTACTGGTGTTGCTGCTGAAAAGTGCTACTCCGTTACCGCTGTTGTGCTGCTGAGAAGTGCTACCAATACCGGCTGTGTGCTGCTTGAGAAGTGCTACCCTTGTACCGGCTTGTGTGCTGCTGAGAAGTGCCACCAGTTACGGCTGTGTGCTGCTGAGAAGTGCTAACCAGATTCTGGCTGAGTGAATGCAGAGAAGTGCTACCAGTTACCCGGCTGGGTGCTGCAGAGAAGATGCTACCAGTTACCGGCTGTGTGCTGCTGAGAAGTGCTACCAGATACCTGCTGTGTGCTGCTGAGAAGTGCTACCATCTACCGCTGTGTGCAGCTGAAAAGTGCTTACCAATACCTATGAGGGAGCTGCTGAGAATTCAAACCCGTTATACAGGCATGTGTGCTGCTGAGAAGTTCTACAGTTACTGGCTGTGTGCTGCTGAGAAGTGCTACCAGTTACCGGCTGTGTGTTGCTGAGAAGTGCTACCAGTTACAGGCTGTGTGCTGCTGATAGATGTTACCAGTTACTGGCTGTTTGCTGCTGAGAAGTGTTACCAGTTACTGGCTATGTGCTGCTGAGAAGTGCTACCAGTTACTTGCTGGATGCTGCTGAGAAGTGCTACAAGTTACTTGCTGTGTGCTACTGAGAATTTCTGCCAGTTACCGGCTGTGTGCTGCTGAGAAGTGCTACTAGTTACTGGCTGTGTGCTGCTGAGAAGTGTTACCAGTTACTGGCTATGTGCTGCTGAGAAGTGCTACCAGTTACTTGCTGGATGCTGCTGAGAAGTGCTACAAGTTACTTGCTGTGTGCTACTGAGAATTTCTGCCAGTTACCGGCTGTGTGCTGCTGAGAAGTGCTACCAGTTACTGGCTCTGTGATACTGAGAAGTGCTACCTGTTACTGGCTGTGTGCTGCTGAGAAGAGCTACCAGTTCCCCGCTGTGTGCTGCTGAGAAGTGCTACCAGTTACCGGCTGTGTGCTGCTGAGAAAGTTCTAACATAATGTGCCTGAGAGCTGCAGAGAAGTTCTACCTTTTACCCTGTGTGCTGCTGAGGCAGTGCAACCCATTACCGCTGTGTCCTGCTGAGAATTGCAACCAGTCCCCCGCGGTGTGCTGCAGAAAGTGCTACTAGTTACTGGCTGTTGGTGCTGCGAGAGTGCTACCAATAACTAGCTGTGTGCTGCTGATAGGTGCATCCCAGTTACCTGGCTGTGTGCTGCTGGAGAAGTGCTACCATTACCGGCTGTGGTGCTGCTGAGAAGTGCTAAACCAGATACAGGCTGTGTGCTGGCTGATAGATGTTTACCAGTTTACTGGCTGTGGAGTGCTGCTGAGAATGTTTACCATTACTGGCTATGTGCTGCAGAAAGTGCTACCAGGTTACTTGCTGGATGCAGCTGAGAAGGTGCACAAGTTACTTGCTGTGTGGCTACTGAGAATTCTGCCAGTTACCCGTCTGGTGCAGCTGAGAATGCCTACTTAGTTACTGGCTTGTGGCTGCTGAGAAATGCTACCAGTACTAGGCTCTTATGATACTGAGAAGTGCTACCTGTATTACTGGCTGTAGGCGCTGGGAAGTGCTAACTCAGTTCCCCGCTGTGTGCTGGAGCTGAGAAGTGCCTATGTGTGTTGTGTGTGTGTGTAGTGTGTTGTGTGTGTGTGTGTGTGTAAGTGTGTGTGTGTGTGGTGTGGTGTGTGTGTGTGTGTGTGTGTGTGTGTGTGTGTGTGTGTGTGTGTGTGTATGTGTGTGTGTGTGTGTGGTGTGTTATGGTGTGTGTGTGTGTGTGTGTGTGTGTGTGCGTTGTGTTGTGTATGTGTGTGTGTGTATTGTATGTGTAGTAAATGAGTATGTGTGTGTGGTGTGTGTGTGTGTGTTGTGGTTGTGTGTGTGTAATGTGTGTGTGTGTATGTGTATGTGTGTGTGTGTGTGTGTGTGTGTGTGTGTGTGTGTGTGAGTGTGTGTGTGTGTGTTTATGTGTTGTGTGTGTGTGTGTTGTGTGTGTGTGTGTGTGTGGGTGGTGTGTGTGTGTGTGTGTTATGTGTGGTGTGTGTGGTGTGTGTGTGTGTGTTGTGGTGTGTGTGTGTGTGTGTGTGTTGTGTGTGTGGTGTGTGTATGTTGGTTGTGGTGTATGGTAAGTGGTGTTTGTGTGTTGTGTGTGTGTGTGTGTGTGTGGTGTGTGGTTTGTGTGTGTGTGTGGTGTGTGTGTGTGGTGTGTGATGTTGTGTGTAGTGTATGTGTGTGTGTGTGTGTGTGGTGTGTGTATGTGTGGTGTGTGTGTGTGTTGTGTGTGTGTGTCTTGTGTGTGTGTGTTCCTGTGTGTGTGTGTGTGTGTGTGTGTGTGTGTGCGTGTGTGTGTGTCCTTTGTAATGTGTGGTGTATGTGTTGATGGTGTGTGTGTGTGTTGTGTGTGTTGTGTATGTGTTGTGTGTGGTGTGATTGTATGTGTGGGTGTGTGGTGTATGTGTGGTGGTGTATGTGTGTGGTGTGTGTATGTGTGTGTGTGGTGGTGGTGTGTGTGTGTGTGTGTGGGGTGTGTGTGGTGTGTGTGTGTGTGTGATGTGTGTACTCACCTAGTTGTACCACCTAGTTGAGGTATGCGGGGGTCGAGTCCCGAGCTCGCTGGGACCCCCGCCTCTTCCTGATCGCTACAGGTCACTCTCCTGAGACCGTTAGCATTATCAACTTCTGTACTTCTTCTTGCTTAAAGCTATGTATGGATCCTCCTCCACTACATCGCTTCCCAAACTATTCCACTTACTGACCTCACTCTGTGGAGCTGAAGAAATACTTCCTATACACCCTGAGATTTCATCAGTGTCTTCAGCTTCCAACTGTGTCCCTTGTTCGTGTCAATCCTGGAAAATCCTGTCTTGTCCACCTTTCCAATTCCTCTCATTATTTGTATGTCCCGTATCATGTCCCCCCTATCTCCCCGTCCTCCAGTGTCGTCAGGTTGATTCCCTTTAACCTCTCCTCGTAGGACATACCTACTTAACTCTGGGACAGTCTTGTTGCAAACCTTTTGCACTTTCTCTAGTTTACTACAGCGTGCTTGGCTGTGTGGGATTCCAAACTGGTGCCGCATACTCCTATATGGGCCTCCCGAGTACACAGTGTACAGGGGTCCTGACTGATTCCCTTACTTAAGATGTCGGAATGCTGTTCTGGGTTTGCTAGGCGCCCATACGCTGCAGCAGTTATTTGTTGATGTGCGCTTCAGGAGATGTGCCTGGTGTTAACTCACCCCAAGATCTCTGACCCCCTATACTTGTACTCCGTCCCCTGCTGCCTTCTTTGCCCTTGTCCCTCCCCAATCTTCAGGACGTTGCACTTGGTGGGATTGAACTCCAGAGCCAAATTGCTGGACCAGGTCTGCAGCCTGTCCAGATCCCTTTGTAGTTCTGCCTGGTCTTCGATCGAGAGAATTCTTCTCATCAACTTCAACGCCATCAGGCAAACCGGGACACCTCAGAGTCTATTCCTTCCGTCATGTCGTTCACAAATACCAGAACCAGCACTGGGTCCTAGGAAACTGACCCCTGTGAGGACCCCCGCTGGTCACAGGTGCCCACCTCTGACACCCCGCCACGTACCATGAACTCGCTGCTGTCTTCCTGACAGTATTCCCTGATCCATTGTATGCCTTCCCTGTTACCCTGCCTTGGTCCTCAGTTTTTTTGCACCAATCTCTTTGGCACTGTGTCCCAAACGCCTTCTTGCAGTCCAAGAAAAATGTCAATCCACCCACCCCTCCTCTCTTGTCTTACTGCTGTCACCATGTCATAGAACTCTCCATAGGTTTTGTGACACAGTGTTCCGTCCTGAAACCATGCGTTGGCTGCTGATTGATGAGATCGGTTTCCTTTTCTAGGTTGTTCCACCACTACTTCCTCCTATAATCGTTTTCTCCATGATTTTGCATACTAACATGGTCAGTGACACTGGGTCTGTAGTTTAATGCTTCATGTCTGTCTATCCTCCTTTTTTAAAGATAGGGACTACATTTGCTGTCTTCCATGCCTCAGGCTATCTCCACTGTTTCGATAGATGTATTGAATATTGTTTAGTGTTAGGGTAACACATAGCGCCTCTGCTCCCTCCCTCAATACCCATGGGGATATGTTATCTGGCCCCATTGCCTTTGAGGTAATCTAGTCACTCAGAAAAGCCTCTTCACTTCTTCCTCGGTTGTGGTGCACTGTGATCCCAGCACATATGTGGTGTGGCCCCACCTCTCCGTCTTTCTGGAGTCCCCTTCTGCTTCTGTCTCCTCTGTGAACACTTCTTTAGAACTCTTTTTGAGTTCTTCACATACTTCACGTCATTTCTTGTTGTCTCTCCTCCTTCCTTCTTAGCCTGATAACCGTGGTCCTTGATTGTTGTTTTCCCTCCTGATGTGGCTGTACACCAGTTTCGGGTCAGATTGGCTTTCGCTGCGTTCTGTCTTTTCATATTGTCTTTGGCCTCCCTTCTTAATCGTGCATATGTCGTTTCTGTTTCTGCTCTACGTACTGTTCTCCTATATTCACCAGGGGGTTCCTTTGCCTTCTTATATTTCATCCATATCCCCTCGCACAACTTGGTTTTTGTGCCTCCCTGCAACCTTGGTTACAACCATGCTCATCCTGGCTTTTTTCATTTATTCCCTGTTACCCTTGGGACAAACCTCTCCTCAGCCTCCTTACATTTTGTTGCTACATATTCCATCATCTACATTAACTGGCTTCCCCCTGCCAGTTTCGCCTGTCCCACTGAAACCCCGTTCAGGTAGTTTTCCTCCATTCTGTGGTAGTCCCCCCTTTCTTGTAGTTGGCTTCATTCGTCCTGGCCTTACCTGCTTCTCACCTCCACTATCTGTAGCTCGACTGTGAATTCGAAGCCTAAAACCACTATGGTCACGTGGCCCCCAAGGGGACTTTCCATAGTATGTCCTCGAATATCTCACTACTCAAGGTGAATACTAAGCCCAGCCTTGCTGTTCATCCTCTCCTCTCTCTCTTGTAGGTGGTCCCTTACGTGTTTGGCACATGAAGTTTTTCCAGTACCACCTCCATCACTTAGCCCTCCATGAAATCTTGGCCCCCATGTGGGTCCAAGATCTCCCCAATCGATCTCCTTGTGGTTTAAAGTCACCATGACAGGAGCTTTGCCCTGCATGCATGAGCCGTCTGGTCCACTCTAAGCACAGTGTGTCAACCATCGCTCTATTGCTCTCGTCGTACTCTTGCCATGGTCCCCCCCTCGCCTGCTGTACCTGTGGTGGGTTATACCTCACTGCTATTACCGGGGGACCATGGGGACCTCCAGAGTGAAGATGTACCCGATAGTAACACTTATCTTCTCCGCTGTCTCCCTCTCTCCAGTTCTCATCAAATTCCAGCGATTTTTGATCAGCAACGCCACTCCTCCACCCCCCCTGTTCCCCTCTTCTTCCTCAGGATTTGGTATCCCGATGGCAAGGATGGCATCTGTTATCATAACCTGTAAGCTTGTTTCTGTAGAGCAATGAAGTCCGTGATGCTTCTTTGACTCTTTCTCATCATGCCACTCCCTCCACTTATTTTTGTTATTCCATCAGCATTTGTGTAACCATACTTCAGTTTCCTTTCCAACACTGTGGTTGGGGGGCCTGTGAGGGTGGAGACCTGGTGGCATACTGTGGATTCTATAGCTCAAGGTGTTTGGTTGGAGGCTGTGGGTGATGGATTGTATTGTGTGTGGGATGGTGTGATAGTTTTGTATGGTTCTAGAGAATAGTGTGTCGTGTGCTTGCCCTTGCTGTTCTGTTCTGCTCTGACTGAACCTCTGCTGTTCCATCCTTGTCTCCATTTCCTACTCCTTTCGCTTTTTAGTCCTCTTCCTCCAGCTTGCTGTCGTTCCGATTTTGTTCTAGTCTCTGTCTAGACACCCTCTTGTACTCTTCCGAGTATTTCAAATCGTGGTTTCTCTTGGAGGATCCTGTTCCGCACTGTTTCCGTCCTGAAATCACTTGAATTGGGTCGGTTCTACCCTTCCTTCTCTGAAAATTTACAATCTCGTCCATCTCTCACTACCCTATTTCCGTGATGATTTTTCGCAATCACCTATCCTTTCCTCCTGCGCCCTTCAGTGTGTGTCCTTTTCATCTCTCTCCTGAAGCCCTGATAAACACTGATTTTGCCCTTCTTCCTCCCATTGCTCACCCCTGATGACTCTGGATCCTGCCTGATGTGGTCAAGTTTTCGCCCTTGATTTTTTCCAGTGGCTCTTGAAAGCCCAGGTTTTGCTCAGCATTCCGACATATCACCCTACTCCGATCTGCAACCAGCTGTTCATCCCCTTTCACCTCCTTGGTCCTCCCTTGTGGCAGGCTGATATGACCTTAGCATAATCATAATTCCTTCCCATCCTGTTCGCGGCGCTCGCAGCTTCAAATGCTTGTCTTCTCTGGTCACTGCCCCTGTACCTCGCTTTCAGCCTATTTATCTCAACTTCTAGGACCCTTATCTGGCTACTGCAGTTTCGACTTGTGCCCCCCAATCTTTGTCTCCTACTTCCAACCACTTTTTCCAAATTCCCACAGGAGAGCTTCTTTCTCTCCATTTTTTTCAGAAAGCTTCTCCTAATTTTCTCTCCCACTCCTGTTTTCCATCCTTTTCCACTGCCTCTCCATCCACTCCTCCCTACCAAAACCATTCCTCATCTGATCCTTGGTTTTCCTGCGAGTCCCCACCATTTTTTTTTTATTTTTTTTTTGTGAGAAGAAGAGAGAAGGAAAGTTAGAAGGAAGAGAGAGAGGGGAAGAGTGAGAAGGGAAAGGGGAGAGAGGAGTGTGAGAGGGGGGGAAGAGAAGAAGGGAAGGAAGGAGAAGGGGGAGAGTGGAGAAGGAAAAAAGGAGAAAGAGGATGGCGAAGAGGAGAGGAGCGAGAGAGAGAGTGAGAGAGAGAGAGAGAGAGAGAGAGAGAGAGAGAGAGAGAGAGAGAGAGAGAGAGAGCAGAGATAGAGGAGAGAGAGAGAGAGAGAAGAGCGAGAAGAGAGAGAGAGAGAGAGAGAGAAGAGAGAGAGCGAGGAGAAAGAAGAGAGAGAGAGAGAGAAGAGAGCAGATAGAGAGAAGGGAAGGTAGAGAGAGGGGGATAGTGAGGAGGAAAAGGCGGGAAGAGATTGAGAGTGAGAGAGAGAGGGGAAGAGAGTGAGGGAAAGGGTAGGAGAGAGGGGAGTGTTAGAAGGGACAATGGGAAGAAGAGAGAGCAGAGAGAGAGAGGGAGAGAGGGAGAAGAGATAGGGAGAGAGGGAGAGAGTGAGAGAGAGAGTGGGGAGAGAGGAGTGAAGGAAAGTAGGATAGGGGGGAGAGTTTAAAGGAAAATGGGAAAGAGAGAGAGAGCAAGAGAGAGAGAGAGCAAGAGAGACGGAGACAGAGAGAGAGAGAGAGAGAGAAGAGAAGAGAGGAGAGAGAGAGAGAAGAAGAGAGAGAGAGAAAGAGAAGAGAGAAGAGAGAGAGAGAAGAGAGAGAGAGAGAGAGAGATAGAGAGAGAGAGAGGAGAGAGAGAGAAGAGCAGAAGAACTTCGCGGGGAGCGCGCGAGAGACCGCGACGGCACCGCGGCGGGCTAGCGCTGGGGCCGCGCGGGTTCGCCGGGGGCCCGCTGTGGTGGCGCAGGCCGAGCGCTCGGGGATCGACGTCAGCAAGGTGCGCGTGCGGGCTTTGGGGCGGGCCCGCTCATGTTCCCGGGCGTCTGGGCCTCTCACCTTTGAGGCGTGGCGGCGCAGAACAGGAAGAGTACAGAGAGTAGAGAGGAGAAAGAGATGAATGAGAGTAATACAGAGATAGACATATGAGATAGATATAGAGAGATAATATATACATAGAGAGATATACATATATATAGATATATATAGACCATCGAGATTATATATATATATAGATAATTATACATATAGATACTATATAGATGAGAGATGAAGTTCTATAGAGATAGAGAGATACAGATATATAGAGAGATTATAGATATTATAGAGCCAGAGATAGATGTGAGATAGATAGTATATATATATATTCATATATATTATAGAATAGCTACATGTAGGTATATAATATATATATAATTGATATTATATAGTTAGAGAGAGAGAAGGATATGTGAGAGTTAGAGATGAGTGAGTGTCATCCACCCCTCAAACCTCCCCCATTGGTGGAAGCAGGGGTCGAGATCTTAAGCACCTACGGCTACCCCGCCTCTCCCCGAAGCACCAGTGTGTGAGGTGTGTGTAGAGAGTGTGAGGTGGAGTGTGTGTTGGAGTGTGTGTGTGTGTGTGTGTTTAGAGTTGCAACCAGTACTGACCTTAGGTTGCTGAGAAGTCTAACCCAGTTACTGCTGTGTGCTTGCTGGGAAGTGCTAAGGTATAACTGCTGTGTGGCTGCTGAGAGGTGCTACCAAATTACCGGCTGTGACCTGCTGATAAGTAGCTACCCTATCTGGTTTGTCTTCTGGTGAGAGGTGCTGCCAATACTGCTGTGTGATGCAATAGGATGTACTAACCAGTTACTGGTGACCTACCGAGAAGTGCTTCACCAGTTTACTGGCTGATGCTGCTGGAAGTGCTACCAGTTTACTGGATGTTTGCTGCTGAGAGGTGCTACCAATTACCGCTGTGTACTGCTTGAAAGTGCTTACAGTTCCTGGTTGTCTTTGGTGAGAGGTCGCTGCAATTACTGGCTAGTTGTGATCCTTAGGAGCACTAACCAGTACTTGGTGACCTACCCGAGAAGTGCTCCCGGATACTGAGGCTGTATGCTGCTGAGAAGCTACCATTACTGGATGTTTGGCTGCTGAGAGGTGCTACCAGAAATACCGGCTGTGTACTGCTGAGAAGTTGCTACCAGTTTCCCCGGTTGTATTCTGGAGAGATGTGCCTGCCAATATACTGCTGTGTGATGCTTAGGAGTACTACCAGTTACTGGTGACCTACCGAGAAGTGCTCCCAGTTACTGGCTGTATGCTGCTGAGAAGTGCTACCAGTTACTGGATGTTTGCTGCTGAGAGGTGCTACCAATTACCGGCTGTGTACTGCTGAGAAGTGCTACCAGTTCCTGGTTGTAAACTGGTGAGAGGTGCTGCAGGTACTGGCTGTGTGATGCTTAGTGAGTACTATCCACTACCATATTACTGGTGACCTACCGAGATGTGCTCCAAGTTACTGGCGTATGCTTGCTGAGCAGTGCTACCAGTTGTACTGGATGTTTTTGCTGCTGAGAGGTGCTACCAATACGGCTGTGTACTGCTTGAGAAGTGCTACCAGTTCCTGGTTGTATTCTGGTGAGAGGTGCTGCCAGTTACTGGCTGTGTGATGCTTAGGAGTACTACCAGTTACTGGTGACCTACCGAGATGTGCTCCCAGTTACTGGCTGTATGCTGCTGAGAAGTGCTACCAGTTAGTGAATGTGTTCTGCTGAGAGGTGATCCCAGTTAATGGCTGTATGCTGTTCAGAGTGTTACCATTACGCTTGTGCGCTCTGAGAAGTGCTACCAGTTACTTGCTGTGTGGTACTGGAAAGTGCTACCAGTAACTGGTTGTGTGCTGCTGAGAATTGCTACCGGTTACGGGGCGGTGTACTGTTGAGAAAGTGCAACCGTTAACTACTCTGGCCGTGTGCTGTTGAGAAGTGCTCGTAGTATACTGGTTGTGAGCTGCTGAGAAGTGTTCCAGTTACTGGTTATGTTCTGCAGAGAAAGCTAATAGTTACTGTTGGTGCGCTGAGAAATGCTACCAGTTACTGGCTGTGTGCAGCAAAGAAAGTGCGACCAGTTACTGGCTGTGTGCTGCTGAGAAGTTGCAAACCTAGTCTTCCTGGTTGAGTGCTGCTGAGAAGTGGCCTATCAGTTTAATATGGGTGTCAGCTGAGACGTGATACCAGTAACTTTGGCTCTGTGTACTGAGAAGTGCGACCAGTTACGGCTGTGTGGCTGCTGAGAGGTGTTACCAGTTAACTGGCTGTGTGCTAGCTGAGAAGGTGTTACCTTACCAGTTTACTGGCTAGTGTGCTGCTGAAGTGTTACTATTACTGTTGTGTGCTGCTGAGAAGTGTTTTTACCAGTTACTGGTTGTGTGCTGCTGAGAAGTGCAACCAGTTGACTGCATGTTTGCTGCTGCGAGTGCTACCAATTACCGGCTGTGTTACTCAGAGAAGTGCTACCAGTTCCCTGGTGTATTCTGGTGAGAGAGCCTGCCAGTTACAGGCTGTGTGATCTTAGGAGTACTATACCAGTTACTGTGACCTACCGAGAAGTGCTCCCAGTTTTACTGGCTGTATGCAGGCTGAGAAGTGCTACCTACCAGTTAGTGGATGATGTGATCTGCTGAGAGGTGTTTTACCAGTTAATGGCTGTGTGCTGTAATCAGAGGTGTTACCGAGTTACTGGCTGTGTGATGCCCTGAGAAGTGCTTACCAGTTACTAGCTGTGTGTAGCAGGAAGTGCTACCAGTTCTGGTTTTAGTGGCTGTTGAGCAACGCTACCACATACTGTTGGTGTGTCTGCGGAGAATGCTAACCGGTTACTGGGGCGGTGTACTGATTGAGGGAGAAGTGCTACGGTTAAACTGGCTGGTGCTGTTGAGAAAGTGCTACCAGTTACTGTTTGCGTGCTGCTGAGAAGTGCTGAACCAGTATTACTGTTGTGTGCTGCTGAGAGCGGTACCAGTAACTGGCCTGTGTGCTGTTGAGAAGTGCTACATTAGCGAATTTGTGCTGCTGGGAAGTGCTTACCAGATACAGGCTGTATTCTAGCTAAGAGTGCACCGAGTATACTGGTGTTGCTGCAGGAGAAGCGGTACCAAGTTACTGGGGAGTGCTGCTGAGAAGTGCTACCAGTTACTGGATGTGTGCTGCTGAGAAGTGCTACCAGTTACTGGCTGTGTGCTACTGAGAAGTGCTATCAGTTAATATGGGTGTGCTGCTGAGACGTGATACCAGTAACTGGCTCTGAGGTACTGAGAAGTGCTACCAGTTACTGGCTGTGTGGTGCTGAAAGTGCACCAGTTACTGATGTGTGCTGCTGAGAAGGTGCTACCAAGTTACTGCTGTTCTACTGAGAAGCGCTATCTTAATTCGGGTGTGCTCGCTGAGACGTGATACCAGTAACTGGCTCTGAGGTACTGAGAAGTGCTACCAGTTACTGGCTGTGTGCTGCTGAGAAGTGCTACCAGTTACTGGTTGTGTGCTGCTGAGAAGTGCTACCAGTTACTGGATGTGTGCTGCTGAGAAGTGCTACCAGTTACTGGCTGTGTGCTACTGAGAAGTGCTATCAGTTAATATGGGTGTGCTGCTGAGAAGTGCTACCAGTTACTGGCTGTGTGCTGCTGAGAAGTGCTACCAGTTCCTGGTTGAGTGCTGCTGAGAAGTGCTATCAGATAATATGGGTGTGCTGCTGAGACGTGAATACCATACTGGCGCCCTGAGGTAACTGGAATCGGCCTATCTAGTTACTGGCTGTGTGCTGCTTGAGAGGTGATAAAAGATACTGGTATGAGTGCTGCTGAAGGTGGTTTTCCAGTTTACTGGTTTGTGCTGCTGAGAAGTGTTACCAGTTACGGCTGTGTGCTGCCTGAAAATGCTACCAGTTACCGGCTGTGTGCTGCTGGAAGTGCTACCAGTGACGGCTGTTGCAGGCTGAAAGTGCTACCAGTTACTGGATGTTTGCTGCTGAGAGGTGCTGACCAATTACCGGCTGTGGTACTGCTGAAAGGCCTACATTCCCAGGTTGTGTTCAGGTGAGAGTGCTGCCGAGTTACTGGCTGTGAAGCATAGGGTACTACCATTTACTGGTGACCTAACCTACCGAGAAAGTGCTCCCAGTTACTGGCTGTTATGCTGCTGAGAAGTGCTACCAGTTAGTGAATGTGTGCTGCTGAGAGGTGTTACCAGTTACTGGCTGTGTACTGTTGAGAAGTGCTACCGGTTACTGGCTGTGTGCTGTTGAGAAGTGCTACCAGTTACTGGTTGTGCGCTGAGAAGCGGTTAACCATTTTACTGGCTGTGTGCAGCTAGAGAAGTGCTACCAGTTAGCGAATGTGTGCTGCTGAGAAGTGCTACCAGTCACTGGTTGTGTGCTGCTGAGAAGTGCTACCAGTTACTGGTTGTATGCTGCTGAGAAGTGCTACCAGTTACTGGTTGTATGCTGCTGAGAAGTGCTACCAGTTACTGGTTGTATGCTGCTGAGAAGTGCTACCAGTTACTGGCTGTGTGCTGCTGAAAAGTGCTACCAGTTACTGGCTGTGTGATACTGAGAAGTGCTACCAGTTCCCCGCAGCATGTGCTGCTGAAGAAGTGCTACCAGTTTATCGCTGTGTGCCTGCTGAGAAGTGCTACCATTCCCCACTGTGTGCTGCGGTGAAAGTGCTATACCAGTTACCACTGTGTGCTGCCTGAGAAAAGTGCTAACCAGTTGCCCAGCTGAGTGCTGCTGAAGAAGTGCTAGACCAGTTCCCCGCTTGTGTGCTCTGAGAAGTGCTACCAGTTACACGGCTGTGTGCTGCTGAGAAGTGCTAACCAGTCACCGGCTGAGGTGCAGCTGAGAAGTGCGACCAGTCACCGGCATGTGTGCTGCTGAGAATTTCATAAAACCATTACAGCTCTGTGATGCATCCTTTTGGGTGGGAGCCTGTGAGCCTATTGAGCACTGGGTAAATCTCTGTTCAATTATTTATAATTATAATGTAGGATTCACACAATTGAATTTTCTAGGCTAATAAGCTCACCTACATCTGTATAAAAGGTCTAGCTAATAGGCCTGTAAAAATGGTCTGAAAGAAGCTTGATTCTTCCATCTAACATATTCTTCACATATAAATTCTTAGTTGAGGAGCAATATTCCCTTCCCTGTGACCCCTTCCCTGTGACCCCTTCCCTGTGACCCCTTCTCTGTGACCCCTTCCCTGTGACCCCTTCCCTGTGACCCCTTCTCTGTGACCCCTTCTCTGTGACCCCTTCCCTGTGACCCCTTCCCTGTGACCCCTTCTCTGTGACCCCTTCCCTCTGACCCCTTCCCTCTGACCCTTTCCCTCTGACCCCTTCCCCCTGACCGCTTCCCTCTGACCCCTTCCCTCTGACCCCTTCCCTCTGACCCCTTCCCTCTGACCCCCTTCCCTTTGACCACTTCCCTCTGACCCCTTCCCTCTGACCCCTTCCCTCTGACCCCTTCCCTTTGACCACTTCCCTCTGACCCCTTCCCTCTGACCCCTTCCCTCTGACCCCTTCCCTCTGACCCCTTCCCTCTGACCCCTTCCCTCTGACCCCTTCCCATGTCTTCCTGACCTTTCCTTTCCCCAAGTTTACCTCTTCTCCGCCTCTCCCATCGTTCTCCCGGCTACTCTATCCCTCCAGCCAGGGGTATAAGGCAGGGGAAAAAAGTTTATGTTATATAAAATGATAGATCTTGCAGATGCAACTCACGAGGCTCTCAGAGTAAGTTACATATGCAACTCACGAGGCTCTCAGAGTAAGTTACATATGCAACTCACGAGGCCCTCAGAGTAAGTTACATATGCAACTCACGAGGCTCTCAGAGTAAGTTACATATGCAACTCACGAGGCTCTCAGAGTAAGCTACATATGCAACCCGAGGCCCTCGGTAAGCTACATATGCAACTCACGAGGCTCTCAGAGTAAGTTACATATGCAACTCACGAGGCTCTCAGAGTAAGCTACATATGCAACTCACGAGGCTCTCAGAGTAAGTTACATATGCAACTCACGAGGCTCTCAGAGTAAGTTACATATGCAACTCACGAGGCTCTCAGAGTAAGCTACACATGCAACTCACGAGGCTCTCAGAGTAAGCTACATATGCAACTCACGAGGCTCTCAGAGTAAGCTACATATGCAACTCACGAGGCCCTCAGAGTAAGATACACATGCAACTCACGAGGCTCTCAGAGTAAGCTACATATGCAACTCACGAGGCCCTCAGAGTAAGCTACACATGCAACTCACGAGGCCCTCAGAGTAAGATACACATGCAACTCACGAGGCTCTCAGAGTAAGATACACATGCAACTCACGAGGCTCTCAGAGTAAGCTACATATGCAACTCACGAGGCCCTCAGAGTAAGCTACATATGCAACTCACGAGTCTCTCAGAGTAAGCTACTATATGCAACTCACGAGGCCCTCAGAGTAAGCTACATATGCAACTCACGAGGCTCTCAGAGTAAGCTACATATGCAACTCACGAGGCTCTCAGAGTAAGTTACATATGCAACTCACGAGGCCCTCAGAGTAAGATACACATGCAACTCACGAGGCTCTCAGAGTAAGCTACATATGCAACTCACGAGGCCCTCAGAGTAAGTTACATATGCAACTCACGAGGCTCTCAGAGTAAGCTACATATGCAACTCACGAGGCCCTCAGAGTAAGCTACATATGCAACTCACGAGGCCCTCAGAGTAAGCTACATTGCAACTCACGAGGCTCTCAGAGTAAGCTACATATGCAACTCACGAGGCCCTCAGAGTAAGCTACATATGCAACTCACGAGGCTCTCAGAGTAAGCTACATATGCAACTCACGAGGCCCTCAGAGTAAGCTACATATGCAACTCACGAGGCCCTCAGAGTAAGCTACATATGCAACTCACGAGGCCTCAGAGTAAGCTACATATGCAACTCACGAGGCTCCTCAGAGTAAGCTACATATGCAACTCACGAGGCTCTCAGAGTAAGTTACATATGCAACTCACGAGGCTCTCAGAGTAAGCTACATATGCAACTCACGAGGCTCTCAGAGTAAGTACATATCAACTCACGAGGCCCTCAAGTAAGCACATATGCAACTCACGAGGCTCTCAGAGTAAGTTACATATGCAACTCACGAGGCCCTCAGAGTAAGCTACATATGCAACTCACGAGGCTCTCAGAGTAAGCTACATATGCAACTCACGAGGCTCTCAGAGTAAGTACATATGCAACTCACGAGGCCCTTCAGAGTAAGCTACATATGCAACTCACGAGGCTCTCAGAGTAAGTTACATATGCAACTCACGAGGCCCTCAGAGTAAGCTACATATGCAACTCACGAGGCCCTCAGAGTAAGCTACATATGCAACTCACGAGGCCCTCAGAGTAAGCTACATATGCAACTCACGAGGCTCTCAGAGTAAGTACATATGCAACTCACGAGGCCCTCAGAGTAAGCTACATATGCAACTCACGAGGCCTCAGAGTAAGCTACATATGCAACTCACGAGGCCTCAGAGTAAGCTAATATGCAACTCACGAGGCCCTCAGAGTAAGCTACATATGCAACTCACGAGGCCTTCAGAGTAAGCTACATATGCAACTCACGAGGCCCTCAGAGTAAGCTACATATGCAACTCACGAGGCTCTCAGAGTAAGCTACATATGCAACTCACGAGGCTCTCAGAGTAAGTTACATATGCAACTCACGAGGCTCTCAGAGTAAGTTACATATGCAACTCACGAGGCTCTCAGAGTAAGTACATATGCAACTCACGAGGCTCTCAGAGTAAGTTACATATGCAACTCACGAGGCCTCAGAGTAAGCTACATATGCAACTCACGAGGCTCTCAGAGTAAGCTACAATGCAACTCACGAGGCCCTCAGAGTAAGCTACATATGCAACTCACGAGGCTCTCAGAGTAAGCTACAATGCAACTCACGAGCCCTCAGAGTAAGCTACATATGCAACTCACGAGGCTCTCAGAGTAAGCTACATATGCAACTCACGAGGCTCTCAGAGTAAGTTACATATGCAACTCACGAGGCTCTCAGAGTAAGCTACATATGCAACTCACGAGGCTCTCAGAGTAAGTTACATATGCAACTCACGAGGCTCTCAGAGTAAGCTACATATGCAACTCACGAGGCTCTCAGAGTAAGTTACATATGCAACTCACGAGGCTCTCAGAGTAAGCTACACATGCAACTCACGAGGCTCTCAGAGTAAGTTACATATGCAACTCACGAGGCCCTCAGAGTAAGCTACATATGCAACTCACGAGGCTCTCAGAGTAAGTTACATATGCAACTCACGAGGCCCTCAGAGTAAGCTACATATGCAACTCACGAGGCTCTCAGAGTAAGCTACATATGCAACTCACGAGGCCCTCAGAGTAAGCTACATATGCAACTCACGAGGCTCTCAGAGTAAGTTACATATGCAACTCACGAGGCCCTCAGAGTAAGCTACATATGCAACTCACGAGGCTCTCAGAGTAAGCTACATATGCAACTCACGAGGCTCTCAGAGTAAGCTACATATGCAACTCACGAGGCCCTCAGAGTAAAGCTACATATGCAACTCACGAGGCTCTCAGAGTAAGCTACATATGCAACTCACGAGGCTCTCAGAGTAAGCTACATATGCAACTCACGAGGCCTCAGAGTAAGCTTACATATGCAACTCACGAGGCTCTCAGAGTAAGCTACATATGCAACTCACGAGGCCTCAGAGTAAGCTACATATGCAACTCACGAGGCTCTCAGAGTAAGCTACATATGCAACTCACGAGGCCCTCAGAGTAAGCTACATATGCAACTCACGAGGCTCCTCAGAGTAAGCTACATATGCAACTCACGAGGCCTCAGAGTAAGTCTACATATGCAACTCACGAGGCTCTCAGAGTAAGCTACATATGCAACTCACGAGGCTCTCAGAGTAAGTTACATATGCAACTCACGAGGCTCTCAGAGTAAGTACATATGCAACTCACGAGGCTCTCAGAGTAAGCTACATATGCAACTCACGAGGCTCTCAGAGTAAGTTACATATGCAACTCACGAGGCCCTCAGAGTAAGCTACATATGCAACTCACGAGGCTCTCAGAGTAAGCTACAAATGCAACTCACGAGGCCTCAGAGTAAGCTACATATGCAACTCACGAGGCTCTCAGAGTAAGCTACACATGCAACTCACGAGGCCCTCAGAGTAAGTTACATATGGCAACTCACGAGGCTCCTCAGAGTAAGCTACATATGCAACTCACGAGGCTCTCAGAGTAAGCTACATATGCAACTCACGAGGCCCTCAGAGTAAGCTACATATGCAACTCACGAGGCTCTCAGAGTAAGTTACATATGCAACTCACGAGGCCCTCAGAGTAAGCTACATATGCAACTCACGAGGCTCTCAGAGTAAGTTACCATATGCAACTCACGAGGCCTCAGAGTAAGTTACATATGCAACTCACAGGCTCTCAGAGTAAGTACATATGCAACTCACGAGGCCCTCAGAGTAAGCTACATATGCAACTCACGAGGCCTCTCAGAGTAAGATACATATGCAACTCACGAGGCTCTCAGAGTAAGCTACATATGCAACTCACGAGGCCCTCAGAGTAAGCTACATATGCAATCACCCAGGGCCTCAGAGTAAGATACATATGCAACTCACGAGTCTCAGAGTAAGTACATATGCAACTCACGAGGCCCTCAGAGTAAGCTACATATGCAACTCACGAGGCCCTCAGAGTAAGCTACATATGCAACTCACGAGCCTCAGAGTAAGCTACATATGCAACTCACGAGGCTCTCAGAGTAAGATACATATGCAACTCACGAGGCTCTCAGAGTAAAGTTACATATGCAACTCACGAGGCTCTCAGAGTAGCTACATATGCAACTCACGAGGCTCTCATAGTAAGCTACATATGCAACTCCGAGGCTCTCAGAGTAAGTTACATATTTTTGCAACTCACGAGGCTCTCAGAGTAAGCTACATATGCAACTCACGAGGCTCTCAGAGTAAGTTACATATGCAACTCACGAGGCCCTCAGAGTAAGCTACATATGCCAACTCACGAGGCTCTCAGAGTGAGTCTACATATGCAACTCACGAGGCTCACAGAGTAAGCTACATATGCAACTCACGAGGCCCTCAGAGTAAGCTACATATGCAACTCACGAGGCTCTCAGGGGTAAGCTACACATGCAACTCACGAGGCTCTCAGAGTAAGCTACACATGCAACTCACGAGGCTCTCAGAGTAAGCTACAGATGCAACTCACGAGGTTCTCAGAGTAAGCTACAAATGCAACTCACGAGGTCCTCAGAGTAAGCTACAAATGCAACTCACGAGGCTCTCAGAGAAACCTACAAATGCAACTCACGAGGCTCTCAGAGTAAGCTACAAATGCAACTCACGAGGCTCTCAGAGTAAGATACAAATGCAACTCACGAGGCTCTCAGAGTAAGCTACACATGCAACTCACGAGGCCCTCAGAGTAAGCTACATATGCAACTCACGAGGCTCTCACAGTAAGCTACATATGCAACTCACGAGGCTCTCAGAGTAAGCTACAGTATGCAACTCACGAGGCTCTCAGAGTAAGATACAATGCACTCACGAGGCTCTCAGAGTAAGCTACATATGCAACTCACGAGGCTCTCAGAGTAAGATACACATGCAACTCACGAGGCTCTCAGAGTAAGCTACACATGCAACTCACGAGGCTCTCAGAGTAAGCTACAGATGCAACTCACGAGGCTCTCAGAGTAAGCTACACATGCAACTCACGAGGCTCTCAGAGTAAGCTACAAATGCAACTCACGAGGCTCTCAGAGTAAGCTGGCTGTGGTCTCTAGCGATGATATGAACCATCAGGCAGCTATAATGCTCACCCTAATCTTAAGAGCGTAAATTACAAGAGTGTTGATGTGGTAGAGGAGTCGCGAACACCACACCACTGGTCCTATCCCTGTGATTAAGTGGACCTAAACCTGGAACTACAGCTGGAAGGGACGGCAGTGTAGTGTGACTTTAGATTAGGGACCTCTGTGCAGGGATGAGAAGGGGCTCAGAAACCATTCTGAGAGGTTTAAATATATATGTCGTGCCGAATAGGTAAAACTGATCAATTAGCAAGAACTCATTTAAAATTAAGTCCTTTCTAAAATTTTCTGTTTTAAGTTTAAAGATATATTTTTTTCATTTTGTTCCAAAAGAACCCTAGAAAACTAACCTTATTATAACAAGCGCAATTTAATTTAGCCTAATACAAGTAAATATATTTTAAATACGTTCACAATAATTTAATATTAAACAAACACAATTAAATATATTTTTTTCGTTAGGTTCAGAATGATTTTTGCGAAATTACTGCATACACAAATTTTAACATGCCCGCAGTTTTACATATTCGGCATATATATATTATATATAATATATATATATATATATATATATATATTATATATATATATAATATATATATATTATATATATATATATATATATATAATATATATGTGTGTGTGTGTGTGTGTGTGTGTGTGTGTGTTGTGTGTGTGTGTGTAGTAGGTTGGTAGACAGCAACCACCCAGAGAAGTACTACCGTCCTGCCAGATGACTGTGAAACAGAAACCTGTAACTGTTTTGCATGATGGTAGGATTGCTGGTGTCTTTTTCTGTCTCATAAACACGCTAGATAACATGGATATCTGCTACTCCTACTTACACTTTGGTCACACTTCACAGACATGCACATGCATATATATATACATACATCTAGGTTTTTCTCCTTTTTCTACATAGCTGTTGTTCTTCTTTATTTCTTCTATTGTCCATGGGGAAGTGGAAAAGAATCTTTCCTCCGTAAGCCATGCGTGTCGTTATGAGGCGACTAAAATGCCGGGAGCAATGGGCTAGTAACCCCTTCTCCTGTAGACATTTACTAAAAAAGAGAAGAAGAAAAACTTTATAAAACTGGGATGCTTGAATGTGCGTGGATGTAGTGCGGATGACAAGAAACAGATGATTGCTGATGTTATGAATGAAAAGAAGTTGGATGTCCTGGCCCTAAGCGAAACAAAGCTGAAGGGGGTAGGGGAGTTTCGGTGGGGGAAATAAATGGGATTAATCTGGAGTATCTGAGAGAGTTAGAGCAAAGGAAGGGGTAGCAGTAATGTTGAATGATCAGTTATGGAAGGAGAAAAGAGAATATGAATGTGTAAATACAAGAATTATGTGGATTAAAGTAAAGGTTGGATGCGAGAAGTGGGTCATAATAAGCGTGTATGCACCTGGAGAAGAGAGGAATGCAGAGGAGAGAGAGAGATTTTGAGAGATGTTAAGTGAATGAAATAGGAGCCTTTGAACCAAGTGAGAGAGTAATTGTGGTAGGGGACCTGAATGCTAAAGTAAGAGAAACTTTTAGAGAGGGTGTGGGTAGGTAAGTTTGGGGTGCCAGGTGTAAATGATAATAGGAGCCCTTTGATTGAACTTTGTATAGAAAGGGGTTTAGTTATAGGTAATACATATTTAAGAAAAAGAGGATAAATAAGTATACAAGATATGATGTAGGGCGAAATGACAGTAGTTTGTTGGATTATGTATTGGTAGATAAAAGACTGTTGAGTAGACTTCAGGATGTACATGTTTATAGAGGGGCCACAGATATATCAGATCACTTTCTAGTTGTAGCTACACTGAGAGTAAAAGGTAGATGGGATACAAGGAGAATAGAAGCATCAGGGAGAGAGAGGTGAAGGTTTATAAACTAAAAGAGGAGGCAGTTAGGGTAAGATATAAACAGCTATTGGAGGATAGATGGGCTAATGAGAGCATAGGCAATGGGGTCGAAGAGGTATGGGTAGGTTTAAAAATGTAGTGTTAGAGTGTTCAGCAGAAGTTTGTGGTTACAGGAAAGTGGGTTCGGGAGGGAAGAGGAGCGATTGGTGGAATGATGATGTAAAGAGAGTAGTAAGGGAGAAAAAGTTAGCATATGAGAAGTTTTTACTAAGTAGAAGTGATGCAAGGAGGGAAGAGTATATGCAGAAAAAGAGAGAGGTTAAGAGAGTGGTGAAGCAATGTAAAAAGAGAGCAAATGAGAGAGTGGGTGAGATGTTATCAACAAATTTTGTTGAAAATAAGAAAAAGTTTTGGAGTGAGATTAACAAGTTAAGGAAGCCTAGAGAACAAATGGATTAGTCAGTTAAAAATAGGAGAGGAGAGTTATTAAATGGAGAGTTAGAGGTATTGGGAAGATGGAGGAATATTTTGAGGAATTGTTTAAATGTTGATGAAGATAGGGAAGCTGTGATTTCGTGTATAGGACAAGGAGGAATAACATCTTGTAGGAGTGAGGAAGAGCCAGTTGTGAGTGTGGGGGAAGTTCGTGAGGCAGAAGGTAAAATGAAAGGGGGTAAGGCAGCCGGGATTGATGGGATAAAGATAGAAATGTTAAAAGCTGGTGGGAATATAGTTTTGGAGTGGTTGGTGCAATTATTTAATAAATGTATGGAAGAGGGTAAGGTACCTAGGGATTGGCAGAGAGCATGCATAGTTCCTTTGTATAAAGGCAAAGGGGACAAAAGAGAGTGCAAAAATTATAGGGGGATAAGTCTGTTGAGTATACCTGGTAAAGTGTATGGTAGAGTTATTATTGAAAGAATTAAAAGTAAGACGGAGAATAGGATAGCAGATGAACAAGGAGGCTTTAGGAAAGGTAGGGGTGTGTGGACCAGTGTTTACAGTGAAACATATAAGTGAACGGTATTTAGATAAGGCTAAAGAGGTCTTTGTGGCATTTATGGATTTAGAAAAGGCGTATGACAGGGTGGATAGGGGGGCAATGTGGCAGATGTGCAGGTGTATGGTGTAGGAGGTAGGTTACTGAATGCAGTGAAGAATTTTTACGAGGATAGTGAGGCTCAAGTTAGAGTACATAGGAAAGAGGGAAATTATTTCCCAGTAAAAGTAGGCCTTAGACAAGGATGTGTGATGTCACCGTGGTTGTTTAATATATTTATAGATGGGGTTGTAAGAGAAGTAAATGCGAGGGTCTTGACAAGAGGCGTGGAGTTAAAAGATAAAAAATCACACATAAAGTGGGAGTTGTCACAGTTGCTCTTTGCTGATGACACTGTGCTCTTGGGAGATTCTGAAGAGAAGTTGCAGAGATTGGTGGATGAATTTGGTAGGGTGTGCAAAAGAAGAAAATTAAAAGTGAATACAGGAAAGAGTAAGGTTATGAGGAAACAAAAATATATAGGTGATGAAAGACTGGATATCAGATTGGAGGGAGAGAGTATGGAGGAGGTGAATGTATTCAGATATTTGGGAGTGGACGTGTCAGCGGATGGGTCTATGAAGGTTGAGGTGAATCATAGAATTGATGAGGGGAAAAGGATGAGGTGCACTTAGGAGTCTGTGGAGACAAAGAACTTTGTCCTTGGAGGCAAAGAGGGGAATGTATGACAGTATAGTTTTACCAACACTCTTATATGGGTTTTGAAGCATAGGTGATGAATGTTGCAGCGAGGAGAAGGCTGGAGGCAGTGGAGATGTCATGCCTGAGGGCAAGTGTGGTGTGAATATAATGCAGAGAATTCGTAGTTTGGAAGTTAGGAGGAGGTGCGGGATTACCAAAACTGTTGTCCAGAGGGCTGAGGAAGGGTTGTTGAGGTGGTTCGGACATGTAGAGAGAATGGAGCGAAACAGAATGACTTCAAGAGTGTATCAGTCTGTAGTGGAAGGAAGGCGGGGTAGGGGTCGGCCTAGGAAAGGGTTGGAGGGAGGGGGTAAAGGAGGTTTTGTGTGCGAGGGGCTTGGACTTCCAGCAGGCATGCGTGAGCGTGTTTGATAGGAGTGAATGGAGACGAATGGTTTTTAATACTTGAGGTGCTGTTGGGGTGTGAGCAAAGTAACATTTATGAAGGGGTTCAGGGAAACCGGCAGGCCGGACTTGAGTCCTGGAGATGGGAAGTACAGTGCCTGCACTCTGAAGGAGGGGTGTTTAATGTTGCAGTTTAAAAACTGTAGTGTAAAGCACCCTTCTGGCAAGACAGTGATGGAGTGAATGATGGTGAAAGTTTTTCTTTTCGGCCACCCTGCCTTGGTGGGAATCGGTCAGTGTGATAATAAATAAATATATATATATATATATTAATATATATATATATATATATTTTTATTTATATATATATATATATATATATATATATATATATATATATATATATTGCTTGAGGAGAGGCCAGGATGACATCAGTTCCTTGAATCAAGATCCCTTCACCAGCATCCAGACACCAAACTTGAGGGGGAGAGATTCGTTGAACCATTACTTCTTTCTTAATTAATGGAGGTAATAATCTGAGTGTAACTCCTAATTAACCACAACACTGCCTCTCCACTCAGGTCTTAATCAACGTAATGATTCCATTTCTTCCGATGCCTAATTTAAATACGGACTACATTCCTCTCCAATTTCAATTAACATATAATTATTCTATTTCTGTCTAAATATCATTTAAGTAAATTGCGCAATTGTTTGTGGGAATCTAAGAGTCTCATTAGCAACTCTGATTGCATGTTTGTTAACCTCTGGTTAAGCTGTTGTATCACAATGCAACAATTCAACCAGTCTGTGATTCAATAAAGGTCTACACCGGGCGAAACGTTGTTACATTAAGAGCTTCTGCATCTTGCACTTCTTCTTTACATTTATATTTGGGGGGTTGAGAAAGGGTGAGGTATCCCTGATGGTCTGTGTCTCTCAGTTGAAAGAATGATTTAGAATTCTCAAGTGGAACTGACCTAAATTTGATTCGTGTTGGCAGTTACCTGTTGCTGTCTGATCTCTTGTTACAGATCAGACAGCACCAGGTAACAGCATTATGTTTAAAAGCTATGGACTGATTTTTTATTTCTCCTCCATGTTTAAATACTGTGAACTGAACTATTGTTACTGCCCCATGTTTAAATACTGTGAATTGAACTATTGTTACTGCTCCATGTTTAAATACTGTGAACTGAACTATTGTTACTGCTCCATGTTTAAATACTGTGAACTGAACTATTGTTACTGCTCCATGTTTAAATACTGTGAACTGAACTATTGTTACTGCTCCATGTTTAAATACTGTGAACTGAGCTATTGTTACTGCTCCATGTTTAAATACTGTGAACTGAGCTATTGTTACTGCCCCATGTTTAAATACTGTGAACTGAGCTATTGTTACTGCTCCATGTTTAAATACTGTGAACTGAACTATTGTTACTGCTCCATGTTTAAATACTGTGAACTGAACTATTGTTACTGCTCCATGTTTAAATGCTGGTGACTGCTCTATTGTTTCTGCTCCATGTTTTCCTGTCAGTGTATTTCAGAGTTAATTTATGCTACGTTACGCGAGGGTTTTTCCATTATTTACGATTCATTTTAATTACTGAAGATTTCTTACGATTTCTTAAGAATTATTACAGTTTCTTACCATTTCTTAAGATCGTGTACGATTTCTTACCATTTCTTAAGATCGTGTACGATTTCTTACCATTTCTTAAGATCGTGTACGATTTCTTACCATTTCTTAAGATCGTGTACGATTTCTTACCATTTCTTAAGATCGTGTACGATTTCTTACCATTTCTTAAGATCGTGTACGATTTCTTACCATTTCTTAAGATCGTGTACGATTTCTTACCATTTCTTAAGATCGTGTACGATTTCTTACCATTTCTTAAGATCGTGTACGATTTCTTACCATTTCTTAAGATCGTGTACGATTTCTTACCATTTCTTAAGATCGTGTACGATTTCTTACCATTTCTTAAGATCGTGTACGATTTCTTACCATTTCTTAAGATCGTGTACGATTTTTTAGTAAGTCTTACTATTTACTACGATTCCCTACGAACTTTTAGGATTTATTATCATTTCTTTCATATTCTCATTTCTTTCTTTTTTTTTTTTTTTTTGTTATATTTACAACTTACATTTTTTCCGGTTCCTTACGAGTCTTTTCAACATCTGTAATATGTTGTTTAACATCACATCTGGTCCACAAATAAATTTTTAATAAGTTTTTATCTTTAACTAAAAAAATTAGTGAAATATTACCAAATATAGATAAACTAGAGAAAACATATTATTTTATTGCAAATTTCTAAGGTTCAGAGCAGTTTTCAATTTTAATGTTCAGTGTCCGGAAATTTTAATGTTTCTTTGATAGCTGTAGAGGTTAAAATAAGACACAAATACCGTGCAATGGGATCCTAACGAGATTTCGCCTCACATGTTGAGTTTTGTAAATCTTAGTTCCGGTGTTGTCTCTGTTGATGCCTTCCTCTCTCATTACATTGTCAAATAAACCAAACTTCTGAACACTCGTGACTTGATTCTTTCTTCTCATCTTTCCCTACCTCTTTTCCTTTCCTATTTTTTCTATTTTCTTCCTTTGTTTTCTTTTCTTCCACCTGTGTTCTGTCCGTAAATTTTTTGCCCTCGATGTTTTTGGTCTAACCCCTTGTGGGCCCTCAGCTCTACCGCAGTGCTCCTTGTGGGCCCTCAGCTCTACCGCAGTGCTCCTTGTAGGCCCTCAGCTCTCCCGCAATACTCTTTGTGGGTCCTTAGCTCTCCCGTAGTGCTCCTTGTGGGTCCTCAGCTCTCCTGCAGTCCTCCTTGTGGGTCCTCAGCTCTCCTGCAGTCCTCCTTGTGGGTCCTCAGCTCTGCTGCAGTGCTCCTTGTGGATCCTCAGCTCTCCCGCAGTGCTTCTTGTGAGCCCTCAGCTCTTCCGCAGTGCTCCTTGTGGGCCCTCAGCTCTCCCGCAGTGCTCCTTGTGGGTCCTCAGCTCTCCCGCAGTGCTCCTTGTGGGCCCTCAGCTCTCCCGCAGTGCTCCTTGTGGGTCCTCAGCTCTCCCGCAGTGCTCCATGTGGGCCCTCAGCTCTCCCGCAGTGCTCCTTGTGGGCCCTCAGCTCTCCCGCAGTGCTCCTTGTGGGCCCTCAGCTCTCCCGCAGTGCTCCTTGTGGGCCATCAGCTCTCCCGCATTGCTTCTTGTGGGTCCTCAGCTCTCCCGTAGTGCTCCTTGTGGGCCCTCAGCTCTCCCGCATTGCTCCTTGTGGGTTCTCAGCTCTCCCGCAGTGCTCCTTGTGGGCCCTCAGCTCTACCGCAGTGCTCCTTGTAGGCCCTCAGCTCTCCCGCAATACTCTTTGTGGGTCCTTAGCTCTCTCGTAGTGCTCCTTGTGGGTCCTCAGCTCTCCCCCAGTGCTCCTTGTGGGTCCTCAGCTCTCCCGCAATACTCCTTGTGGGTCCTTAGCTCTCCCGTAGTGCTCCTTGCGGGTCCTCAGCTTTCCCGCAGTGCTCCTTGTGGGCCCTCAAATCTCCCGCAGTGCCCCTTGTGGGCCATCAGCTCTCCCGCAGTGCTCCTTGTGGGTCCTAAGCTCTCCCGTAGTGCTCCTTGTGGGTCCTCAGCTCTCCTGCAGTCCTCCTTGTGGGTCCTCAGCTCTCCTGCAGTGCTCCTTGTGAATCCTCAGCTCTCCCGCAGTGCTTCTTGTGGGCCCTTAGCTCTTCTGCAATGCTCCCTGTGGGTCCTCAGCTCTCCCGCAGTGCTCCTTGTGGGTCCTCAGCTCTCCCGCAGTGCTCCTTGTGGGTTTTCAGCTCTCCTGCAGTGCTCCTTGTGCGTCCTCAGCTCTCCTGCAGTGCTCCTTTTTATGGCCCTTAGACTGACCCCATTTCTTCTTCTACTACTTTTACCGTTGCCCTTCACTTCTCTTTCTCTTTTGTGTCACCAAACTACACTGTCTACTTTCTACTACCACTGTTTCTACTACTACTACTTCCACTACCTTCCCTACTATTATCGCTACTACTTTCTCTACATTTCTTGCTCCCGTCCTTGTCCCTCTCGCCTATATATACTGGCTCCCTCACTCTTTTCTGTTAGTGTGACTTTGTAAATGGTCCAAGTCGGACCGAAAAGTCGTCTTAAGCTTCTCTCTCCTATGTGCGGGTTATTTGCATATTGTTCGAGTCGCGGTTTTGTGCCTTTTCCTCTTTAACAACAAACTCTTTTGTTTGCTCCTCAGTAAAGTCCATTGTATGGGCGAAACGTTGTCAGTAGAGGATCACATTATACTGTATTTATATCACTTCTGTCATCGTACCGGTATATTATACATTTTTGTCTCCGGTTGAGGAGGAGGATTTAAATACGGTCGATATGTTTACCCACGGGATTTTCTTTAGATTTTTGAGGGATTCTCATGCGATTTTTCCCTGCATTTTATTATTTCTTGTTGTTTTCTTTGATTTTCCAGAAATTTTACTCTATTTTTACTCGTGTAATTATGCTTAATATAAAAATAAGAATCCACCGCTTACTTACAAAATGGAAGTCTGAAGTGAAGGACGTCTCTGTCCATTTTGACCCATTAACAGCCCCTTTGCGACTTAATAATGGTCCAGAAGACACCGAAAAGTCGTCCAGTTTGCATTCCCAACTTGTGGGTTAATTGTGCAGTGTTCCAGCCGCGATGTATTAAGATGCATCAGATGTATTAAAAGACAAAAATCTTAATACATCCGACTATCGCTTCTGGCGTTTCTTCAAAATTCACCCCCTGGTGTTATTAACTCAAGCTCAGTTTTCTCCCACTGCTCGAAAGGGAAGAACATTGAATTTTTTTACATTTGTGTCGTATCGGATAAATTCAAGCTATATTACCATCCTGAAGTCCAGGTGAACCACTGAGTGGATTCGACACATTGCCAGCCCATAACTCAGTACACTGGTAAACTGTGTAGATTAAGTTGCCAGAGTGGCTAGAAACTGACCGTAGTGGTTAAAAACTGTCTGTAGTGGCTAGAAACTGACCGTAGTGGTCAGAAACTGACCGTAGTGGCTAGAAACTGTCTGTAGTGGCTAGAAACTGTCTGTAGTAGCTAGAAACTGACCGTAGTGGTTAGAAACTGTCTGTAGTGGCTAGAAACTGACCATAGTGGTTAGAAACTGACCGTAGTGGCTAGAAACTGTCTGTGGTGGCTAGACACTGTCTGTAGTGGCTAGAAACTGACCGTAGTGGTTAGAAACTGTCTGTAGTGGCTAGAAACTGTCTGTAGTGGCTAGAAACTGACCGTAGTGGTTAGAAACTGTCTGTAGTGGCTAGAAACTGTCTGTAGTGGCTAGAAACTGACTGTAGTGACTAGAAATTGAATTCAGGGGGTAGAAACTGACTGTAACAACATAAGGTAGTGGGTTAAATACCCCCTAACTGACTGTACAATCACCAATAAACTGGCTGCACCGTCACCAGGCAGTAGATCTGGGACCACCAAACTGACTGCACCATCACCAGGCAGTAGATCTGGGACCACCAAACTGACTGCACCATCACCAGGCAGTAGATCTGGGACCACCAAACTGACTGCACCATCACCAGGCAGTAGATCTGGGACCACCAAACTGACTGCACCATCACCAGGCAGTAGATCTGGGACCACCAAACTGACTGCACCATCACCAGCAGTAATCTGGGACCACCAAACTGACTGCACCATCACCAGGCAGTAGATCTGGACCACCAAACTGACTGCACCATCACCAGGCAGTAATCTGGGACCACCAAACTGACGCACCATCACCAGGCAGTAGAATCTGGACCACCAAACGACTGCACCATCACCAGGCAGTAGATCTGGGACCACCAAACTGACTGCACCATCACCAGGCAGTAGATCTGGGACCCACCAAACTGACTGCACCATCACCAGTGTTGGCCCCCCCCCCACGTAGATCTGGGACTCACCAAACTGGGTTATATCACAACTGATAATTTACAAACAATCATCTACATTATAAACAAGAGTAATAAAACACTAAATGTGAGTGGTAATACGTCCAGCTTCCTATATAAGCTCTTGTGGAATTGCGAGTAACTTCCAGCAGAGCTATTCTTAACTTTTGGTGCACATTAAGACTAGGAAATGTTGCTGTAGTTACACAGTTTTACACTTCAACAATGAGTCTGTATATCACTTTCTTTTGGTCTACAAAATATAATATTGTGTTGGGTTCACTCGTTAAATTTACTATTTCTGATTTCAAACTTGAAAGAAAAATATTGATTTAGTTGATCTAGAACTGTTGATGCTTTGGAGCTGCATAATGTATGTGTGTGTGTGTGTGTGTGTGTGTGTGTGATGTGTGTGTGTGTGTGTGTGTGTGTGTGTATAAGATGATCTGGTCATCAAGGATGGATTAAATAGAGACACTTGATGGAAGAACTGACAGTGGACGCCCCTGGAAGGTCATGAAGGAGGTGGTGCAGGAGGCCAGACGAAATTTAAAATATATAAAAGTGTAATGTGTTATTGTAGCTGCTCTTTCCTTCCTTGGATCAAATCTGGTTACTTCTCATTTTCCAGATCCTATATAACCCGTACGGGTTTACCATTTCTCCATCCATATAGTGTTAAGCAACCTAAAATGAGAGCTAAGGTTCAAAACAGGACAACAGAAAGGCGCATAACAGTACAAGAGCTAGGCTTTCTCGACAACAGTGATATAGAGGTTGAATAGTGTGTGGATCAACGGACAACAGAGGAGACCAATATTGCATGCAACAATAGTTCCTTTAATAGTCTTCACGCTGCTGTTGTTGGGCTGCCACGTCTGATGCTGCAGCTGTTGTTACGGTTGTGATGCAGCTGTTGTTACGGTTCTGTTGTTGCAGCTGTTGTTACGGTTCTGTTGTTGCAGCTGCAGCTGTTGTTACAGTTCTGTTGTTGCAGCTGTTGTTACGGGTCTGTTGTTGCAGCTGTTGTTACGGTTCTGTTGCGGCAGCTGTAGTTACGGTTCTGTTGTTGCAGCTGTTGTTACGGTTCTGTTGCTCCATCTGTAGTTACAGCTCCGTTGCTGCAACTGTTGTTACAGTTCTGTTGCTACACCATCTCTTATCACTTTCTTGCTTTTGTTCAGCAGCCTCTGTTTTTTGTTCCGCCTTCTGATTCAGCTTCTTGTTTGTCTCACACTATTTCATCCCTCTCTGTTTTGTTCACACGTCTTTGTGTTGTTCACTATCTCCTCTTATTAGTGTTTGCTTCACTATTTCATATTGTTGTTCATCTCACTATCTTCTATATTGTTTTTTGTTCACGATCTCTCATATTGTGTTCACCATCTTGTCCTCTTGTGTGTGTTACCACTGACAATCTCGTTTCAAGCGTTGCATGTTTGTTGTTCATATTAGTCATTCGTGTTTTAATCTCTCTGTATTAACACCATCGTCTCCATAGCTTTTAAATTGTGTGTGTGTGTTGTGTCGCTGTGTGTGTGTGTGTGTGTAGTGTTGTGCTGTGTGTCGATGTGTGTGTGTGCGTGCGTGTAATTCAATTCTTTTTAATTTATTTCATTTGGTCTATCATTCTGTTCGTGAAATAATTCTCCATTATTTACTCAATTTACAACTGTAATTAAGTAGGGCACCGAGACAGTGTTTCTGGGTGGCCCTGAAGTTATGTCTATAATGATAAGCTGATGTTATTTGTAAGCGGAAAATCTTAATGTGAAATGTAATGGTAAGCATCGTCATCAAACACATGACTGAGGTTAGTCAGCTAATTTACCCAAGTTCTCAGTAATCCGGAATCTCAATGTTAGTGAGTAGTGAATAGTTAAATGAATGTAAATACAGGGCAAGAGGTGTGTGTTGTGTGTGTGTGTGTTTTGTGTGTGTGTGTGTGTGTGTGTGTGTGTGTAGCCTGCTTATTTGCTTATGTGGTTTAATCTATGTCTGTGTGTATAAACATTACGTGAGTGCTTGTGGAGGGTTGTCTTCAAGAGATCTATCAGAGATGCACTCTGAGTGAAATTTAATAACAACTCTCACTCGTTTCTTACACGCTAGAGTGCTGAGTACTCTAGAAGTGCTGTGTTATTAGGCCAACTCCGGGGTGAGGGTAGGTCGCTAATCCTCTTATGAAGGATTAATGTTTCTGAATATAGAGTGCAGTGGAGGCTTGTTCTGTGGCAGGCAGTACTCCGTGTACTGAAGGTTTGTTCTGTAGCAGGTAGTACTCTGTACTGAAGATTTGGTCTGTGGCGGAAAGTACTCTCTTTGTACGGTAATGATACGGTACTGTACATGGACATTAAGTACTAAGTACTGTTCATTTGCCATTGATTAATTTAGTCAACTGCAAAATATAAATATGGCAGAAAATACGGAATGAACGACGAAGACAGAAGTAAGACTACGTTAAATCAGAATTAGTAATGACAGGTAACGCGAGAATGTAATAAATGATAGGTACACAAAATGGTAATAAGAAATGGTAACGCGGAATAATATTAAATTCATTGATAATGAGGAATGGTGATAAAAAGGAATTGACAAGTAAGAATGATACATGAAGGGACGCCAAGTCACGGAAATGAGGTTCGTTCATTGTGCTCCGTAGAAATTGTAATGAACGTCTGTAAATAAACTCCACGGTGCGGAGGGTAGAACCCTTTGGTCAGAGAGAGTAAACTCCAGACCAACTCGTTCGCCATGGGTACGCTGGCTACATACGATTAATCCAACTAGGTATATTTATACACATAGGAGGTTTAGATAGGTACCACTGGACCACAGATTCAAGGTTCTATAGACGAAATATCCCGTAGCGTTGGTTTGAAACAAATAATAGTCGAGTTTGGAAAGTGTAAAAAGTTGGTACCAGTGTTTTACCACTGTTCTGAGGGGATAAGATTTTTATTTTATCTTCACTTCACTTGTCTCACTTGTGTTCACCTCCGCCTCGCTCTCTTTACACGAAGTACAGTACTTGTGTTACAGATCGAGTAGTGTGTTGCAAAAGCAAACACACCAGGAGCAATCATATAAAAGGAATGATGTCAGACTTAGAAATAACCTGTGTGCTTTATATATATATATATATATATATATATATATATATATATATATATATATATATATATATATATATATATATATATATATATATATATATATATAAATTCTGCCGAATAGGCAGAACTTGCGATCTTGGCTTAAACAGCAAAGCTCATCTTGCCATATAGGACAAGTGAAAATTTGTGTATGCAATAATTTCGCCAAAATCATTCTAAACCTGACGAAAAAAATATATTTGATTGTGTTTGTTTAGTATTAAATTATTGTAAACGTATTTAAAATATATTTAGTTGGGTTAGGCTAAAATAAATTGCTCTTGTTATAATAAGGTTAGGTAAGTTTTCTAAGATTCTTTTGGTGCAAAATTAATTTTTTTTACATTAACATTAATGAAAAAAATATATCTTTAAACGTATAAGAGAAAATTTCAGAAAGGACTTAATTTTAAATGAGTTCTTGCTAATTGACCAGTTTTACATATTCGGCACGACATATATATATATATATATATATATATATATATATATATAATATATATATATATATATAATATATTATATATATATATATAATGTATAAGGGAGGTACCACCTCTGGAAGTGTGCTGGGGACCCTCATCCTCAGAGAAAAGAAAAAACTTACTTCTGGGAAAACTCAAAGTTCTCCCCGGAGCTGTTTGAGTATTGTCTTCTCCTACCACCCTCTGTATTCTATATTCTATGTAGACTTTATTTAAAGACAAAATGCATTGACAAAAATACAATAGGGAGTAGAACAACATATACAACAACTCAGAACTACATCTCGAATACTTCGTCCAGCTCCACGGCGGTGGGCAGCGTGCCCAGAATGCTGCAGGCATTTCCCTCTGGATCGCAACACAGAGTCTCTGGAAAGAAGAAGCTGGCCGCCCAGTGATCCTTGGTTTTTGTGATGAGTTTTTCACCCAGATCTTTGAGGAACTTTAGAGCACACTTGCCCCATGCTCCATGGGTCTCCGACCCCACTGGGATGAAGTTATAGCAAGGGGGGAGGCCTTCATATTTGCGGATCTTCTGGGTCTTCCTGTAGCTGGTGGCTCCACCCGCTTCAGCTTCAGAGTATGGCAAGTAGGTGTCTGCCAATGTGGCGGCACAGGTGTAGTCCCAGGCAATCTGCTTACCATCCTTCCAGGGTGGCATAGTGGCCCAGTCAGGATGCTTTTGACTTCCGTCAGACCTCTGTACTTAGGGTTCCTGTTGAGCTGGGCAACGGGCTTTGGAGAGGCTCTTTATGATGTCGTTGACCTCCTCATGTCTAGCATACTTTCCTTCCGATGTGTGACACACGAGATTATAAAGTCCGAATTGATCAGCCGTCTCCCAGCCGCAAATACACCTACGTTCGGTGAGTATGGGGGATGGGAGGCTATGAGAAGAGCAACACTAATTCAAATGGCCTGTGGGTTGAGTCGAGTGCCCAGGGAAAAATTGGGAACAGCCAAAAGGAAATCTGAAAGTGGTGCCTTCACTGCTGGGAGACGAGCTTTGTCTTTTCCTGAAGCGTCGGTGAGTACTGTGTTGTCGATTTTACCCAAGATCAGTTTGTCCAATTGGCACTGTTTGTGCTCTTTGGGAGGAGCTGGTTTACTGGAGGAGTCTGGAAGGGTGTCCCACCTCACGGCTGCTTCAATGAACCTGGAGTCTTGAGCTCTTACAGCATCTCTCAAGCGTTCGGGGACAATCTCCTTGACTAGTCCACTGGAAGCCAAACACGACGACAGAAATGCAGGTAAAGCTACCTGCGTTGCCTTACGCACCCCTATACCTCCCAGTCGCACTGAGAGAGTTGCCTGATGTCATTGCCGATCTTCCAGTGGCAGATTGTATATATATACAAACATTATCTCTCAGTCCACAGCAGCATTCGAACCTGTAAATTCGGCATCAGAGTACACAGTACTTTATCCGCAACGCCACACTCTGGCGTTGTGGACAAAGCACTGTGTACTCTGATGCGAATTTACAGGTTCGAATCCTATTGTGGACTGAGAGATAATGTTTGCAAATAATGTCGCCTGTTTGCGAATTATTAAGCATGCATATATATATATATATATATATATATATAATATATATATATATATATATAATATATATATATATATATATATATATATATATATATATAAACTTGCGATTTTGGCTTAAATTGCAACGTTCTTCTTGCTGAATAAGACAAGCGAAAATTTGGGTATGCAATAATGTTGCAAAAATCATTCTGAACCTAACGACAAAAATATATTTCATTGTGCTTGTTTATTATTAAATTATTGTAAACTTATCTAAAATATATTTAGTTGGATTAGGCTAGATTAAATTGCGCTTGTTATAATAATGGTAGGAAAGTTTTTAAGATTCTTTTGGTACGAAATTATTAATTTTTCCATTAACATAAATGAAAAAAAATTGTATCTTTTAACGCATAAGAGAAAATTTTAGAAAGGACATAATTTTAAACGAGTTCTTGCTAATTGACCAGTTTTACCTATTTGGCACGACATATATATTATATATATTCATCAAACCGGCCACATCCCACCGAGGCAGAGTGGCCCAAAAGGAGAAACAAAAACTTCTCCTCTTAAATCTAGTAGTATATACAGGAGAAGGGGTTACTAGCCCCTTGCTCCCGGCATTTTAGTCGCCTCTTACAACACGCATGGCTTACGGAGGAAGAATTCTGTTCCACTTCCCCATGGAGATAAGCGGAAATAAACAAGAACAAGAATTAATAAGAAAAGCGAAGAAAACACAGAGCGGTGTGTATGTATATGCTTGTACATGTATGTGTAGTGTGACCTTAGTGTAAGTAGAAGTACAAGACGTACCTCAAATCTTGCACAATTATGCGACAGAAAAAAGACACCAGAAATCCTACTATCAATAACAGGCTTCCGTTTCACACTCACTTGGCAGGACGGTAGAACCTCCCTGTGCGGTTGCTGTCTACCGACCTAGTACCTACTATCGTAAGCCATGTATGTTATAAGAGGCGACTAAAATGCCGGGAGCAAGGGCTAGTAACCCTTTCTTGTATACATATACATACACACAATATATATTAAAAAAATTTATATTAACATTAATGAAAAAATATATCTTTAAACGTATAAGAGAAAATTTTTCAGAAAGGACTTAATTTTAAATGAGTTCTTGCTAATTGACCAGTTTTACATATTCGGCACGACATATATATAAAATATATATATATATATAAAATAATATATATATATATATATATATATATATTTTTTTTTTTTTTTTTTTTTTTTAACAAGTGGGCCGTCTCCCACCGATATATATATATTATTTTTTATTCTTTATTCAACGAACTGGTCATATCCCACCCAGGCAGGGTGACCAAAAAAGAAAAACAAAAGCTTTTCTTTTTAAATTTAGTAATTTATACTTGAGAAGGGGTTACTAAGCCTCTTGCTCCCGGTATTTTAGTCGCCTCTTACAACACCCATGACTTACAGAGGAAGAATTCTTTTCCACTTTCCCATATATAGAATACGAACATATTGCAAAGAATCAGAAGTCACAATAGGATTTGCGGCAGCTGAGGCTCGGAAAAAAACTATGGCAGGACGGAACATTTTCTGTCGACGAGGTAATCAAACCATCATCCCCACGCCCAATTCCTCCTTGATAAATCGAGAGGTTACAGCACAGTTACGGTCTCCAGATGTACACACAGCTAGATGCTTTGGTTACACTGTTTACAACTGATAAAGATGAATACAGGAAATGTTGGTGGAACACATGAAGCGATAATAAAGTGGGTATCGAGACTCACGAAATCGTAATGATACGATTGCAAACAAGCCATACCCGGCCGGGATTGAACCCGCGGTCAGAGAGTCTCAAAACTCCCAGCCGTCGCGTAGCCAAACTAGACCAGCTAGCCACAATAAGATGCCGTCCAACTAGGTATATTTCTTCTCCATGGCTGCACTGGTCTAGTGGTTAAACGCGACGGGCTGGGAGTTTTGAGATCTCTGACAGCGGGTACAATCCCGGGCCGGGGATTATGGTTTAAAAGTGGGTATCGGTTTGAATTTGTGCCCGCTCGCTGCCCACTTTTCCCTTGCAATCCACCTCTATCTCTCATTCACCTTCACTCTCCCCTCGCCCCTCCTCCTAGCCTCTTCCACTAATCTCGCCTTCATCAACGCCGTCGATAGAATTTCCGAGAAATACAATCAGTGTTTCTATTTACAACAAATGTGGAAGAGGAGCGGTTTTACCCCCATAAATATTTGAATGTGGAGACCAGTGTCCAGGGCGGTGTAGGACACCTCACTATCACTCATACTACTGTAGCGCACCATTAAAAAACATTGCTGTAGCTAAATGTCAGCAGACGCCACGATGCCTGTTGAACAGGCCTAGGGAACGCACGAGCTGTTAGGAACACGTCTGAGGGACCGCACGTTGCTGTTTAGAACATGTCTGAGGGACGCACGATGATGTAGAACATTGTCTGATAGGGGACGCCACGAATGCTGTAGAACATGTCCTGAGGGACGCAACGATGCTGTAGACACGTCGAGGACGCAGATGCAGAGGTAGAACACGTCTGAGGGACGCACCCGATGCTGTAGAACACGTCTGAGGGAGAACGCACGATGCTGTAGAACATGTCTGAGGTACGCTCGATGCTTGTTAGAACACGTCTGAGGGACGCACGATCGATGCTGTAGAAAATGTCTGAGGGAGCACGATCTGCTGTGATATAGAACATTGTCTGGGGAAACGCCGATGATGTAGAACACGGGTCTGAAGGGACGCACGATGCTGACTTATAACACGTCTGAGGACGCACGATGCTTGTAGTACAATGTCTGAGGACGCACGATGCTGTAGAACAAGGTCTGGAGGGACGCACGCTATGCTGTAGAACATGTCTGTGGGAAACGCACGATGATGTAGATCACGTCTGAGGGACGCACGATGCTGAACATAGATACATGTCACTGAGGTCGCACGATGCTTTTTGATCACGTTGAGGGACGCACGATGCTGTAGGAACATTCTGAGGGACGCACGTTGCTGTAGAACATGGTCTGAGGAACGCACGATGCTTTTTAGAAAAGGTCTCTGAGGGACACACGATGCTTGTAGAACACGTCTGAGGGAACGCACGATGCTGTAAGAACAGTCTCGAAGAACAAACCACGATGCTGTAGAACCGTCTGAAGAACCACACGATGCTTTAGAAACGTCTGAGGGAGCACGAGTGCTGTAGAACACGAGAGGGACGCACGAATGCTGTTGAAACACGTAATGAGGGCGCCGATGCTGTTTAGAACACAGTCTGAGGGGAACGCACGATGATGTTAGAACACGGTCTGAAGTACACACGATGGCTGTTGAACACGTCTGAGGATCGCACGATGCTGTAGAACACGATCTGAAGAACACACGATGCTGTAGAACCGTCTGAGGGTGACGCACGATGCTGTAGAACACGTATGAAGGGACGCACGATGCTGCAGAACACGTTGAGGGACGCAAGACACCATGCTGTAGAAACACGTCTGCCTGTGAAGAACACCGATGCTTTAGAAACACCGGGTCTGAGGGACGCACGATGATGTAGCACAGTTCTGAAGGCACAGATACTGGTAGAACACGGTCTGAAGAACACAGATGCTGTTAGAACAGTCTGAAGAAAACACGATTCTGTAGAACACGTCTGAAGGACACACGATGTGTAGAACACGTTTGTAGGACGAACGATGCATGTAGAACACGTCTTGAAAGAACACACGATGTGTAGAACACGCTCTGGAAGGACACACGATGCTGTTAGAACCGTACTGAAAGGAGCACGATGCTGTAGAACACGGTCTGATAGGACGCACGATGCTGTAGAACACGTATGAAGGACGCACGAAGACTGTAGAACACATCTGTAGGACGCACGTGCTGTAGAACACGTTCTGAAAGAACACACGATGGCTGTAGAACACGTTGACAGACACACGATGCTGTAGAACACGTCTGAGGAACGCTCACGATGCTGTAGAACACGGTCTGCTAGGGACGCACAGATGCTGTAGAACCGTCTGAAGGACGGCACGAAGCTGTAGGTAACACGTCCTGAGGACTCACGATACTGTAGAACACGTCTGAAGACATACGATGCTGTAGAACACGTCTGAAGAACATGCGAGGCTGTAGAACACGTCTGAAGGACACACGATGCTGTAGAACACGTCTGAAGAACACACGATGCTGTAGAACACGTCTGAAGAACGACGATGCTGTAGAACACGTCTGAAGAACACACGATGCTGTAGAACACGTCTGAAGGACGCACGATGCTGTAGAACACGTCTGAAGGACGCACGATGCTGTAGAACACGTCTGAAGGACGCACGATTGCTGTTATGAACCACGTCTGAAGGACACACGATGCTGCTAGAAAACACGTCTAAAAGAACACACGATGCTGTAGAACACGTCTAAGGAACACACGATGCTGTAGAACACGTCTAAAGAACACACGATGCTGTAGAACACGTCTGAAGGACCACGGATGCTGCAGAAACACGTCTCTAAAGAACACAACGTTGCTGTAGAACACTCGTCCTAAAGAACACACCGATGCTGTAGAACACGTCTTAAGAGGATCACGTTGCTGGTTAGAAACACGTCTGAAGGACGCAAGACGCAGAGGGAGTTTTTGGAAAACGTGGAAAAAGATATTAGGTTAGTTAAAAAATGCTTAAAATATCGGGCACTGGCGAAGTGATGATGTTATATTTCAGGAGGACCAAAATTGAGAAGATAAATCAAAGTGGTACTTCACAGCAGCACTGAAAATATAACAAGAGAACCTTGTGCTAGAGGAAGATTGAGGTTGCTTCTCAGCACTGAAAATATAACAAGAGAACCTTGTGCTAGAGGAAGATTGAGGTTGCTTCTCAAGCACTGAAAATTACAAGAGAACCTTGTGCTAAGGAAGATTGAGGTTGCTTCTCAGCACTGAAAATATAACTAAGACGGAACTTGTGCTAGTGGAAAGATTGAGGTTGCTTCTCAGCACTGAAAAATATAACAAGAGAACCTGTGCTAGAGGAAGTTGACGGTTGCTTCTCAGCACTGGATAAAATATAAACAAGTGAACCTTGTGCTAGAGGAAGAGATAGTTGAGGTTGTTTCTCCGCAGAGCAGGAGTAATTCCTTTTTGCAGGACAAACAGAGAGTCTATTATGATTAGGGGGAAGAGAGCTTCTTAATGTTAGGGTAAAGACTTTCTTATTTGTTCAAGAGCAACAGAGAGCTCTCTTTTCTCAGTTGCCTAAAGAGTTTATTGTGCTAGATGAGAAGGGAAGTCTTTGTCTTAGAAACAAATAAAAACGAGGCAGCTCTTACCTGTTAAGAACGACAGATTATATTTTACTGCCAAGATGTGGAAGAAAGTTCTTTCTCCCTTGTGTTTAAGATCTCAACTTAGCACCCTCGGGTTAGACTAACAGTGACTCCTCATCGTTTAGCTAAAAGAACATTCCACCCAGTTGCCAAGAGCTAGATAGTTATTATGTTAAAACGACCTCAAGAATTTAATTCTAACTTATGTGATAATCGGTTACATTCATCGTTTCTCTCTCCATACATCTGAGACCTATATTAAAGTTATCAAGACAGAATTTCTAAACTAAACGTCCAGTTGAAGTTAGGTGGACAGTCGCTTCTAGATTCTCGTTTACCAGTCCTCTTTCCGTGCCATCGTTTTACTATATTTTTACACAATCAGCATTGATCCTAGGCCAATCAATTCCCTTCATTGTATCCGGATGGTTACCCCTTACTTTACGTTCATTTTCGTGAGTTGATGTGGCTGAGCTTATGTTCGTTTTGTGATGTGGCTCTTATGTTCGTTTTCGTGATGTGGGTTCTTATGTTCATTTTCGTGATGTGGTTCTTATGTTCGTTTTCGTGATGTGGTTCTTACGTTCATTTTCGTGATGTGGTTCTTACGTTCATTTTCGTTGATGTGGTTCTTCCGTTCATTTTTGGATGTTGTGGTTCTTTACGTTCAATTTTCGTTGTGATGTGGCTCTTATGTCTCGTTTTCGTGAGGATGGTTTCTTACCGTTCATTTTCGTGATGTGGTTTCTTATGTTCGTTTTCGTGATTGTGGTTCTTACGTTCATTTTCCGTGGATGTGGTTAGTACTGTTCATTTTCGTGATGTGGTTCTTACGTTCATTTTCGTGATGTGGTTCTTATGTTCGTTTTCGTGATGTGGTTCTTACGTTCATTTTCGTGATGTGGTTCTTACGTTCATTTTCGTGATGTGGTTCTTACGTTCATTTTCGTGATGTGGTTCTTATGTTCGTTTCCTTCATGCCTCTGTCTAACCACTTTGTCAATTTTTCCTCGTTTTTGATTTCTCAATTGCCATAGAATTTTTGCAACTTCCAGAAACATTTGTTTACCTTTATTAATTTTGATAAATTCTTAAAATAAACGAGACAAATTATGAAGAAATACTGAGGCTTGTGTGTGTGTGTGTGTTTGTGTTGTGTGTGTTGTGTTGTGGTGTGTGTGTGTGTGTGTGTGTTGTGTGTGTGTGATGTGTGTGTGTGTGTGTGTGTGTGGTGTGTGTGGGTGTTTGCGTGACACGATGTCACTGACGCAACTGTACAATAACATTTATCAACACATTATTTGGTAGGTGTGCAGCCCTGTATTGGGGCATCTAACCAGATGCTTGACTGGGCAAGGGGAGTGGGACCACACCAGCCACGGCTCAACAAATGAATGAGACCCTGATAATTAAGTTGCCTTTAAGGTACTAAAAACGTAGTAATCTTTATCTTCGATGGTAGTGGGTCTACCTTTTATATATCGTTCTCTTCTAAAGTAGTCTGCTCGTTTTGGTATGGATTATGTTTCAAACGCAGTTTCGGCTATATAATTCTTATAGAAGAGAACAATTACACACGTCGCGTTTGGTTGAAATATATTGGGTATATTTAACCGGGTTATTAATGTTGCCTTAAACAGAGGAAAATGGTTCGCAATATTTTCCCAGCATGTTTCTCTACAAATGTGTTGCTCTTTCAGAAGTTTCTTAGTACTTAAAAAGAACACACACACCCACACAACTACACTCACACAAACACATCACACACACACACCATCAACACACACACACACACACACACACACACACCACACACACAAATATATATATATTGTTTTTATTATCACTACTGCGCACGATTTTCCCACCCAAGGCAGGGTGGCCGAAAAACGAAAAACTTTGCACCAATCATTCACTCCATAAATGTCTTGCCAGAAGGGTGCATTTACATACAGTTTTTAAACCTGCAACATTAAACACCCCTCCTATATATATATATATATATACTATATATATATATATAATATATTTTATACTATATATATATATATTTATATATATTTTATATATATATTATATATATATATATATATATACATTTATATATATTATATATTATTTATAGATATATATATATATTTATATATATATATAATATATATATATATATTACTATATTGATTATTATCTATATATACTATATATATATACTATATATATATATATATATAGTGACCAAAGGCAGCAGTTGCTGTTTAAGTGTTACAAAGAGGTAGGTAATTACCTAGTGTTCAACGAGCAGTATTCGTTAAGAGTTTCACTAACTAAACATTTTTTTTACCTAAAAACCATTATAATTCTACGTCCTTAATTACAGTTTAATACGATTTATTACATGATTAATTGGCGTTTTGGGGGGACTATTAAAGTAAACAAAATATTGTGTGTTGTAAATGTTTTACAAGAATGTTTATAGTGAAGGAATTTTGTAAAGGATTTTGTTTGCAATTTTTATGGAGGGAAGATAAAAGAATGGAGGGAAATAACAGGACGGGGACGAAAACAATTTGAACAAAGTTGTAGTAAGAGTGGAGACCCACAAAGCAGTGGTGAGTGGTGGTGAGTGGTGGTGAGTGGTGGTGAGTGGTGGTGAGTGGTGGTGAGTGGTGGTGAGTGGTGGTGAGTGGTGGTGAGTGGTGGTGAGTGGTGGTGAGTGGTGGCTGAGTGTGGTGGATTGGTGGTGAGTGGTGGGTGAGTGGTGGTGAGTGGTGGTGAGTGGTGGTGAGTTCGTGAGTATGAGTGGTGCTGAGTGGTGGTGAGTGGTGGTGAGTGGTGGTGAGTTGGGGGTGAGTGGTGGTGGTGGTTGGTGAGTTGTGTGGTGAGTGGCTGGTTGAGTTGGTGGTGAGTGGGGTGTGTGGTGGTGAGTGGTGGTGAGTGGGGGTGAGGGTGTGTGAGTGGTGGTGAAAGTGGTGGTGAGTGCGGTGGCGATTGGGTGATGAGTGGTGGTGAGTGGTGGTTGAGTGGTGGTGAGTGGTGTTGAGTGGGGGGTGAGTGGGGGTGTCGTGGTTGTGAGTGGTGGTGTGAGTGGTGGAGAGTGGTGGTGAGTTGTGGCGAGCGAGAAGTAAGTGGTGGGAGTGCGTGGTGAGTGGAGGTGAGTGGTGGTGAGTGGTGGTGAGTGGTGCGTGTGTGGTGGTGAGTGGGGCGTGAGTAGGTGGTGAGTGGTGGTGAGTGGTGGTGAGTGGTGGCGAGTGTTGGTGAGTGCGTGGTGGAAAAACTGTGGTGGTGTTGTGAGTGGTGGTGAGTGGTGGGTGAGGGGGGGTGAGTGGGGGTGCAGTGGTTGCTCGTGAGTGGTGTGAGTGGTGGTGAAGTGGTGGTTGAGTGGTGGCGATAGTGGTGCGTGAGTAGGGGTTGAGTGGTGGGGAGTGGTGGTGAGGTGGTGGTGAGTGGTGGTGAAGTGGTGGTTGAGTGGTGGTGAGTGGTGAAATGTATGAGGGTGGTGAGTGTGGCCGTGAGTGGGGGTGCAGTGGTTGTGAGTGGTGGTGAGGTGGGTGGTGAGTGGTGAGTGATTTGGTGGCGAGTTGGTGTGAGTGGTGGTGTGTGGTGGGTGAGTGGTCGGTGAGTGGTGGGTGAGTGGGGGTGAGTGGTTGTTGTGGGTTGTGAAGTGGTGGTGAGGTGGTGGTGAGTGGTGGTGAGTGGTGGTGAGTGGTGGTGAGTGGTTGGTGAGTGGGGGTGAGTGGTGGTGAGTGGTGGTGAGTGTGTGGTGAATAGTGGGGGTGAGTGGGGGTGTGTGGTTGTGAAGTGGTGGTGAGTGGTGGTGGTTGAGTGTGGTGAGTGGTGGTGAGTGGGGGTTGGGGGTGCGTGGTAGTGAGTGGTGGTGGAGTGGTGCGTGAGTGGTGGTGAGTGGTGGTCTGAGTGGTGTGAGTGATGTGTGGTTGTGAGTGGTGGGGTGCGGGGTGCAGTGGTGGTGAATGGTGGCTGAGTGGTGGTGAGTGGTGGAGTGTGGTGGTGAGTGTGGTAAGTGGTGGTGAGTGGTGGTGACGTGGGGGTGAGTTGGTGGTGAGTGGGGGTGAGTGCGTTGGAGTGCTGGTGAGTGGTTGTGAGTTGGGATGTGAGTGGTGGTGAGTGGTGTGTGAGTGGTGGTGAGTGGTGGATGAGTGGTGGTGAAGTGGTGGTGAGTGGTGGTGAGTGGGGGTGAGTGGTTGTGTTGTGGTGTGTGAGTGGTGGATGAGTGGTGGTGAGTGCCGTGCGTGAGTGGTGGTGAGTGGTGGTGGTGATGTGTGGTTCGTGAGTGGTTGAGGAGTTTGTTGGTGAATGGTGCGTGAGTGGGGGTGAGTGGGTTGTGGTGGTGGTGAGTGGTGGTGAGTGGTGGTGAGTGGTTGTGAGTGGTGGTGAGTGGTGGTGAGTGGTGGTGCAGTGGTGGTGTTGGTGGGAGTGCGTGTTGAAAGGTTAGTGAGTGGTTGTGAGTGGTGGTGACTGGTGGTGAGTGGTGGTGAGTGGTGGTGTGTGGTGGGAGTGGTGGTGGAGGTGTGTGGTTGTGAGTGGTGGGGGTGGTGGTGTGTGGATGGTGAGTGGTGTGTGGCTGTGAGTGGTTGTGAGAGGTTGAGTTGGTGGTGAGTGGTGATGAGTGTTGTATGTGGTTCTGAGTGCGTGGTGGGTGGTGGTGGTTGAGTGGTTGTGAGTAGTTGTGAGTGGTGGTGATGTGGTGGTGAGTGGTGGGTGAGTGTTGTAGCTGGTGAGTGGTTGTGAGTGGTGGGGTGGTGGAGGGAGTAGTGGTGGTGAGTGTGTGTGGTGTGAGTGGTTGTGCGAGGTGAGCACGTGGTGGTGAGTGGTTGTGAGGTGGTGTGTGGTTGTGAGTTGGTTGGGGGTGGTGGCGAGTGGTTGTGAGTGGGTGTGTGGTTGTGAGTGGTGGGGTGTGGGTGGTGAGTGGTGGGGGTGGTGGTGTGGGTTTGTGAGCTTGCTGCGGGGTGGTGCGTGTGTGGTGGGAGGTGGTGGTGAGTGGTAGAGGTGAGTGGTGCGGGTGGTGGTTGAGTGGTGGTGAGTGGTGAGGGTGGGGTCAGCGGTGCAGCGTGGGGGGGGGCGGGCGAGTGCGTGAGTGGTGTGAGTGGTGATGAGTGGTTGTGACTTGGTGGTGAGTGGTTGTGAGTGGTGAGTGGTTGTGAGTGGTGGGCGGTGGTGGTGGTGCTGTGAGTGGTGGGGGTGGTGGTGAGTGGTGGTGAGTGGATGTGAGTGGTGAGTGGTTGTGAGTGGCTGGAGGTGGTGTGTGTTGAGTTACGGTTGTGAGTGGTTGTGAGTGGTTGTGAGTGGTGTGTGGTTGTGAGTGGTGGGGAGTGTGGTGAGTTGGTGGTGAGTGGTTGTGAGTGGTTGTGTGGTTGTGAGTGGATTGTGGGTGGTGGTGGTTGAGTGGTGGTGAGTGGTGGGGGTGGTGGTGAGTGGGGTGAGTGGTTGTGAGTGGATGGTGACGTGGTTGTGAAGGTGGGGGTTGGTGGTGAGGTGGTTGTGAGTGGTGGGGGTGGTGTTTGGGGGGGGTGGTGAGTGGTGGTGAGTGGGTGGGGGTGGTGGTGATTGGTGGTGGAGTGGTTGTGAGTGGTGGGGGTGGGTGAGTGAGTGGTGGTGAGGTGGTTGGGGGTGGTTGTATGAAGTGGTGGTGGAGTCGTGGGGGTGGTGGAGTGAGTGGTGGTGATGGTTGTGAGTGTGTGTTGAGGTTGGGTGTGAGTGGGGTGGTTGTGAGTGGTGAGTGAGTGGTTGTGAGTGGTGGGGGTGGTGGTGAGTGGTTGTGAGTGTGGGGGTGGCTGGTGGTGGTTGGTGAGTGGTGGTGAGTGGTGGGGGTGGTGCGTGAGTGGTGGTGAGTGGTTGTGAGTGGTGTGTGGTAGTTGTGGTGGTGGTCGGTGGTGGTGAGTGAGTGCTGAGTGGTTGTGAGTGGTGGCGGAATGTGAGTGGTGGGAGGTCGGTGAGTGAGTGGTGGTTGAATGGTGCGAGTGCAGTGGTGGGGTGGTGGTGAGTGGTGGTGAGTGGTGTGAGTGATGATAGTGTTGAGCATTGTTAAGACTGCTGGTGGAAGGTGCAGGTGGAAGGTGCTGTTGGAAGATGCTAGTGATAGGTACTGGTGGATGATGCTGGTAGAAGATGCAGGTGGAAGATGCAGGTGGAAAATGCTGGTGGAAGGTGCTGGTGGAAGGTGCTAGTGATAGGAACTGGTGGATGATGCTGGTGGAAGATGCAGGTGGAAGATGCAGGTGGAAAATGCTGGTGGAAGGTGCTGGTGGAAGATGCAGGTGGAAGATGCAGGTGGAAGATGCAGGTGGAAGATGCTGGTGGAAGGTGCTGGAGGAAGATGCTGGTGGAAGATGCTGGTGGAAGATGCAGGTGAAAGGTGCTGGTGGAAGATGCTGGTGGAAGATGCTGGTGGAAGGTGCTGGTGGAAGGTGCTGGTGGAAGGTGCTGGTGGAAGGTGCAGGTGGAAGGTGCTGTTGGAAGATGCAGGTGGAAGATGCAGGTGGAGGTAGGTGCTGGTGGAAGATGCTGGTGAGGTGCTGGTGGAAAATGCTGGTGGAAGGTGCTGGATGAAAGTTGCTGGTGGGATGTGCTGGTGGAAAATGTGGTGGAAGGTGCTGTGACAGATGCTGGTGGACAGGTGCTGGTGGAAGGTGAGGTGGACAGATGCGGTGGAAGGTGGCTGGTGGAAGGTGCTGGTGGAGGTGCTGGTGGGAAGGTGTGGTGGAAAGTGCAGGTGGAAAGATGCTGGTGGAGGTGCTGGTGGAAAATGCTGGTGGAAGGTGCTGGTGAAAGATGCAGGTGGAAGGTGCTGGTGGAAGGTGCTGGTGGAAGATGCTGGTGGAAGGTGATAACAGTAGCAAAGATGATCATGGTGGAAATTGAAAACGATGGTGATGTATGTGTTGATTATGATGGTAACCATGGTGATAATGATTGTAACCATGGTGATAGTGATGGTAACCATGGTGGTAATGATGGTAACCATGGTGGTAATGGTGGTAACCATGATAATGATGATGACCATGGTGATAATGATGGTAACCATGGTGGTAATGATGGTAACCATGGCGATAATGATGGTAACCATGGTGATAATGATGATAACCATGGTGATAATGATGGTAATTATGGTGATGATAACCATGGTGATAATGATGGTAACCACGGTGGTAATGATGGTAACCATGGTGATAATGATGGTAACCATGGTGGTAATGATGGTAATCATGGTGATAATGATGGTGACCATGGCGATAATGATGGTGACCATGGCGATAATGATGGTAACCATGGTGATAATAATGGTAACCATTGTGGTAATGATAACCATGGTGATAATGATGGTAACCATGGTGATAATGATGGTAATCATGGTGATAATGATGGTAACCATGGTGGTAATGATGGTAACCTTGGTGATAATGATGGTGACCATGGCGATAATGATGGTGACCATGGCGATAATGATGGTGACCATGGCGATAATGATGGTAACCATGGTGATAATAATGGTAACCATTGTGGTAATGATAACCATGGTGATAATGATGGTAACCATGGTGATAATGATGGTAATCATGGTGATAATGATGGTAACCATGGTGATAATGATGGTAACCATGGTGATAATGATGGTTACCATGGTGATAAAGATGGTAACCATGGTGATAATAATGGTAACCATGGTGATAATGATGGTAACCATGGTGATAATGATGGTTACCATGGTGATAATGGTGGTAACCATAGTGATAATGATGGTAACGATGGTGGTAATTATGGTAATGTTTCTAATGGTGGTAGCGTGATGATAATGATATTTAATATCATCAGATAATTTATCAATTTTTTAACATTTTACGACCAACACAACGCATTCGGAGTATTAAATTATCCAGCCCATTTATCAATTGTCAATAAATTACCTTGAATAATAATAATTACAATGTAATTTAAATCATTTGTTAGCCATTACTAATACAGCGACGCCATTTTGACAAAGTACTCTCAGATAACCCAGTAATTGGAAATTAAATCTAACCTGCCTGACAACAGTCCAAAAAAGAGACCGAAACAGCTTTGGTATTTTAGTAAAATTTGTGTGTGTATTTTTTTACGAATTGTTCCAAGCGCAGTAATGTAATTCTGATGAATTGTTCCAAGATCGGTATTTTGGGTTTGAGGAATTGTTCCAGTCATGGTATTGTGATTCTTGATAAACTGCTCCTGCACCGGTATTGTAACGCTGATAAAATGTTCCAGCCACGGTACTGTAACTGTATTCCTTAAGTAGCAATGCATAAGCAACTGTAAATGTTCATGAGTAAGTAATACTGTGTGACAGTAACACTGTGTGACAGTAACACTGTGTGACAGTAACACTGTATGGCAATACAGAGAAGAGTGCAACGGACAAGTAAAGTAGTAGCAGCAGCAACACACACAGCAAGAGGCATTCTTGAGCTACTACAGCACTCGGGCTTGATGCCCAAAGTTGGGGTGTGGCTCCATAAGGATCCTGTAGTGCTTGCTGCCTTCGCACCTCCTGACATCGTCTGCTGCTATGCAGCTGCCACACCCTTCGAGCACCGTGTGGCTGGGTTTGTGGGAGCCCAAGGCCTAGCTTCTTCTCCGAGCCCGTGAAGGGGGGAATGGGGTTGCACTCGGGATCAGTGGTCACAGAAGGGGTGATATCCCTTATACCTCCTCCCATCGGCAGACGCATTGGGTCTGAGACACTCCCACGACAGGAGCCAAGCCTTGCCACCTCTTGGAAAAGGCCCGGGGCCTGGCGAGTACACCGGCGAATCTCCTCTACCTACCTACATTTGTGGACCAATAACACATGTGAGAAGCGTGCTCATTCAGTAACTGCTTGTTGCAATCAAGAATGTCAGCGGCCAGCAGGGGACACACAGACAAACCCACACACACAAAACACACACACACACACCACAAATCACACAAACACAGCAGAGGTATGTAAGCTCACGGTTTCAGGGAGAGTGACCTAGTAGCGACCAGTTAAGAGGCGGGGCAGGAGCTCGGATCGACCCCTGCAACCTCACCTAGGTGAGTACAACTAGGTGAGTACAAACACTCAACATCACACAATGGGGTGAGTATAACACCGGCATGTCTCGGAAGCATACATCAATCAGATAACTGCTGCAGCATATGGGCGCTCTGCAAAACTGAGAACAGCATTCCGATACTTAGTAAGGAATCGTTTCAAGACACGGTACACCGTGTATGTCAGGGCCCATACTGGAGTATGCAGCACCTGTTTGGAACCCGCACTTGATAAGCACGTCAAGAAACTAGAGAAAGACAAAGGTTTGCGACAAGGTTAGTTCAGAGCTAAGGGGAATGTCCTATGAAGAAAGATTAAGGGAAATCGGCCCCCTCCTCACGACACTGGAGGACAGGAGTGTCAGGGGAGACATGATAACGAATATAAAATACTGCGTGGAATAGTCAAGGTGGACAAGAGAGGATGTTTCCAGGGAGGGGACCACAGGAAAACACAAGAGGCCACAATTGGAAGTTGAAGACACATGAGTCAGGGATATTAGGATGTATATCTCAGTCTTAGAGTTGTAGGGCTGATGGAATAGCTAGAAAAATGACGTAGTGGAGGGCTGGAACCTTACACAGTTTTAAGACGAGTTTGAATTAAAGCTCATGGAGCCGGCGAGAGAGAGGGCCAGTAGCAACCGGTGAGAGGCGGGGAGGAGCTAAGATTCGTCCCCTGCAACCACCAAATAGGTGAGTACAAATAGGTGAGTAACACACACACACAAAACCACACACGCGCGCGCCCTAACACCATACAAACTAACACAAACACACACACACACACACACACACACACACACACAACACACACACACACACACCCACAACACACACACCACCACACACACACACACACACACACACTAACACATACACACATAACACAAAACACACACACACACACACACACACACACACACACACACACAACACACACACACACACACTCACACACACACCACACACACAACACAAACACATACACACTTAACACAAAACACTAAACACACACCACACACACACACACCACACATACACACACCACACACACACACACAAACTAACACATACACACTAAACAACAATCCACACTAACACACACACACAACACACACACACAACACACACACACACACACCACACACACACACACACACACTACACATACAACTAAACACAAACACACTAACACACACACACACACACACACACACACACAACACCACTAACACATTACACAACTAACACAAACACATAACACATCACACACACACATCACATCACACACACTCCACACACCACACACACACACTAAACACATAACACTAACACAAACACTCTAACCACACCACACACACACACACACACACAACACACACACACACGCACACAACACACACACACACACTCTCACTCACACACTAATAATACACACTAAACACAAAACACACTAACACACCACACACACAACACACCACACACACACACAGCACCACACACACACACACCAACACAACCACCTCACACCACACACACCACACACACCACACTCACTAACACAGACACACTAACACAAACACACTAACACACACACACACACACAAACACACACACACACACACAATTAAGCATGCTATGAACAGGTCTTCTGAGCCTTGATGTGATCAGGTTTCTCAGTCCTGAGAGACAACAAGTCTCTAAATACTGAACTATCATCACTCGCAGAAGATAGAAGTTGAGAGAGGAATAGGACGAGGAAGAAACGACGGTTGGTAGACAGCAACCACCCAGGGAGGTACTACCGTCCTACCAAGTGAGTGTAAAAAGGAAGCCTGTAATTGTTTTACATGATACAATTGCTGGTGTCATTTTTCTGTCTCTTAAACATGCAAGATTTCAGGTACATCTTACTACTTCTACTTACACTTAGGTCACACTACATATACATGTACACGTTTATGTATACACACTCATCTGAGTTTTCTTTGATATTAACTTAATAGTTCTTGTTCTTGTTGCTTTTCCTTTCATGTCCATGGGAAAGTGGAATAAGAATCTTTATTCCATAAGCCATGCGTGTTGTAAAAGTCAATTAAAATGCCGGGAAAAATGGGCTACTAACCCTTTTTCCCGTATAGCTTACTGGAAAAGAAAAAGAAGAAAACTTGTCAAAGTGGTTGTTTGAATGTGGTGGATGTTGGCTGCGAATGATAAAGAACAGAGATGTATTGTGGACTTTCTGTTATGATGAGAAGAAGCTGGGATAATGTCCTGGCTTAAGTGTAAACAAAGCTGAAGGGGGTAGGAGAGTTTATTGTAGGGGAGAGAAACGAATTAAATGGGATTAGGTCAAGGGTTTCAATAGAGTTAGAGCTAAAGGAAAGGAGTAGCAATAATATTGAAGGATATGATATGTTAGGAAAAGAGGGAGTATAAATGTATAAATGCAAGGATTATGTGGTGTAAAATAAGGGTTGGATGTGAAAAATGGGTTGTAGTAAGTGTTTATGCACCTTTAGAAGAGAGAAAGGAGAGAGAGAGATTCTGGGAAATGTTGAGTGAGTGCGTGGGGAGTTTTGAACCAAGTGAGAGAGTGCTTGTAGCTGGGGATCTCAGTGCTAAAGTGGGTAAAAAAGTTGTGGAGGGAGTAGTAGGTAAATTTGTGGTGCCATGGGTAAATGAAAATGGTAATAAGTAATAAGTAATACATGGTAATAAGTAATACATATTTTATGAAAAAGAGGATAAATAAATATACAAGGTATGATATAGCACTTAATGAAAGTAGTTTGTTAGATTATGTATTGTTGGATAAAAGGTTAATGGGTAGGCTCCAGGATGTACATGTTTATAGAGGGGCAACGGATATATATAGGATCATTATTTAGTTGTAGCTACAGTTAGAGTAAGAGATAGATTGGGCCCTGTAAGGAAAATGGCAACAGCAAGTAAGAGAGAGAGACCGCGACGAGGTAAAAGTGTATAAACTAGGGGAGGAGGAAGTTAGAGTGAGGTATAAGTAACTATTGGCAGATAGGTTAACTAGTGCAAGTATGAATAATGGGGAGGTTGAAGAATGTTGGGAAAGTTTTAAAAATGCAGTATTAGAATGTGGGGCAGAGTTTGTGGTTATAGAAGAGTGGGGTGCAAGAGGAAAGAGGTGTGATTGGTGGAATATGAAGCTAAGAGATGTGATAAAAAGAGAAAAGGTTAGCTTATGCGTGGTTTTCACGAAGCAGAAGTGTTAAGAGCAGAGTATATGGGAGTAAGGGAAAGTGAAGATTTAGTCGTTCTACAACACCCATGACTTACGGAGGAAGAATTCTTTTCCACCTCTTCCCATATATCAGAATTTGAACATATTGCAAAGAATCAGAAATCACAATAGGATTTGCGGCAGCTGAGGCTCGGAAAAAAACTCTGGCCAGGACGGAAACATTTCCTGTCGACGAGGTAATCTAAAACCATCATCCCACTCCCAATTCCTACTTGATAACTCGAGGGTTTCAGTACAGTTACGGTCTCCAGATGTACACACAGCTAGATGCGTTGGTTACACTGTTTACAAATGATAAAGATGAATACAGGGAAATGTTGGTGGAACACATGAAACGATAAATAAAGTGGGTATTGAGACTCACGAAAACGTATTGATTCCGATTGCATGGACAAGCCATACCCGGCCGGGATTGAAACCGCGTCAGAGAGTCTCAAAACTCCCAGCCGTCGCGTAGCCAAACTAGACCAGCTAGCCACAATAAGATGCCGTCCAACTAGGTATATTTCTTCTCCATGGCTGCACTGGTCTAGTGGTTAAACGCGACGGGCTGGGAGTTTTGAGATCTCTGACAGCGGGTACAATCCCGGGCCGGGGATTATGGTTTAAAAGTGGGTATCGGTTGAATTTGTGCCCGCCTCGCTGCCCACTTTTCCCTTGCAATCCACCTCTATCTCATTCACCTCACTCTCCTCCTCGCCCTCCTCCTCGCCTCTTCCACTATCTCGCCCTTCATCAACGCCGTCGATAGAATTTTCCGAGAAATACAATCAGTGTTTCTATTTACAACAAATGTGAAAGAGAGTTTTACCCCCAAAATATTTGAATGTGAGACCAGTGTCCAGGGAGGCTGTAGGACACCTCACTAACACTCATACTACTGTAGCGCACCATAAAAACATGCTGTAGATAAATGTCAGACAGACGCCACGATGCCTGTTGAACAGGCCTAGGGAACGCACGAGCTGTTAGGAACACGTCTGAGGGACCGCACGTTGCTGTTTAGAACATGTCTGAGGGACGCACGATGATGTAGAACATTGTCTGATAGGGGACGCCACGAATGCTGTAGAACATGTCCTGAGGGACGCAACGATGCTGTAGACACGTCGAGGACGCAGATGCAGAGGTAGAACACGTCTGAGGGACGCACCCGATGCTGTAGAACATGTCTGAGGGACGCACGATGCTGTAGAACATGTCTGAGGGACGCACGATGCTGTAGAACACGTCTGAGGGACGCACGATCGATGCTGTAGAAAATGTCTGAGGGAGCACGATCTGCTGTGATATAGAACATTGTCTGGGGAAACGCCGATGATGTAGAACACGGGTCTGAAGGGACGCACGATGCTGACTTATAACACGTCTGAGGACGCACGATGCTTGTAGTACAATGTCTGAGGACGCACGATGCTGTAGAACAAGGTCTGGAGGGACGCACGCTATGCTGTAGAACATGTCTGTGGGAAACGCACGATGATGTAGATCACGTCTGAGGGACGCACGATGCTGAACATAGATACATGTCACTGAGGTCGCACGATGCTTTTTGATCACGTTGAGGGACGCACGATGCTGTAGGAACATTCTGAGGGACGCACGTTGCTGTAGAACATGGTCTGAGGAACGCACGATGCTTTTTAGAAAAGGTCTCTGAGGGACACACGATGCTTGTAGAACACGTCTGAGGGAACGCACGATGCTGTAAGAACAGTCTCGAAGAACAAACCACGATGCTGTAGAACCGTCTGAAGAACCACACGATGCTTTAGAAACGTCTGAGGGAGCACGAGTGCTGTAGAACACGAGAGGGACGCACGAATGCTGTTGAAACACGTAATGAGGGCGCCGATGCTGTTTAGAACACAGTCTGAGGGGAACGCACGATGATGTTAGAACACGGTCTGAAGTACACACGATGGCTGTTGAACACGTCTGAGGATCGCACGATGCTGTAGAACACGATCTGAAGAACACACGATGCTGTAGAACCGTCTGAGGGTGACGCACGATGCTGTAGAACACGTATGAAGGGACGCACGATGCTGCAGAACACGTTGAGGGACGCAAGACACCATGCTGTAGAAACACGTCTGCCTGTGAAGAACACCGATGCTTTAGAAACACCGGGTCTGAGGGACGCACGATGATGTAGCACAGTTCTGAAGGCACAGATACTGGTAGAACACGGTCTGAAGAACACAGATGCTGTTAGAACAGTCTGAAGAAAACACGATTCTGTAGAACACGTCTGAAGGACACACGATGTGTAGAACACGTTTGTAGGACGAACGATGCATGTAGAACACGTCTTGAAAGAACACACGATGTGTAGAACACGCTCTGGAAGGACACACGATGCTGTTAGAACCGTACTGAAAGGAGCACGATGCTGTAGAACACGTCTGATAGGACGCACGATGCTGTAGAACACGTCTGAAGGACGCACGAAGCTGTAGAACACATCTGTAGGACGCACGATGCTGTAGAACACGTCTGAAGAACACACGATGCTGTAGAACACGTCTGACAGACACACGATGCTGTAGAACACGTCTGAGGAACGCTCACGATGCTGTAGAACACGGTCTGCTAGGGACGCACAGATGCTGTAGAACCGTCTGAAGGACGGCACGAAGCTGTAGGTAACACGTCCTGAGGACTCACGATACTGTAGAACACGTCTGAAGAACATACGATGCTGTAGAACACGTCTGAAGAACATGCGAGGCTGTAGAACACGTCTGAAGGACACACGATGCTGTAGAACACGTCTAAAGAACACACGATGCTGTAGAACACGTCTAAAGAACAGACGATGCTGTAGAACACGTCTAAAGAACACACGATGCTGTTGAACAAAGTTCTGAAGGTACGCACGATGCTGTAGTAACACGTCTGAAGGACGCACGATGCTTAGAACACGTCTGAAGGACGCACGATTGCTGTTATGAACCACGTCTGAAGGACACACGATGCTGCTAGAAAACACGTCTAAAAGAACACAGGATGCTGTAGAACACGTCTAAGGCACACGATGCTGTAGAACACGTCTATAGAACAACACGATGCTGTAGAACACGTCTGAAGGACCACGGATGCTGCAGAAACACGTCTCTAAAGAACACAACGTTGCTGTAGAACACTCGTCCTAAAGAACACACCGATGCTGTAGAACACGTCTTAAGAGGATCACGTTGCTGGTTAGAAACACGTCTGAAGGACGCAAGACGCAGAGGGAGTTTTTGGAAAACGTGGAAAAAGATATTAGGTTAGTTAAAAAATGCTTAAAATATCGGGCACTGGCGAAGTGATGATGTTATATTTCAGGAGGACCAAAAATGTGAGAAGCTAAATCCAAAGTGGTACTTCACAGCACACTGAAATTATAACAAGAGAACCTTGTGCTAGAGGAAGATTGAGGTTGCTTCTCAGCACTGAAAATATAACAAGAGAACCTTGTGCTAGAGAGATTGAGGTTTGCTTCTCAAGCACTGAAAATTACAAGAGAACCTTGTGCTAAGGAAGATTGAGGTTGCTTCTCAGCACTGAAAATATAACTAAGACGGAACTTGTGCTAGTGGAAAGATTGAGGTTGCTTCTCAGCACTGAAAAATATAACAAGAGAACCTGTGCTAGAGGAAGTTGACGGTTGCTTCTCAGCACTGGATAAAATATAAACAAGTGAACCTTGTGCTAGAGGAAGAGATAGTTGAGGTTGTTTCTCCGCAGAGCAGGAGTAATTCCTTTTTGCAGGACAAACAGAGAGTCTATTATGATTAGGGGGAAGAGAGCTTCTTAATGTTAGGGTAAAGACTTTCTTATTTGTTCAAGAGCAACAGAGAGCTCTCTTTTCTCAGTTGCCTAAAGAGTTTATTGTGCTAGATGAGAAGGGAAGTCTTTGTCTTAGAAACAAATAAAAACGAGGCAGCTCTTACCTGTTAAGAACGACAGATTATATTTTACTGCCAAGATGTGGAAGAAAGTTCTTTCTCCCTTGTGTTTAAGATCTCAACTTAGCACCCTCGGGTTAGACTAACAGTGACTCCTCATCGTTTAGCTAAAAGAACATTCCACCCAGTTGCCAAGAGCTAGATAGTTATTATGTTAAAACGACCTCAAGAATTTAATTCTAACTTATGTGATAATCGGTTACATTCATCGTTTCTCTCTCCATACATCTGAGACCTATATTAAAGTTATCAAGACAGGAATTTCTAACTAAACGTCAGTTGAAGTTAGGTGGACAGTCGCTTCTAGATTCTCGTTTACCAGTCCTCTTTCCGTGCCATCGTTTTACTATATTTTTACACAATCAGCATTGATCCTAGGCCAATCAATTCCCTTCATTGTATCCGGATGGTTACCCCTTACTTTACGTTCATTTTCGTGAGTTGATGTGGCTGAGCTTATGTTCGTTTTGTGATGTGGCTCTTATGTTCGTTTTCGTGATGTGGTTCTTATGTTCATTTTCGTGATGTGGTTCTTATGTTCGTTTTCGTGATGTGGTTCTTACGTTCATTTTCGTGATGTGGTTCTTATGTTCGTTTTCGTTGATGTGGTTCTTCCGTTCATTTTTGGATGTTGTGGTTCGGGAAAGAAAGACCAATTGATATACAAGAGTAGACAGACCAAATGATAGACAGGATAGACCAGCGGATAGAGAGGAGCAGACAGACAAACTGTCTAATAGCTAAAGTTTGTGAGTGCCTCTCTCCACAGACCCTCGCAAGATTATCGTTAAGTCCCAATACTGACGGAGTTTAGTGGGACTATCATGCAGCTGCTGTCAGAGTGTCTGCAGCTGCTATCAGTGTCTCTGCAGCTGCTATAAGTGTCTATGTAGATGCTATCAGTGTCTCTGCAGCTATTATCAGTGTCGATGCAGCCGCTATCAGTGTCACTGCAGTAGCTATCAGAGTCTCTGCAGCTGGTATCAGAGTCTTTGCTGCTGCTATCGGAATCTCTACAGCTTCTATCAGTGTCTCTGCAGCTGCTATTAGTGTGTCTGTTGCTGCAATCAGTGTCTTTTCAAGTGCTATAAGTGTCTATACAGCTGCTATCAGTGTATCTGCAGCTGCTTCCAGAACCTCTGCAGCTGCTATCAGTATCTCTGCAGCTATCAGTGTCGATGCAGCTGCTGTCAGAAACTCAGCAGCTGCTATCAGAATCTCTGTAGTAGCTATCAGTGTCTCTGCAGCTGCTATCAGTGTCTATGCAGATGCTATTAGTGTCTCTGCAGTTGATATCAGTGTCGATGCAACTACTGTCAGTGTCTCTGTAGCTGTTATCAGTGTCAATGTAGATACTGTCATAACCTCTACAGCTGCTATCAGAATCTCTGCATCAGCTAGCAGATTCTCTGCAGCTGTTATCGGAATCTTTGCAGATGCTATCAGAATCTCTGCAGCTACTGTAAGCGAATCTGCAGCTGCTATCAGTGTCTCTGCAACTGCAACAGTGTCTCTGCAGCTGCTATCAGTGTCTCTCTGTAGTTGCTATCCGTGTCTCTGCAGCAGCTATGAGATTCTCTGCTGCTGGTATCAGAGTCTTTGCAGCTGCTATCAGAATCTCTGTAGCTGCTATCCGTGTGTCTGTAGCTGCTATCAGAGCCTTTGCAGCTGCTATAGGTGTCTATGCAGCTGCTAACAGTGTCTCTCTGTAGTTGATATCCGTGTCTCTGCAGCTGCCATCAGTGTCTCTGCAGCTGCTTTCGGAACCTCTGCATCTGCTATCAGAGTCTTTGCAGCTGCTTTGAGTGTCTCTGTAGCTGTTATCAGTTCTCTGCAGCTGCTATCAGCATATATGCAGCTGCTATCAGTGTGTCTGCAGCTGCTATATCTCTGCAACTGCTATCAGTATCTCTGCTGCTATGAGAACCTCTACAGCTGTTATCCGAGTCTCTGCAGCTGCTGTCAGAGTCTCTGCAACTGCTATCAGTATCTCTGTAGTTGCTATCAGTGCCTCTGCAGCTGCTATCATTGTCTCTGCAGCTGCTATCAGAACCTTTGCGGCTGCTATCAATGTCTGCCACTTCAACTACTTGTAACAAGTGCTGTTTCATGGAGTGCAACTCGCTACTTATAGCGACAGCAGCCATTCAGAGCTAGAAGTGCTACGTGTAGCGACACTCTCAGCTCCACCCTCAGCTTGTGTCGAAAATATTTATCAAATCATTACTCTCCGAGTCATGTTTTTCCTGCCGATTTTTTTTCCTTAGTCGAGGAGTGTTGATGGAATTATAAAGTATTTTTGAATACAATTTATTTTTATGAGTGTTTCTATTTTTTAATCCTATTAATGTATATTATATAATATACATTGATAATTATCAATGTATATTATTTATGTGTATTATTATTGTTAATTAACAATGCATTTTATAATCGAAAATCAATAATGTATATTATTGATGTATATTTTCATTACATGTTTATATATATTATATATAATATATATATATATATATATATATATATATATATATATATATATATATATATATATATAATATATATATAATATATATATATATATATATATATTATGAATGTTTATTATGAGTGTATATTATTGGTTATCGATGATTGTTGTATCGCTTCTTTATAAACTTGTATCTAAACTGCATCTATCTGTATTTAAATGATATTTATCTGGTATCTAAATGATGTTTATCTAACATCTAAATGTTATTTATAAGGTATTTAATTGGTATTTGTCTGGTATCCAAACGATATCTATTTGGTATATAATGTAAATATTTGTTTCTTTGCAGGTAAGTTTGTTTGGAAACTTGATTGATCAATACCGTCTGTGGTGAGTTGTTTGTGTCAGTTACTGGCTGTTGCAGCAGCAGCAGCAGAAGAAAGCAGGAAGTAAAAGCAGCAGTAGCAGTAGCAATAGTAGTAGTAATAATGATAGTAGTAGATGTAGCAGAAGTGGCAGTATTATTATTATTATTAGTAGTAGTAGTAGTAGTAATGGTGAGGTGTGTGTGTGTGTGTGTGTGTGTGTGTGTGTGTGTGTATGTATGTATGTATGTATGTGTGTGTGTGTGTGTGTGTGTGTGTGTGTGTGTGTGTGTGTGTGTGTGTGTATGTATGTATGTATGTATGTGTGTGTGTGTGTGTGTGTGTGTGTGTGTGTGTGTGTGTGTGTGTGTATGTGTGTGTGTGTGTGTGTATGTATGTATGTATGTATGTGTGTGTGTGTGTGTGTGTGTGTGTGTGTGTGTGTGTGTGTGTGTGTGTGTGTGTGTATGTGTGTGTGTGTGTGTATGTATGTATGTATGTATGTGTGTGTGTGTGTGTGTGTGTGTGTGTGTGTGTGTGTGTGTGTGTGTGTGTGTATGTGTGTGTGTGTGTGTGTGTATGTATGTATGTATGTATGTGTGTGTGTGTGTGTGTGTGTGTGTGTGTGTGTGTGTGTGTGTGTGTATGTGTGTGTGTGTGTGTGTATGTATGTATGTATGTATGTGTGTGTGTGTGTGTGTGTGTGTGTGTGTGTGTGTGTGTGTGTGTGTGTGTGTGTGTGTGTGTGTGTGTGTGTGTGTGTACTCACCTAGTTGTGGTTGCAGAGGTCGAGTCATAGCTCCTGGTCCAGCCATTTCAATGGTTGCTACTGGGTCACTCTTCCTGCTCCATGAACTTTATCATACCACTTCTTAAAGCTATGTATGGATCCTGCCTCCACTATATCACTTCCAAGACTGATTCACTTCCTGACAACTCTGTGGCTGAAGAAATACTTCCTAACATCCCTGTGACTCATCTGAGTCTTCAACTTCAAACTGTGTCCCCTTGTTACTTTGTTACATCTCTGGAACATCCTGTCTTTGTCCACCTTGTCGATTCCTCTCAATATTTTATATATCGTTATCATATCCCCCCTATCTCTTCTGTCTTCCGGTGTCGTCAAGTTGGTTTCCCTTAGCCTCTCGTCGTAGGACATACCCTTTAGCTCCGGGACTAGTCTTGTTGCAAACTTTTGCACTTTCTCTAGTTTCCTCACATGCTTGGCTACTTGAGGGTTCCAATCTGGCGCTGCATACTCCAATATGGGCCTAACGTACACGGTGTACAGGGCCCTGAATAACTCTTTATTAAGATGTCGGAATGCTGTTCTGAGGTTTGCTAGGCGTCCATATGCTGCAGCAGTTATTTGGTTGATGTGTGCCTCAGGAGATGTGCCTGGTGTTATACTTACCTCAAGATCCTTTTCCTTGAGTGAAATTTGTAGGCTCTGGCCCCTTAGACTGTACCCCGTCTGTGGTCTTCTTTGCCCTTGCCCAATCTTCATGACTTTGCACTTGGTGGGGTTGAACTCCAGGAACCATTTACTGGGCCAGGCCTGCAGCCTCCCTTGATCCCCCTGTAGTTCTGCCTGGTCCTCGTCCAATTGAATTCTTCTCATCAACCTCACATCATGTGCAAACAGGGACACTTCGGATTCTTCTCATCAACCTCACATCATGTGCAAACAGGGACACTTCGGATTCTATTCCTTCCGTCATGTCGTTCACAAATACCAAAAACAGCACTGGTCCTAGGACTGACCCCTGTTGGACCCTGCTAGTTACCGGCGCCCACTCTGACACCTCGCCACGTTAATAAAAATGTGTGTGTGTGTGTGTGTGTACTCACCTATTTGTACTCACCTATTTGTGGTTGCAGGGGTCGAGTCTTAGCTCCTGGCCCCGCCTCTTCACCGGTTGCTACTGGGCCCTCTCTCTCCCCGCTCCATGAGCTTTATCAAACCTCGTCTTAAAACTGTGTATGGTTCCTGCCTCCACTACGTCATTTTCTAGGCTATTCCACTGCCTTACAACTCTATGACTGAAGAAATACTTCCTACTATCTCTCTGACTCATTTGTGTCTTCAACTTCCAATTGTGGCCTCTCGTTTCTGTGTCCCCTCCCTGGAACATCCTGTCCTTGTCCACCTTGTCTATTCCACGCAGTATTTTATATGTCGTTATCATGTCTCCCCTGACCTCCTGTCCTCCAGTGTCGTCAGGCCGACTTCCCTTAATCTTTCTTCATAGGACATTCCCCTTAGCTCTGGAACTAACCTTGTCGCAAACCTTTGTACTTTCTCTAGTTTCTTGACGTGCTTTATCAAGTGCGGGTTCCAAACAGGTGCTGCATACTCCAGTATGGGCCTGACATACACGGTGTACAGTGTGTGTGTGTGTGTGTGTGTGTGTGTGTGTGTGTGTGTGTGTACATTACCTGCAGGAAACTTCAGCTGGTCACGATGACAGAGTGTCAGCGTGCGAGGCCACTTTAATATATATGAAAATATCGCCTCAATATTGGAGATGAAATTAATTTCCGATGAGAAATTTCCGCAGAGATAAGAGTGGCGTCCTGCTGGGCTCACGGAGCTTTAGCCTCAATACTTTTCATTCTTCAATAAACAAATCAACAGAAAATGGTCAATTTGATTTCACTGGTTAATTGAGTTTACATCCTCTCTACTACACGAGGGTAATTAACGCTGCATGTTAATATATTTAACATACAGCCTGAAAATATTTAAAAACTGAGAACAATCAGATAGATAATAATAATAATAATAATAATAATAATAATAATAATAATAATAATAATAATAATAATAATAATTAATAATAATAATAATAATGATGAAAATAATAATATTATTTTTATTTTTATTAGCATTATTATTTTTTTATTAACAAATCGGCCGTCTCCCACCAAGGCAGGGTGGCCCGAAAAAAAAAATTCACCATCATTCACTCCATCACTGTCTTGCCAGAGGGTTGCTTTACACTAGTTATAAAACTGCAACATTAACAGCCCTCCTTCAGTGCAGACACTGTACTTCTCATCTCCAGGACTCAAGTCCGGCCTGCCGGTTTCCCTGAATCCCTTCATAAATGTTACCTTGCTTACACTCCAACAGCACGCCAAATCATAAAAACTATTTGTCTCCGTTAGCTCCCATCTAACACACTCACACATGCCTGCTGGAAGTCCAAGCCCCTCGCACACAAAACCTCTTTTACCCCCTCCCTCCAACCTTCACTAGGCCGACCCCCTACCCCACCTTCCCTCCACTACAGATTTATACACTTTCAAAGTCATTCTATTTCGTTCCATTCTCTCTACATGTCCAAACTATTTCAATAACCCCACCTCAGCCCTCTGAATAATAGTTTTGGTTATCCCACACCTCATCCTAATCTCCAAACTATGATTATTATTATTATTATTATTGGTATCATTATTATTAATTAAAGAGACTAAGGCATGCGAGATAATTGGACTTGATCCAAGGTAGTGGAGGATGCCTTCAGTTCCTTGAAACTTAGATTTCTTCACTATATACATCAAGAAATTTTATAAGGAGAGGATAAAGAAACAACATGCAGATCAGAGGAGGAGATATGGTCATTACATACAAGATACTCAGAGAATTTGAGAAGACGGATTGGGAAATATGGGGTGCACATTGCATACAAAGTTGTAAGAAGAGGTATGATTCACCACAGAAGTGCAGGGAACATTAATTCTGGTGATTGTAGTTGAGGTGGGGACCAGGACTTGAACCACGCAAACAAAATTTGGTGATTACATTCACACACGATGACTCTTTTGGTCACAATACCGTTGGTCACCATACCGTTGGTCACCATACCGTGGGTCATCACACCGTTAGTCATCATACCTTTGGTTACCAAACCGTTGATTACGATACCGCTGCTCACCACTCCGTTGGCCACCATACCGTTGGTCATCATATCGTTGGTCATCATACCGTTGGTCACCAAACCGTTGGTCGCCCCACCGTTGATCATCATAACATTGGTCACCACACCGCTTGTCATCATACCGTTGGTAATCATACCGTTGGTCACCACATCGTTGGTCACCACACCGTTGGTCACAGCACAGTTGGTCACCATATCGTTGGTCACCACTCCGTTGTTCACCATACCGTTGGTCATCATACCGTTTGTCAAAAAACCGTTGGTCACCACACCGTTAGTCACCACACCGTTGATCATCATAACATTGGTCACCACACCGCTTATCATATCGTTGGTAATCATACCGTTGGTCACCACACCTTTGGTCACCACAGCATTGGTCATCATATCGTTCGTCATCACACCGTTGGACGCTCAACGCCTCTCATCACACCGTTGGACGCTCAACGCCTCTTATCACACCGTTGGACGCTCAACGCCTCTCAACACACCGTTGGACGCTCAACGCCTCTCAACACACCGTTGGACGCTCAACGCCTCTCAACACACCGTTGGAAGCTCAACGCCTCTCAACACACCGTTGGACGCTCAACGCCTCTCAACACACCGTTGGACGCTCAACGCCTCTCAACACACCGTTGGACGCTCAACGCCTCTCAACACACCGTTGGATAGCTCAACGCCTCTCAATCACACCGTTGGAAAGCTCAACGCCTCTCAACACACCCGTTGAAAAGCTCAACGCCTCTCATCACACCGTTGGACGCTCAACGCCTCTCAACACACCGTTGGAAGCTCAACGCCTCTCATCACACCGTTGGACGCTCAACGCCTCTCAACACACCGTTGGAAGCTCAACGCCCTCTCAACACAACCGTTGGAACACTCAACGCCTCTCATCACACCGTTGGACGCTCAACGCCTCTCATCACACCGTTGGACGCTCAACGCCTCTCAACACACCGTTGCCAGAGCGATTAGCAGTCAGTAATTAATTACAGCATTCAGAGTGTCAGACGTTTTGCCATCATGGCAGTATAAAACAGCGTTGTGTTGCTGCAGTTAAAACTCGGTGCTGTGTTGCTGCAAACACAGTTTGTGTTGCCGCTGGTAACAAAAAACTCGACAATGATTCTTTAGTCTTTCCTTACACCGTTTGTTGTCTTAGGCCTCAACGACCCTTAGTTTCAGAACAATATTGATAGCCACCAGACCTTACTGAGAAGACCATCAGATCTTGTGAACAGTAGGTAGCCCTGCCTAGCTCCCTGCTAACAAGAGAGGTAGCCTCGCCTCGCTCCCTGCTAACAAGAGGGGTAGCCTTGCCTCGCTCCCTGCTAACAAGAGGGGTAGCCCTTGCCCGCTCCCTGCTAACAAGAGGGGTAGCCTTGCCTCGCTCCCTGCTAACAAGAGGGGTAGTCTTGCCTCGCTCCCTGCTAACAAGAGGGGTAGCCTTGCCTCGTTCCCTGCTAACAAGAGGGTAGCCCTGCCTAGCTCCCTGCTAACAAGAGGGGTAGCCTTGCCCCCCCTTTCCCTGCTAACAAGAGGGGTACCTTGCCCTCGCTCCCTGCTAACAAGAGGGGTAACCTTGCCTCGCTCCCTGCTAACAAGAGGGGTAGCCTTGCCTCGTTCCCTGCTAACAAGAGGGGTACCTTTCCTCGTTCCCTGCCCAACAGAGGGGTTAAGCCTTGCCTGTTCCCTGCTAACAAGAGGGGTAGCCTTGCCTCGTTCCCTGCTAACAAGAGGGGTAGCCCTGCCTAGCTCCCTGCTAACAAGAGGGGTACCCTTGCCTCGCTCCCTGCTAACAAGAGGGGTAACCTTGCCTCGCTCCCTGCTAACAAGAGGGGTAGCCTTGCCTCGCTCCCCTTTCTAACAAGAGGGGGAACCTTGCCTCGCTCCCTGCTAACAAGAGGGTAGCCCTGCCTCGCTCCCTTGCTACAAGAGGGGTAGCCTTGCCCCGTCCCCTGCTAACAAGAGGGTAACCTTGCCTCGCTCCCTGCTAACAAGAGGGGTAGCCTTGCCTCGCTCCCTGCTAACAAGAGGGGTAGCCTTGCCTCGCTCCCTGCTAACAAGAGGGGTAGCTTTGCCTTCGATTCCCTGCTAACAAGAGGGGTAACCTTGCCTCCTCCCTGCTAAAAAAGAGGGGTAGCCTTTCCTCGTTTCCCTGCTAACAAGAGGGGTAGCCTTGCCTCTTTCCCTGCTAACAAGAGGGGTAGCCTTTCCTAGTTCCCTGCTAACAAGAAAGGGTACCTTGCCTCGTTCCCTGCTAACAAGAGGGGTAGCCCTGCCTAGCTCCCTGCTAACAAGAGGGGTACCCTTGCCTCGCTCCCTGCTAACAAGAGGGGTAGCCCTGCCTCGCTCCCTGCTAACAAGAGGGGTAGCCTTGCCTCGCTCCCTGCTAACAAGAGGGGTAGCCCTGCCTCGCTCCCTGCTAACAAGAGGGGTAGCCCTGCCTCGCTCCCTGCTAACAAGAGGGGTAGCCTTGCCTCGCTCCCTGCTAACAGAGGGTAACCCCCTTGCCCCCCTCCCTGCTAACAAGAGGGGTAGCCTTGCCTCGCTCCCTGCTAACAAGAGGGGTAGCCTTGCCTCGCTCCCTGCTAACAAGAGGGGTAGCCTTGCCTCGCTCCCTGCTAACAAGAGGGGTAGCCTTTCCTCGTTCCCTGCTAACAAGAGGGGTACCCTTGCCTCGTTCCCTGCTAACAAGAGGGGTAGCCTTGCCTCGTTCCCTGCTAACAAGAGGGGTAGCCTTGCCTCGCTCCCTGCTAACAAGAGGGGTAGCCTTGCCTCGTTCCCTACTAACAAGAGGGGTAGCCCTGCCTCGCTCCCTGCTAACAAGAGGGGTAGCCTTGCCTCGTTCCCTGCTAACAAGAGGGGTAGCCCTGCCTCGCTCCCTGCTAATAAGAGGGGTAGCCCTGCCTCGTTCCCTGCTAACAAGAGGGGTAGCCTTGCCTCGCTCACTGCTAACAAGAGGGGTACCCTGCCTCGCCCCCTTGCTAACAAGAGGGTAGCCTTGCCCCCGCTCCCTGCTAACAAGAGGGGTAACCTTGCCTCGCTCCCTGCTAACAAGAGGGGTAGCCTTGCCTCGCTCCCTGCTAACAAGAGGGGTAGCCTTGCCTTGTTCCCTGCTAACAAGAGGGGTAGCCTTGCCTCGTTCCCTGCTAACAAGAGGGGTAGCCCTGCCTCGCTCCCTGCTAACAAGAGGGGTAGCCTTGCCTCGCTCCCTGCTAACAAGAGGGGTAGCCCTGCCTCGCTCCCTGCTAACAAGAGGGGTAGCCTTGCCTCGCTCCCTGCTAACAAGAGGGGTAACCTTGCCTCGCTCCCTGCTAACAAGAGGGGTAGCCTTGCCTCGCTCCCTGCTAACAAGAGGGGTAGCCTTGCCTCGCTCCCTGCTAACAAGAGGGGTAGCCTTGCCTCGCTCCCTGCTAACAAGAGGGGTAACCTTGCCTCGCTCCCCGCTAACAAGAGGGGTAGCCTTGCCTCGTTCCCTGCTAACAAGAGGGGTAGCCTTGCCTCGTTCCCTGCTAACAAGAGGGGTAGCCTTGCCTCGTTCCCTGCTAACAAGAGGGGTAGCCTTTCCTCGTTCCTCTAACAAGAGGGGTAGCCCTGCCTAGCTCCCTGCTAACAAGAGGGGTACCCTTGCCTCGCTCCCTGCTAACAAGAGGGGTAGCCCTGCCTCGCTCCCTGCTAACAAGAGGGGTAGCCTTGCCTCGCTCCTCTAACAAGAGGTAGCCTTGCCTCGCTCCCTGCTAAAAAAGAGGGGTAGCCCTGCCTCGCTCCCTCTAACAAGGGGTAGCCTGCCTCGCTCCCTCTAACAAGAGGGGTACCTGCCTCCCCTCCCTGCTAACAAGAGGGGTAGCCTTGCCTCGCCTCCCTGCTAACAAGAGGGGTACCTTGGGCCTCGCTCCCTGCAACAAGAGGGTAAGCCTTGCCTCGCCCCTGCTACAAGAGGGGGAGCTTTCCTCGTTTCCCTGCTAACAAGAGGGTTACCCTGCCTCGTTCCCTGCTAACAAGAGGGGTAGCCTTGCCTCGTTCCCTGCTAACAAGAGGGGTACCTTGGGCCCTCGCTCCCCGCTAACAAGAGGGGTGCCTTGCCCTCGTTCCCTACTAACATGAGGGGTACCCTGCCCGCTCCCTGCTAACAAGAGGGTAGCCTTGCCTCGTTCCCTGCTAACAAGAGGGGAGCCCTGCCTCGCTCCCTGCTAATAAAGGGGTAGCTCTGCCTCGTTCCCTGCTAACAAGAGGGTACCCTTGCCTCGCTCACGCTAACAAAAAGGGGTAGCCCTGCCTCGCCCTTGCAACAAGAGGGGTAGCCTTGCCTCGCTCCCTGAACAAATGGTACCCTTTCCTCGCTCCCTGCTAAAAAAGAAGGGGTAGCCTTTGCCTCGCTCCTGCTAAACAAGAGAGGTTGCCTCGCTCGCCCTGCTAATAGAGGTAGCCTTGCCTCGCTCCTGCTAACAGAGGGGTAGCCTTGCCTCGCTCCCTGCTAACAAGAGGGGTAGCCTTGCCTCGTTCCTGCTAAAGAGGGGTAGCCTGCTCGTTCCTACTAGCAAGGGGGGGTAGCCCTGCCTCGCTCCCTGCTAACAGAGGGTAGCCTTGCTCGTTCCCTGCTAACAAGAGGGTAGCCCTGCCCGCTCCCGATAAAAAGAGGGTTTGCCTTGCCTCGTCCCTGCTAACAAGAGGGGTAACCTTGCTCGCTCCCTCTAACAAGAGGTAGCCTTGCCTCGCTCCCTGCTAACAAGAGAGGTAGCTCGCCTCGCTCCCGCTAACAAAGAGAGGTAGCCTTGCCTCGTCCAATAACAAAAAGGGTAAACCCTGCCTCGCTCCCTGCTAACAGAGGGTAGCCTTGCCTCGTTTCCCTGCTAACAGAGGGGTAGCCTGCCTCGCTCCCGTAATAAGAGGGGTAGCCTTGCCTCGTTCCTGCTAACAAGAGGGGTAAACCTTGCCTCGCCCTGCTAACAAGAGGGGTAGCCCTGGCCCCGCTCCTTGTAACAAGGGGGTAGCCTTGCCTCGCTTTCCCCCGCTAACAAGAAGGGTAACCTTGCCTCGCTCCCTGCTAAACAAAGGGGTAGCCTTGCCTCGCTCGCTGCTAGCAAGAGGTGTAGCCTGTGCCTCGCTCCCTGCTAAAAGAGTTGTAGCCCGCCTCGCTTCCTGCTAACAAGAGGGTAGCCTTGCCTTGCCCCCCTGCTAACAAGATTGAGCCTTGCCTCGTCCCTGCTAACGAAGGGTAGCCTTTCCTCCCTCCCTGATAACGAAGGGTAGCACTGGGCCCCGCTCCCTGCAAACAAAGGGGTAGCCTTGCCTCACTTTCCCGCTAACAGAGGGGTAGCCTTGCCTCGCTTCCTGCTAACAAGAGGTGTAGCCCTGCCTCGCTCCTGCTAACAAGGGGGTACCTTGCCTCGCTCCCTGCTAACAAGAGGGTAACCTTGCTCCCCCTGTAACAAGAGGGGTGCCTTGCCCCGCTCCCTGAAAAAGAGGGAGCCTGCCCCCGCTCCCTACTAACAAGGGGGTAGGAAGGCCTTGCTCCTTATTTTAAAAAAGAATAGTCCTGCCTCACTCCCCTTTAGCAAGAGGGGAGCCCCGCCTCGGTCCCTGTTTAAAAAGTAAGCCCGGCCCCGTCCCTGCTAACAAGAGAGGTATCCTTGCCTCACTCCTTCTAACAAGAGGGGTTCCCTGCCTCGCTCCCCCCAACAAAAGGGGTAAAACCCTGCCCCACTCCCTGCTAAAAGAGGGGGATCCCTGCCTCGCTCCCACTAACAAGGGGGATCCCCGCCTCCTCCCTGCTAAAAGAAAGGGGTGTCCCCGCCTCGCCCCCTACAAAAGGGGGGCCCGCCACGCTCCCACTAACAAGGAGGGGTCCCTGCCTGTCCCCCCCTAACAAGAGGGGGGTCCCGCCTCGCTCCCTACTAACAAAGGGGTGTCCCCTGCCTCGCCCCGAAAAAAGAGGGGGTCCCGCCCGGCCCCCGCTAACAAGAGGGGTGTCCCCGCCCCGCCCCTACAACAAGGGGGGGTCCCCGTCTCGCTCCCGAAAAGGGGGGGTCCCTGCCTCGCCCCTACTAACAAGAGGGTGTCCCCCTCGCTCCCTACTAAAAGAGGGGGTTCCCTGCCTCGCTCCCCCATAACAAAGGGGGGTCCCCCCCTCGCTCCCTACAACAAAGGGGTTTTTCCTCCTCGTCCCCTACTAACAAGAGGGGTGTCCCTGCCTCGCTCCCTACTAACAAGGGGGTGTCCCCGCCTCGCCCTATAAAAGAGGGGTTCCCTGCTCGCTCCTACTAACAAGAGGGTGTCCCCCGCCTCGCCCCACTAACAAGGGGTGTCCCCGCCTCGCTCCCACTAACAAGAGGGGTGCCCTGCCTCGCCCCTACTAAACAAGAGAGTGTCCCTGCCTCGCTCCCTTTTTAAAAAAAGGGGTGTCCCTGCCTCGCCCCCCTAACAAGGGGTGTCCCCCGCCTCGTCCCTACTAACAAGAGGGGGGTCCCTGCCTCGTCCCCCCACAAAAAAGAGGGGGGTTCCCCCGCCTCCCCCCTACTAACAAGAGAGGTGTCCCTGGGTCGCCCCTACTGCAAAGGGGGGGGGGTTCCTCGTCCCCTACTTAAAAAGAGGGGGGTCCCTGCCTCGTCCCCTTCTAACAAGAGGGGGGTTCCCCCGCCTCGCTCCCCACTAAAAAAGGGGGGTCCCCGCCTCGCTCCCCATAACAAAAGGGGGTCCCTGCCCCCGTCCCTACTAACAAAGGGGTGTCCCTGCCTCCCCTCCCTACTAACAAGGGTGTCCCCCGCCTTGCTCCCTAAACAAAAGGGTTGTCCCCGCCTCGCTCCCTACAACAAAAGGTGTCCCTCCTCGCTCCCTACTAACAAAGGGGTTTTCCCGCCTCGTCCCCTACAACAAGAGGGGTCCCTGCCCCGTCCCCACTAACAAAGAGGTGTCCCTGCCCCCGCTCCCTCTAACAAGAGGGGGTCCCTGCTCGCTCCCACTAACAAAGGTTGCCCTGCCTCGCTCCCACTAACAAAGAGGTGTCCCGCCTCGCTCCCCACTAACAAGGGGTTCCCTGCCCCGTCCCCCTCTAACAAAGGGGTGTCCCTGCCTCGCTCCCTATAACAAAGGGGTGTTCGCCCCGCCCCTAAACAAAGGGGTTTTCCTGCCAGCCCCCCACAAAGGGCTGCCTTCTCTCCGAAAAAAGACAAAACACACGTTTTTAAAAAACTTTTCTTTGGTGGAAAAAAAATAGTGGATTTCCTCTGAGAAAGAAAACAACCCCGAGTTCCCTAGTTGGGGGAATTTTTGGGCCTCAGCAGGAAATTGTGTTCATTGTTCGACTCAAGGAAGAAGGGAAAAAAGAGGTCAGTGTTTTTCCCTTTTCTTGCTTTAATTACGCACATACTTTTAAAGGGTATAAAAACAGGCAAGGCACATCGCTTTTATTTAGGAGAAGTTTTACTCTTTAAGATTTGCCAATGCTAATTTAGTATTAAAAACACAGTATGTATAGGGGGAGGGGGAGATCAACGTTTTCCAGCAGTATGAGGTATTTTCTGATGTATGTTAAGTTTTTTAAACGGAATAACGTTATATGGGGACACATCGGTGTAACCAAAGGGAGCGGGGGGGTATTGTTTATCTGACTCTTAGTGTCGCGGAGAGTTGACATCATCTTTACCAGAGTCTCGGAGATCGTAAAACTCTCCGAATTCTGCGTGACAATACACATATAATCCGCACATAGGAGAGAGAAGCTTATGAAGGCGTTTCGGTCCAGCTTGTGCTATTTACAAGCCACACTAACACACGAAGGTGAGGGAGCCAAAAAAATAGACGAGGGAGACGGACGGGACAAAGAGAAGAAGAAAGAAGGAAGTGGAGAAGTATTAGTAGAGGTAATGCTGGTAGTGGAAGTGGTAATAGAAACGGTAGTCGCAGTAGTAAGTAGGGGGAGTATGGTAATAGTGGTAGTAGTAAGTAGTGGGAGTAGTGGTACTAGTAAGTAGTGGGAGTAGTGGTTCTAGTAAGTCGTGGGAGTAGTGATACTAGTTAGTGGGAGTAGTGGTACTAGTAAGTACTGGGAGTAGTGGTACTAGTGAGTAGTGGGAGATATTGGTACTAGTAAGTAGTGGGAATAGTGGTACTAGTAAGTAGTGGGAATAGTGGTACTAGTAAGTAGTGGGAATAGTGGTACTAGTAAGTAGTGGGAGTAGTGGTAGTGGTACTGTGCCTTCTTGTTCTCCTCTGTGTCACTATAATCGATATAAATATCAAAGCCGCCTTTAAACTACGACTCCTGTTCCCATCGTTCTCCTTGATCAGCACCTCCTCTTTTGACCATCATATGAAGCGATCAAGTGTGTTGTGTAGTAGCACACAATAGTTTCTTAGTCATTGCTATAGGTATATCTGTTCCCTAATTCGCTGTTCCACGACTGTTTCTCCTCTGCACTCCTCACATCCGCGCACAGGGGATCCTAAACACTCCGGCTCCAGATTCAGTGGTGTTGGACTTCTCCTGGACAGATCTTTGATAGTGGCCAAATGGCTAGCTGGTAATTGGTGAAGTGTTGCTGGTTACGTTACTGAAGGCAAGAACTGTGTAACATATGGCTGTTACCACCTGCGTGACCCTGTTGGCAATTTTATCACTGACTGTGAATTGTCAACAGCAACAGGCGAAAGGGAGCAGTCACATAATACAGTCCTTCCCGTCATTCAAGTTGTCAGCAACAAGTGTGATCAAACAAGTGTCCCAACAGGTGGGGTCAAACACACGTCCCAACAGGTGGGGGTTTAACAAGCGTCCCAACAGGTGGGTTGAAGCATGCTTCACAACGAGCTAACAGGCCGCTGTTTACCCAAGTTTCAAAAGTTGAAAGAGAGTGTCTGGGTCTCGGGAAAGTTGCTGGCGTTTTCATGCTCGAAATAGAAAGGTAGAAAATGCAGCAAAGGAAGGAAAACCAGGGAAACCAGAGAAGGAAGGAAGGAAGGAAGGAAGGAAGGAAGGAAGGAAGGAAGGAAGGAAGGAAGGAAGGGAAATTTGTAATGATGCAAAGGAAAATTTTGCACTATAATATAGTATATATATATATATATATATATATATATATATATATATATATTATATATATATATATATATATATATATATATATTATATATATATATATATATATATATATATATATATATATATATATATATATATATATATATATATATATATATATATATATTATATATATATTATATATATATTATATATATATATAGGTAAAGCAAAAAAAAAAAACCTTTCTAATGATAATGACAAGGAGGAAATAATTCTATAGGAGAATGTGGACAGAAGTCACTTGGCGAGAAGAAAGGTCAAATAGCCGCTGCAGTGACACAATGGTGACATATTTACACTGCCTCCACGTGGGTGAGCATTTATGAAATACAAGACGGTACAGGATATATACACTGAGAGGGGCATATCTCTTAATGTATATTCGCTAAGGGTTTACACGAGTCCCTATTTTTGTGACTGAAGTAACATTGAATCCCTCTTTTTGTAAATGAGGTAAGCATTCAATCCTTATTTTTGTAACTGAGGTTATGTTGTCTGATGGTGAACAATTTCAACACAGAACATTGACGGTGAATGTTTTAATGCTGTTTATTCCAGAACTGGAACTACTTTCCCTTTCCTGGGAGGGTACCGCATCACTACCCGTTTCACAGGCGGTGATCTACGTCCTTCACGGTTTAGCGCTCCCTTAATGATTGCACCAATAAATTAAAAGTAATTAAGATGTTTAATAAATATAAACGAGACATAGGAAGAACCATGGAAACTGGACCATGTATATAACAAATATAAAACGGGTTTATCATTAGTATAATTGGAAACATCAGTTGAATATCATGTTTTCAGCATGCAAAAGTAATTTTCTTGCTTAATTTACTTGTGTTCATTAGCAGGAGAGAAGTGCTGAGACAATCCTGGGATACATACAAAGTTGAGCCAGTGAGGGAGAGTTTGTGGGTGTGTTAGGCAGCAATAATGTTGTAACTTGACGTGTGTGGAGGTGGGCAGGAGTGTGTGTCGGGAGAATAGTACTGTATCAATACTTGATTATTACCCCCAGTAGTGTGTGTGTGTGTGTGTGTGTGTGTGTGTGTGTGTGTGTGGTGTGTGTGTGTGTGTGTGTGTGTGTGTGTATGTGTGTTTACCTATTTGTGGTTGCAGGGGCTGGGTCACAGTTCCTAGCCCCGCCTCATCGCTGGTCGGTACTAGGTAAACTCTCTCCCTGTTCCATGAGCTTTATCGTCTCCTTTTAAAGCTATGTTTGGATCCTCCCTCCATTACTTCACTCTCCAGATAGTTTCACTTCTTGACAACTCTATGACTGAAGAAATACTTCCTAACATCCCAGTGACTTGCCTGAGTTTTCAACTTCCAGTTGTGACGTCTTGTTAGTGTGTCCCATCTCTGAAATATCCTTTCCCTATCTACCTTGTCAATTCCTCTCAATATTTTATCTGCCGTTATCATGTGTCCCAATCCCTTCAGTCGTCCAGTGTCGTCATATTGAGTTCCCTTAACTCTCCTCGTAGGACCTACTCCTTAGCTCTGGGACTAATCTTATCGCAAACCTTTAAACTTTCTCTAATTTTTGACGTGCTTGACCTGGTGTGGGTTCCATGCTGGTGTGTGTGTGTACTTACCTAGTTGTGGTTGCAAGGGTACGTGTGTGTGCGTGTGGTGTGTGTGCGTGGTGTGTGTGTGTGTATGTGCGTGTGTACTCACCTAGTTGAGGTTGTACTCACCTAGTTGAGGTTGCGGGGGTCGAGTCCGAGCTCCTGGCCCCGCCTCTTCACTGATCGCTACTAGGTCACTCTCCCTGAGCCGTGAGCTTTATCATACCTCTGCTTAAAGCTATGTATGGATCCTGCCTCCACTACATCGCTTCCCAAACTATTCCACTTACTGACTACTCTGTGGCTGAAGAAATACTTCCTAACATCCCTGTGATTCATCTGTGTCTTCAGCTTCCAACTGTGTCCCCGTGTTACTGTGTCCAATCTCTGGAACATCCTGTCTTTGTCCACCTTGTCAATTCCTCTCAGTATTTTGTATGTCGTTATCATGTCCCCCCTATCTCTCCTGTCCTCCAGTGTCGTCAGGTTGATTTCCCTTAACCTCTCCTCGTAGGACATACCTCTTAGCTCTGGGACTAGTCTTGTTGCAAACCTTTGCACTTTCTCTAGTTTCTTTACGTGCTTCGCTAGGTGTGGGTTCCAAACTGGTGCCGCATACTCCAATATGGGCCTAACGTACACGGTGTACAGGGTCCTGAATGATTCCTTATTAAGATGTCGGAATGCTGTTCTGAGGTTTGCTAGGCGCCCATATGCTGCAGCAGTTATTTGGTTGATGTGCGCTTCAGGAGATGTGCCTGGTGTTATACTCACCCCAAGATCTTTTTCCTTGAGTGAGGTTTGTAGTCTCTGGCCCCCTAGACTGTACTCCGTCTGCGGTCTTCTTTGCCCTTCCCCAATCTTCATGACTTTGCACTTGGTGGGATTGAACTCCAGGAGCCAATTGCTGGATCAGGTCTGCAGCCTGTCCAGATCCCTTTGTAGTTCTGCCTGGTCTTCGATCGAGTGAATTCTTCTCATGTGTGTGTGTATGTGTGTGTGTGTGTGCGTGTGTGTGTGTGTGTCAGTAGGCTTATGTGATTGCAAATATATGCCGTAGGTAGCACATAATGCAGTGCTAATTAACGCACACACACCACACACACACACACACACACACACATACATACACCACACACATCACACACACACACAACATACACCTCGCATACACCCCTAACCCCCTCATCTCCCTCCCTCCCCACCCCCTCTTCTCCCTCATTCTCCCCCTTTCTCTCCCTCCCTCCCTCTCTCTCTCCTTCCTCTCTCTACCTTCTCTCTCTTCTCTCCTTCCTCTCTATCCATCTTTCCCCTCCCTCTCCTCTCTCTCTCTCTTTCTTTCTATCTTTCTCCACCTCTCGTTCTCTTTATCTCTCTCCTCCTCACACACGTTCCATTCATCTTCCCTTTCCTCCTACCCCTCCTCCCTGGCTTCCTCTCACTTCCCCCCCTTCACACTCATCATACCTAGCCCTCTCCTTACCATTCTCTCTCCCTCTCTATTCCTCTCTCTCTCCCTCTCTCTCACTAGCTACTTTCTGTGGTAAAAAAAATGGGTAACCAAAGAGGGCAGAGACCCAGGGGTCCGGAGGTCGAACCCAGAAGGGAGGAACCTGGGAGGGAAGATTGGGAGTTAGAGCTCACAAAAATGGAGGAAGAGCGGGGAAGGAAGCTAGCAGAGCTCGGCAGGGTAATGGAGGAGAGGATAGCTGAAGAGAGCAGGAAGTGGGACTACAAGTCTTAGCAGCAGAAGATAAGAAAAAGTGCTTAGACGAGGAGCTAAAAAACCTGAAACAGAGTAGAGAGACAAATGACAGTACAGACATGACATCAGGAACTTCCATACCAGTCACAGACAAGGGGGCTGTAGGGATTCAGGAAAAGAAGAGCACAGGAAGATCAAATGAGAAGCCTGAAGACAATGAAGGAGACATGGCATATGCAGAGACTCTAACAGTCAACTACAGTGGCAGAAAACAGCTGGGCAGGGAAGACAGTCCACTGAGCATAGGGGCTGCAGCAAGGGCAGGAGTTGAAGGCAGGAACGTTTTGATGGAAGGAACTAAAACACCTCAGAGGATGCAAAGAGAGACAGTGGGAGGAGGAGAGGGGAGATGTCAGTGTTTGTCTACAGGCTCCAAGAAGTCGAAGGGGAAACCTACGATGAAACAAACCAGGGGGAGAAGAAGGCGGTCGAAGGTATCATGAAAGTAATAGGCGAGGGAGACATGACCCAGGTGGCAAATTTTCGGAGAATTGGGTGGTTTGCAAGGGGAAGGAAACGGCCTGTCAAAGTAATCTTCAAGACAGAATCAGCCCGAATCAGGGTCCTGTAGGAGAAAGCACGACTTAGGGACAAACCAGAGTACCGGAGAGTGTAACTAGATCGCGACAGAACACAGGAGGAAAGGACGTCACTGAGAGAGAGGGTACACAGACGAAAGGAGGAACAGGATGCATTGATGAAGATGAGCAGAACCCAGACTCAGGTGGAAGGACAAATACACCTTACAGAGACACCCGCAGAAGGACTCCAACCACAACAACCCCGATGCAACTGAACAATCACAATCAAAACCCGCACACTGTTCCCTCTGCCCCCACCCCATCACAAACACCACCCCTACAGCAGCCCCCTATGGGCACTCTGCCCCCCCCCCCGCCACAAACTCCACCCACACCATGACAACCCCAACGCAGCTGAACAAGCTCAACCAAAACCCACACACTGTTCCCTCTGCCCCCACCCTCCACATCAGAAACCCCACTGCTACAGCAGCTCCCTACTGGTACTCTGCCCTCACCCCCCCCCAATCACAAACCCCACCCACACCACAAACGCCCATAACATCCCCCAGGGCTCCAGCTCCCCCAACCCCAGTATTCTCCCAGGTCCACCGTGATAGACAAGAAGCTGAAGGTGTGGTACACAAACACAGATGGAATAGCAAATAAATACGAGGAGTGGCATGAAAGAATCAACGAGAAGTCCCCAGACATCATAGCAGTCACAGAAACGAAACTCACTGAGACAATAACAGATGCAATCTTCCCACCGGGATATCGGATCCTGAGTAAAGATAGAAGATAGCAGAGGGGGAGGAGGGGTTGCACTGCTCATAAAAACCAATGGAGTTTTGAGGAAATGAAAGGCATGGTCGAGATTGGAGAAAGGGACTACATAGTAGGTACAATTCAATCTGGGGAATATAAGGTAGCCATTGCAGTGATGTATAACCCACCACAAAACTGCAGGAGGCCAAGAGAGGAATATGATGAGAACAACAGAGCGATGGTGGACACACTGGCTGAGATGGCATGAAGAGCCCAATCATGCAGAGCAAAGTTACTGGTTATGGGTGATTTTAACCACAGGGAGATCGATTGGGAAAACCTGGAGCCTCATGGGGGCCCCGAAACATGGAGAGCCAAGATGATGGATGTGGTACTGGAAAACCTCATGCATCAACATATCTGGGACACTACCAGAGAGAGAGGGGAGGATGAACCAGGAAGACTGGACCTTGTGTTCACCCTGAGTAGCTCACACATTGATGACATCACGTATGAGAGGCCCCTCCGAGCTAGTGACCACGTAGTCCTGAGTTTTGATTACATAGTAGAGTTACAAGTTGAGAGGATAACAGGGGGGACTACACAGGTATGAGGAACTTCCTGCGGGAGGTGCAGTACGACAGAGAAATGGTAGGAAAGTCAGTAAATGAAATGATGGAATGTGTAACAACAAAATGCAAGGAGGCAGAGGAAAGGTTTGTTCCCAAGGGCAACAGAAACAGTGGGAAGACCAAAGCGAGTCCTTGGTTTATCCGAAGGTGTAGCGAGGCAAAAACTAAGTGCACCAGAGAATGGAAAATGTACAGGAGGCAAAGGACCCAGGAAAATAAGGAGATTAGTAGAAGAGCCAGAAACGAGTATGCACAGATAAGGAGGGAGACCCAGCGATAGTACGAAAACGACATAGCATGGAAAGTCAAGTCTGACCCGAAACTGCTGTATAGCCACATTAGGAGGAAGACAACAGTCAAAGACCAGGTGATCAGGCTGAGGAAAGGTGGGGAACTCAGAAGCCACGATCAAGATGTATGCGAGGAGCTGAACAAGAGATTTAAGGAAGTATTCACAGTGGAGGCAGGAAGGACTCTGGGAAGACAGGACAGAGAGGGACACCAACAGGCAATATACCAGCAAGTGCTGGATAATATGCACACAACTGAGGAGGAGGTGAAAAAACTGCTAAGTGACTTTGATACCTCAAAGGCAATGGGACCGGACATCTCCCCGTGGGTCCTCAGGGAGAGAGCAGATATACTGTGTGTGGCATTAACCGCAATCTTCAACACATCCCTTGAAACTGGGCAACTACCTGAGATATGGAAGACCGCAAATGTAGTTCCCATTTTTAAAAAAGGAGACAGAAAAGAGACACTAAATTACAGGCCAGTGTCACTGACGTGTATAGTATGCAAAGTCATGGAGAAGATTATCAGGAGGAGAGTGGTGGAGCACCTGGAACAGAACAAGATTATAAACGACACCCAGCACGGATTCATGGAAGGCAAATCCTGTGTCATAAACCTTCTGGAGTTTTATGACAAAGTTACAGAAGCGCGACACGAGAGAGAGGGGTGGGTTGATTACATTTTCTTGGACTGCACGAAGGCCTTCGACACAGTTCCTTACAAGAGATTAGTGCAGAAACTAGAGGATCAGGCGTGTATAACATGAAGGGCACTGAAATGGATCAGAGAATACCTGACAGGGAGGCAACAACGAGTCATGGTACGGGATGAGGTATCACAGTGGGCACCTGTGACAAGCGGGGTCCCACAGTGCTATTTTTGGTATATGTGAATGACGTGATGGAAGTGATAGACTCAGAGGTGTCCCTGTTCACAGATGATGTGACGTTAATGAGGAGAATTAAATCAGATGAGGATCAGGCAGGACTTCAAAGAGACCTGGACAGGCTGGACACGTGGTCCAGCAACTGGCTTCTTGAATTTAACCCCGCCAAATGCAAAGTCATGAAAATCGGAGAAGGGAAAAGAAGACCGCACGCAGAGTATAGGCTAGGTGGCCAAAGACTGCAAACCTCGCTCAAGGAGAAAGATCTTGGGGTGACCATAACACCGAGCATGTCTACGGAGGCACACATCAATCAGATAACTGCTGCAGCACACGGGCGCCTGGCAAACCTGTGAATAGCATTCCGATACCTTAGTAAGGAATCATTCAAGGCACTGTACACTGTGTACGTCAGGCCCATACTGGAGTATGCAGCACCAGTTTAGAACCTACACCTGGTCAAGCACGTCAAGAAATTAAAGAAAGTGCAAAGGTTTGCAACATGGCTAGTTCCGGAGCTCAGGGGTATGTCCAACGAAGAATGGTTGAGGGAAATCGGACTGACGACATTGGAGGACAGGAAGGTCAGAGGAGACATGATAACGACATACAAAATACTGCGTGGAATAGATAAGGTGGACAGAGACAGGTTGTTCCAGAGAGGGGACACAGAAACAAGGGGTCACAATTGGAAGTTGAAGACTCAGACGAGTCAGAGGGACAAAATGGTAACTAACTAATTAACACACAGACACACACACAGACACACACACAGACACAGACACACACACACAGACACACACACACAGACACACACACACAGACACACACGCACAGACACACACACAGACACACACACAGACACACACACAGGCACACACAGACACACACAGACACACACAGACACAGACACAGACACAGACACAGACACAGACACAGACACACACAGACACACACACACACACACACACACACACACACACCACACACACACACACACACACACACACACACACACACACACACACACACACACAAGTAGTTCCTAATAAACTCAAGTTTTTCCTCGCCCATCAAATGCGTTAAAAAAAAAAAAGGATTTTTTTCCTCGTTCGTGATTTGCATCAACACGAATTTCTTTTGCTTAATTTTCCTTCTCTGAAATCCAACTTTGGAGGAGGAGGAGGAGAAGGAGACGGAAAAAGAGAAGAAGAAGAAGAAGAAGAAGAAGAAGGAGGAGGAGGAGGAGGAGGAGGAAGAGGAGTAGGAGGATTAGAAGGAGGACTGGAGAGTCAGGAGTCTGTGAGAATAGTTTGGAGGAAGAGGAGGAGGAAGACGAAGAGGATTAGATAGTCTGGATTCCTGCCTAAATCTGCCGGTCTTGAAAGGTCCAGGAGCTTAAGGAAATTTTCTTCTTTAACCTTCCAAAAAGTTTTTTTATGATTTAGATTTTAAAGTTTTAAGCTTTCAGTTTTAATGAGGCTTAATTTTAGATTTGATTTAGTGAGTAAGAAGCTTAGACCTACCATCTTCTGTGGCAGGCATTTGCTCTCAGTTTTGTAAATAAAAATATAAATTTCTCTGATTATTATTATTATTATTATTATTATTATTATTATTATTATTATTTATTATTATTATTATTATTATTATATATTATTATATTATTATTATTATTATTATTATTATTATTATTATTATTATTTATTATTATTATTATTATTATATTATTATTATTATTATTATTATTATATTATTATTATATTATTATTATTATTATTATTATTATTATTATTATATTATTATTATTATTAATGATTATTATTATTATTATGATTATTTTATATTATTATTATTATTATTATTATTATTATTATTATATTATTATTATTATTATTATTATTATTTTATTATTTTTTATTATTATTATTTTTATTATCATTAACTATTATTATTATTAACATATTTTATTATTATTTTATGTTATTATTATTATTTTTATTATCATTATTATTGTTGATGTTATTGATGATGTTGGTATTGTTATTGTTGTTATTGATGGTGGGAAATAAAAGAAATAATAAGATTTGATGCGAAGGAGAGAGTTGCTCCAATTCCTTTGTTCAAGAGCCCTTCACCAAGGCACCCACTTTTAACTGACAATTAATAGACAAACTTGATACAAATCTCTAAATGACGTTTCGGTCTTCCTTAGTCCATTATTAAGTCGTGACCTGATGATGGTTCAGGACAGACCGAAAGGTCGTATTACAGACATAGAAAGTGTAAGAGACCCTGAATAAGGCACAATACCGTAACTGGAACAATATACAAATAACCCGCACACAGGAGAGAGGAGCTTATGACGACGTTTCGGTCCGACTTGGGTCATTTACAAAGTCACACTAACAGAAAAGAGAGGAGAAAGTATATATAGGCCAGCTGACAGGGACGGGACAAGAGAGGTGGGAGTAGTAATATTATTATTATTATTATTATTATTATTATTATTAGGTAGTAGTAGTAGTAGTAGTAGTAGTAGAGGTAAGGTAGGTAGTGGAAGTACTAGTGGTAAGACTAGTAAGACTACCAGTCTTACCTCGACTACTACTACCCCTCCCACGTCTCTAGTCCCGTCCCTGCCACCTGACCTATATATACACTTGCTCCTCTCCTTTCTGTTAGTGTGACTTTGTAAATAGTCCAAGTCGGACCGAAACATCTTCCTGAGCTCCTCTCTCCTATGTGTGGGTTATTTGTCTAGATGATTCAAAGGATCCCAATGGAAATAAGTCTGTCTGACTTTTTTTGGTTATCCCAGGTTCTCTACATATGTTGCTATGCGTGATAATCTATGTAACTGTATTTGTGCATACCTGAATAAACTTACTCATTATGTATCCAGGCTTAATATTATACTTAATTACGAACCTGAAATCAAAATAATCTTTACAACAATAAAATATCAGTGAACTCATCTCGTATTTTGAAACCACTATGAATATTTTTCATTATTAGCCAGAGTTACTCACATATTAACTAGGTACTTGTAAGTATCTTATTGGATATAAAATAATGTAGATAATGGCTGTTATAAGCATCGTTAGAATACAATTTGCAACATTCTCTCCAACCTGGCAAGTGGCGTCATTAGTGCTTCAGTAATGGAACGGGATATAATTAAACTTACTAAGTGATCCTATAAACAGCGAGGTAAACAGTGTTAGAACTGGTATATTCTATCGTGTCTTCCAGGCATCAGTAGTCGGTATATACTTGGTACATTCCCTCAAGGTACGAGACTGGATATATACACCGTATATATACAGTTAGTATATATACAGTAAGAATTTACTTAAATCCCTATTTTATGGATTTAGGTGTTTTTCGACTGGTGGTGAACGGGTGACATGTTGGCTTAATAACCCTTGTGTAGTCGACAGGTTTTTAAACCATATCAGTCAACCACCAGAGTAGTAGGGTGGTAGATATAGCCATCCAGGATAGTACAGTACTACCCTCCTGGCATGTGAGTGTGAAACGGAAGCCTTTTAAACACTTGACTCCGTAACATGAAAATCATATAATGGTCTGCTTACCTTCTAAATTCACTTATTTACCACTAACCCACAGATCTGAGAAAAAAAAACTTTCCGGTTTATGTGAGCGCGGACTTAAGAGGCGATGATCCATAGAACCGTTAACAAATATTAAGTAGGATTAGCAAAGTCTTGCATTCACTATGAATGTTCCAGGAATTAGTTCCTGGACTTATTTGCAAAACAAAATAAATATTTAAGTAAGTTAAGATCAATAAACGAACTGACTGTCCCTTCGCATCTTGAACCTGACGGGTGGGCAACCTCTCAGTGGGCAAAGTACTAAACTTACAAGCGAAAAAGATCCTCAGTTCGATTCCCGAATAAGGTGAAAAGTTAGGGCACGATTCTCCCTATGGAAGTTCAAATTACACTAAAACAATAACATGTAATTGTTTTCATAGCCGCAAACAACACACAAATAATTTTCCAATATGCTGCGTGCTGTTGTGGTCAGTAATTCCTTCTACTGAGCCAGAAGCGAATATTTTATTCAATAAATTTTACCTACATCAACATAGAGAGTAATTTCCAACAATGTATGTGGAATATCACTAAAATCCTGCTGATTTTAAGATAAATCAAGTTCACTTATTTCGTTCTCTGTGTTATACCATTATTATTATTATTATTATTATTATTATTATTATTATATTATTATTATTATTATTATTATTATTATTATTATTATTAAATTCATTGGAGGATCCATATGTCGTCTGTGGCATGAAAATCATTACTTGGCCTAGAAAGAGAATTCCAACTCCATTTCCTTGGATCAAGTAACCGGCATCAAGTGAGAGACAATGTCAAGAGTCTTCAGAGATAAACACACAGAGACAATGAGTGAGAAATTAAAGAGACTAACACATGTCTCTTAAGCTTTACACAGAGCGGTTGTAAGCATGTCGACATATTTACAGTTTTACCTACAATAAGTTTATTTTCTAATCAAACTTCCTCTCTAAACTGCATTTTATGGGGAAAATAACGATCAACGCAATAAAAAAAACAGTTTTATTATTTGCTAAATAAAATCTGCGTCATCATAAATCTTTTCTGAAGGTGAGAAGCCATAATATCGTAGCTGGAATGATCCACGTCTTTACTGGATCATTAAGAATGCATGTCTCGTAACGCAATTTTTATTCTTGCAATTTTTATTCTTGCAATTTTTATTCTTGCAATTTTTATTCTTGCAATTTTTATTCTTGCAATTTTTATTCTTGCAATTTTTATTCTTGCAATTTTTATTCTTGCAATTTTTATTCTTGCAATTTTTATTCTTGCAATTTTTATTCTTGCAATTTTTATTCTTGCAATTTTTATTCTTGCAATTTTTATTCTTGCAATTTTTATTCTTGCAATTTTTATTCTTGCAATTTTTATTCTTGCAATTTTTATTCTTGCAATTTTTATTCTTGCAATTTTTATTCTTGCAATTTTTATTCTTGCAATTTTTATTCTTGCAATTTTTATTCTTGCAATTTTTATTCTTGCAATTTTTATTCTTGCAATTTTTATTCTTGCAATTTTTATTCTTGCAATTTTTATTCTTGCAATTTTTATTCTTGCAATTTTTATTCTTGCAATTTTTATTCTTGCAATTTTTATTCTTGCAATTTTTATTCTTGCAATTTTTATTCTTGCAATTTTTATTCTTGCAATTTTTATTCTTGCAATTTTTATTCTTGCAATTTTTATTCTTGCAATTTTTATTCTTGCCTACAAGAATGTTTATCAAAAAATATTAGCATAAAGTAATCTAACAAATATTAATTTGCATTATTCTAATTATATTCGTTAAAATCTTAAATCTATGGCTAATTGTATATCTGCAATTTTTCCTTTCATCTTTATGCATAAATTTGTTCTTGAATTATTATTTATTTTATTTTATTTTATTTCTTGCGTAAGATGAAAAACCTAAGGTCGAGAAAATGTACTAAAGAATATGTAGTTCAATTTCTTGGATCAAGAACATCAACCTAGCAATGCACCGCATCTCCCAAGGATAAAAAGTTATTTTTATTATGATATAACATTTCAGTAAGCTCGAAACCTGGGCGGATTTAAAGCAGCGTTGCCAGAATTAAATTAGAAGATCCCAGGTAAATTTAGGTTATAAACAGCAGTGTTGTCCTGGAGCTTAAAAGAAGTTACACAGGTTAACACTTGGCGGGTCCGTAAAGTCAGTGTTGCCAGCTTAAATATAGAAGAACCAGGTTAACCTTGGTAGGTTTGAGTATTAAAGTTGTAAGTTGTGTTGCATGGAAAATTTGCTGCCAGAAGTTATATTTCCAATTTAATGTTGCACTGAAACACTGTGTTGCTCAAGATTTTTATTACACAAATTAATACTTAACGAAACCTTTACAAAAGCTGCCTTCATTACTAATATATATATATATGTGTGTGTTGTGTGTGTGTGTGTGTGTGTGTGTGTGTGTGTGTATGTGTGTGTGTGTGTGTGTGTGTGTGGTGTGGTGTGTGTGTGTGTGTGTGTATGTGTGTGTGTGTGTGTATGTGGTGTGTGTGTGGTGTGGTGTGTGTGTGTGTGTTGTGTGTGTGTGTTTGTGTGTGTGGTGCCGAATAGGTAAAATTGGTCAATTAGCAAGAACTCGTTTAAAATTAAGTCGTTTCTAAAATTGTCTCTTATACGTTTACAGATATATATTTTTCATTCATATAATGTAAAAAATAATAACTTTGTGCCAAAAAAAACATAAAAACTGACCTAACCTTATTATAACAAGCGCAATTTAATTTAGCCTAACCCAACAAAACATATTTTAGATAAGTTTCCAAAAAATTAATAACAAACAAAACCAATAATATCAATATTTTTCTCGTTATATTCAAAATGTTTTTTGCAAAATTATTACATACATAAATTTTCGCTTGCCTTATTCGGCAAGAAGAGCGTTGCTATTTAAGTAAAGTAGCAAATTTTACCTATTTTGCACCACACACACACACACACAAACCTCATGCATCAACATGTCAGGGACACTACCAGAGAGAGAGGGGAGGATGAGCCAGCAAGACTGGATCTTGTGTTCACCCTGAGCAGTTCAGACATTGAGGACATCACTTACGAGAGGCCCCTTGGAGCTAGCGATCATGTGGTGCTGAGTTTTGATTATATAGTAGAGTTACAAGTGGAGAAGGTAACAGGAACTGAAGGGGTCAGGCCAAACTATAAAAGGGGGGACTACACAGGTATGAGGAACTTCCTGCAGGAGGTTCAGTGGGACAGTGACCTGGTAGGAAAATCAGTAAACGAGATGATGGAATATGTAGCAACAAAGTGCAAGGAGGCAGAGGAAAGGTTTGTTCTCAAGGGAAACAGAAATAATAGGAAGACCAAAGCGAGTCCTTGGTTTATCCGAAGGTGTAGGGAGGCAAAAACTAAGTGCACCAGAGAATGGAAAAGGTACAGGAGGCAAAGGACCCAGGAAAATAAGGAGATTAGTAGAAGAGCCAGAAACGAGTACGCACAGATAAGGAGGGAGGCCCAGCGACAGCACGAAAACGACATAGCATGGAAAGTCAAGTCTGACCCGAAACTGCTGTATAGCCACATTAGGAGGAAGACAACAGCCAAAGACCAGGTGATAAGGCTGAGGAAAGAAGGTGAACTCACAAGAAACGATCAAGAGGTATGTGAAGAGCTGAACAAGAGATTTAAGGAAGTATTTACTGTGGAGACAGGAAGGCCTCTCGGAGGACAGACCAGATGGGAACACCAACAACGAATTTACCACCAAGTGTTGGATGACATACATACAGATGAGGAGGAGGTGAAGAAACTGCTAAGGGACATCGATACCTCAAAGGCAATGGGACCGGACAACATCTCCCCGTGGGTCCTTAGAGAGGGAGCGGATACGTTGTGTGTGCCACTTACCACAATTTTCAACACGTCTCTGGAAACTGGGCAACTACCTGAGGTATGGAAGATGGCAAATGTAGTTCCCATTTTTAAAAAAGGAGACAGAAAAGAGGCACTAAACTATAGACCTGTGTCACTGACGTGTATAGTATGTAAAGTTATGGAGAAGATTATCAGGAGGAGAGTGGTGGAGCACCTGGAACGGAACAAGAGTATAAATGCCAACCAGCATGGATTCATGGATGGAAAATCCTGTGTCACAAACCTTCTGGAGTTTTATGATAAAATAACAGAAGTAAGACACGAGAGAGAGGGGTGGGTTGATTGCATCTTCTTGGACTGCAAGAAGGCCTTTGACACAGTTCCTCACAAGAGATTAGTGCAGAAGCTAGAGGATCAGGCTCATATAACAGGAAGGGCACTGCAATGGATCAGAGAATACTTGACAGGGAGGCAACAACGAGTCATGGTACGTGATGAGGTATCACAGTGGGCACCTGTGACGAGCGGGGTCCCACAGGGGTCGGTCCTAAGACCAGTGCAATTTTTGGTATATGTGAACGACATGATGGATGGGATAGACTCAGAGGTGTCCCTGTTCGCAGATGATGTGAAGTTAATGAGGAGAATTAAATCAGATGAGGATCAGGCAGGACTTCACAGAGCCCTGGACAGACTGGACACCTGGTCCAGCAACTGGCTCCTCTAATTTAACCCCACCAAATGCAAAGTCATGAAAATCGGGGAAGGGCAGAGAAGACCGCAGAAGGAATATAGGCTAGGTGGCCAAAGACTGCAAACCTCGCTCAAGGAGAAAGGTCTTGGGGTGAGTATAACACCGAGCACGTCTCCGGAAGCACACATCAACCATATAACTGCTACAGCATATGGGCGACTGGAAAACCTGAGAACACTGTAC
>NC_069439.1:7385296-7402796 GCF_026875155.1 Cherax quadricarinatus
GTGTGGACCAGGTGTTTACAGTGAAACATGTAAGTTAACAGTATCTAGATATGGCTAAAGAGGTTTTTGTGGCATTTATGGATTTGGAAAAGGCGTATGACAGGGTGGATAGGGGGGCAATGTGGCAGATGCTGCAGATGTATGGTATAGGAGGTAGGTTACTGAAAACAGTGAAGAGTTTTTACGAGGATAGTGAGGCTCAAGTTAGAGTATGTAGGAAAGAGGGAGATTATTTCCTAGTAAAAGTACGCCTTAGACAAGGATGAGTGATGTCACCCTGGTCGTTTCATATATTTATAGATGGGGTTGTAAGAGAAATAAATGCGAGGGTCTTGGCAAGAGGCGTGGAGTTAAAAGATAAAGAATCACACATAAAGTTGGAGTTGTCACAGTTGCTCTTTACTGATGACACTGTGCTCTTGGGAGATTCTGAAGAGAAGTTGCAGAGATTGGTGGATGAATTTGGTAGGGTATGTAAAAGAAGAAAATTAAAAGTGAATACAGGAAAGAGTAAGGTTATGAAAATAACAAAAATATTAGGCGATGAAAGATTGGATATCAGATTGGAGGGAGAGAGTATGGAGGAGGTGAATGTATTCAGATATTTGGGAGTGGACGTGTCAGCGGATGGATCTATGAAAGATGAGGTGAATCATAGAATTGATGAGGGGAAAAGGGTGAGTTGTGCACTTAGGAGTCTGTGGAGACAAAGAACTTTGTCCTTGGAGGCAAAGAGTGGAATGTATGAGAATATAGTTTTACCAACGCTCTTATATGGGTGTGAAGCATGGGTGATGAATGTTGCAGCGAGGAGAAGGCTGGAGGCAGTGGAGATGTCATGTCTTAAGGCAATGTGTGGTGTGAATATAATGCAGAGAATTCGTAGTTTGAAAGTTAGGAGGAGGTGCGGGATTGCGGGGTTGTTGAGGTGGTTCGGATATGTAGAGAGAATGGAGCGAAACAGAATGACTTCAAGAGTGTATCAGTCCGTAGCGGAAGGAAGGCGGGGTAGGGGTCGGCCTAGGAGAGGTTGGAGGGAAGGGGTAAAGGAGGTTTTGTGCGCGAGGGGCTTGGACTTCCAGCGGGCATGCGTGAGCGTGTTTGATAGGAGTGAATGGAGACAAATGCTTTTTAATACTTGACATGCTGTTGGAGTGTGAGCAAAGAAACATTTATGAAGGGATTCAGGGAAACCGGCAGGCCGGACTTGAGTCCTGGAGATGGGAAGTACAGTGCCTGCACTCTGAAGGAGGGGTGTTAATGTTGCAGTTTAAAAACTGTAGTGTAAAGCACCCTTCTGGCAAGACAGTGATGGAGTGAATGATGGTGAAAGTTTTTCTTTTTCGGGCCACCCTGCCTTGGTGGGAATCGGCCATGAGTTAATAAATCTATATATTATATAAAATATATATATATATATAAAATATATATATATGTTGTGTGTGTGTGTGGTGTGTGTGTGTGTGTGTGTGTGTGTGTGTGTGTGTGTGTGTGTGTGTGGTGAAAGATCATTCATAAAATTTAATTTTTTTTTGTTCTAGTCTATGAATAATGAAAAAGTAATAGTTTTCTCTCTATATTTTACAATATATGCATCAAATGAATGAAGATTATGCAATGCGTTGTTGATATAACCTTTAATTTGTTTTTTGGGGGGGTACATGAAGCCACTTTAGGGAGCTCTACTGCGTTTTATTAAATATTTATTATTTATACTAGTAAAGTAACAGAGTAGTAATATCTCTTCTGTTCATTACGATGGTGGGAAGCTGCGCGATGCTGCTGAAGATCTCTAAATTGATGGAATTAAGGCTAGCATTTCTTTGGCTGAAACTAGCTGCTTCCTTGTAGATTTATTACGTCATAATAATAATAATAATAATAATAATATAATAATAATAATAAATAATAATAATAATAATAATAATAATTATTATTATTTATTATTATATTATTATTATTATTATTATTATTATTATATTAATTATTGTTATTATTATCTATTAAAATTGCCAGAAACACTTTTTTTTTGCAATTCAAAAAGGATAACCAACCTTTTTCAGGTAAAAATATTTTGGTTCTCCCTTACCATGAAAACTTGGTTGATATGCCTTCTCTTCTTAAGACTTTTAATAGCAAAGTTGTATTTAAAAATATTGATTCAGTAAAAATAATCTTTTGATATAAAATTCCCCCCAAAATGCTGACGGATGTGTGTATAAGATTCCTTGTAAAATATTTAAAATATGTGATAAACTTTATGATGGTTAAACTGGTACAAGTCTTGAACTAAGATTAAAACAACATAAATATAGCATTAGAACTGGACAAGATTCTAATGCTTTATTTATTCATGTGAGAGATTTTAACCATCCAATTGATTTTCAAAAAGTTGAGAAAGTTGCATCAAGAAAGTCCATGATCAACAGGAATGTAATAGAATCATGATTCATAAAAAGCAGTTTTGAAAATAATATGAATATTTCTTTTGGTTTATATAAAATGGGCTCATTTATAATTAATGAAATTTGGGAAGAATTTAATGATACATTAGACATGTAAAAAATCTTAATACTTGGGTAGAACATCTGTTGTGTTTCACAGAGTCGGGTGTTGTGACGTGACTGTGAGGTGTTGTCTTGCCCTTATACGCCTTTCTGTTGATGTTTTATTTTTTGATGGTTCCTTGATAATGTGAGAAATCATGAAAGTGATTAGAATTTCACTATTTTTTCACAGTGGTTGTTCTGCACATTGTGATATCACCTGTTTACTGTGATCTTATTGCAGTGTTTTCTAGGTGAGGCAGGTGTGTACACGTGTAATCAAGTGTTCACAGGAGAGCATAGGTATTTTTTTTATATGAAATCGCATATTTTTAGATTTGTAAGGGTGTATCTACATGTGATCAGGAAGTTCAGGTGTGTTCAAGCGTGCTCTAATACACTCAAGTGAGATATCGAATGTTCATTCAAGTACATTCGAGTTTGTACACTTATAATTAGGTGTTTAAGAGCACTCAGGTGAGATTAACAAGTGTCTTCAAGTGTAATCAAGTGTGCATGCTTGTCGACCTGGCTGAATGACTCCACTGTCGCCAAAAATTCCCAGTTAACCAGCAGTTTAGAAAAGAAACTTTAGACTGGGTTTCGGTCGGTCATAGACCATTATTAGACCACCACTGAGTCGACACTTGATAATAGTCCAGGATGGACCGATTTGTGTGTTGCTGGTGAACTGTTTCAGCTACGGTACTGTGACTTGCATTCACCTCAGGTAACTTGTTCAACTTGCCTTTCAGCTTAATGCAACATTTTTATTGACGAAAAGGAATGACAGCGTTGGCAAACAGTCGCTTGAATTATTTATATGGCATATGAACCTTGTGGAACAGAGGGGGATACCTTTCCTTCATATTTACTCAACGTATTTGTATCTACATACCATTGTAGTTCCTGTTTATCTTGTGGTCATGGAAGAGTACCTGTCCTTAAGCGTCAGTCGACAGAGTTGAAGAAGAGAGACACATGAACAAGCTCGCAGGGTTTATTGGATTGACAGAATTGATGATAAATACGGTAAGAGGGCAAGAGGACAAGAGGACAGTCTTACTCTGCAAATAGTGTTCTCCTACCAGCCGCACCACGCACCACCTGTCAGTCACCATCTGACTCACACACCCAGATAATTCACAGTAGTCCTTAACCTATACAGTACTATACAATTATATTTTTTCTGCAGCATACAAAATGCAGTGTACATGCAATAAAGCATTGTTAAACACAAAAGAAAGTTACCAGCATACAGTGCATTTCTCAGTAGACAGTCAGTGTGTGTTTCCTGGTTCTCTCCCAGCTGTTTTTTTTTGTATGTGTTTACAGTTGTTAGTGGGCCTGGGCAGTGTGGAATTTGTAAAGTGAGAAAATTGGTAAAGAGATACCATGTTTGAAAAGTTAGGTTTTACATTATGTTTCGACGTCATAGAGCGGATTGAGGGGTTTTCTGAGAGCGAGTCATGTCGTGTGTAGATGTCACCTGGTGAGGCTGAGGGGAAGTGGCCAGGTAGTGTGTGCACCTGACTACAGTGTCTTGGACAGGTAAGATCATCCTTGCAAATGTTTTCGATATGCTAAAACTCCCCGAATTCTATGCAGCCGTGTTTGATACCAATATCACCGCCGCTTCTAAGCAATGACGCTTGTGTATGTCGCTCCTGCTGATGGAAAGGACAATATATTGTGTGACTGCTCTCTCTTGTGTGTTGCTGTTGACAACTCTGAGGGCTCTCTACATTCAGTAATGAAACGTGGTGAAGACTTTAGCAAACCAAATACATGTGTGATGTATTTCCACACTTCCAGAAAATGAAGAAAGGATATCCCATGTACTCTAAGGAAGACAAATATAAGAGGAGCACTGTAATAGGCCAACTGGCTCATGCTAGTATCAGAGAAGATATAGTGGGTAAATATAACACATCTACAACGACTAGAAAATGTTAATGAGAATACGTTCCGCCCATAAGGGGTTTATAAAGACCTTGTTGGCAATATGTATCGTCAATAATTTTCCTAAACGTTGCACATGTCTTATAAAATTGAAACGCAACATGTGTGTTATTCACACATGAAGCGGAGAGTGGCACTTCTCCTTACAGTGACCATCGTAATCCAGTAATCTATATTACATATGAAGCAGGTGTCGATAATTGTTCAATTATTAAACTGCCTGTAATACCAATACTAATACTACTACTTTGGCCAGTGTTGCAAGTCTCATAATGCAGCAATTTCTATTACTACTATTACGCTTACTGAAACTATGACTATTACTATTACAACAACGAAAGCAATAATATCAATTACTAGCACTGTATAAGTAATAACGTTTCAAGAGGCACGTCTCTCCAAGAATGAACTCCACAGTTATCGTCGGGTAGAGCTTCTGTGTCGTACAACTCTATGATATATGTAGAGCTATCGATCTTCGTGAATACTGTAAAGAACTGCGAACATGTCTGGCAGCACTCTCTTTCTGTCTCTCTCTGTCTCTCTGTCTCTGTCTCTCTCTGTCTCTCTCTGTCTCTGTCTCTCTCTGTCTCTGTCTCTATCTCTGTCTGTCTGTCTGTCTCTCTCTCTCTCTCTCTCAGTCTCCTTTTTCCCCTCAGAAACTTATCGAAAGGAGAACAACATCTGATATAAACTTGGACAATATGGCCGCCAACATTTACATAGGTGTGGTGCTGACAAGTATGGCGTACAAAGGTGTGGTACACACAGGTCCTGACAAGTTAAACACACGTAGCTACTCACCATAATAATCATTGTTGTGGTGCAGTCGCTTTAATGGTTCATCTTTTCTTTTACTTCCCTAAGTAGTAAATGAAATTTAAACACCGCAAGTTTCACCCTCTCCCGTACTGATGTTGCAGGACTGCAATACCAGGCTATGCTATAATCCAGGCTAGCATCAATCAATAGCAATCAGTGAGGAAATAGACACAGAACTAGTGATTAGATACATTCCTTTGCCACACACTACGTACATTATTTACAATATATGCGGTACAGCAGCGACTATATTATAGTAATAAAAAAACAGCGAGACTAGGAAATAAATCCTCAGCAATTTCATGTGCTCTCACACACATCCTCAGAAGATATGAATGTAAGGCAGACGACAGTGCTCAGCTTTTATTTCCTATTTTCACTATGATATTTTTTTCATTTATGCAATCACGCGTTTTATTGTGATTTCTTCCATATTATAAGAATAAGCAATGAGTTCATTCATAAGGAACTATGATAGGCAGCCAATATGATGTGAAACAGCTGCTGCCTAAAGAGTCTGCTGGACAGAATTTTTCTCCAAGGTGATCCATCCATCCAACCGTCCACTAAAAGGTCAGACTAACACAGCACAAAACGGTCCCCAGACCATTTTAGGGGTATACACCATCACTAGACGTCTCTGGCCACAGCGTTTTCAGTTGGCTAAGACCACTAAAGGATCGCAGTTTTGTCTTGCGAGCGTTGAATACATAGCAAGTACACTATTACATGAAGCCAAAGGAACTACAATACAACGTTCACTGGATAATACACCTGGAACACACAAAAGTAAGCTAAACACAAAAGCTGTATTAACACATTGATTAAAGAAAACTTAAAGTTAACTTTTTTGCAGCAATGACACTACTTGGATTTCATCCCACGAGTCAGCAATAAATACCAAAATATCCAAATTGGTTTCAAAGTCCTCCAACCTCTTAATAAGAGCATGACTGTGATATTGGAATATTATTGGCACATTTCCCATCTCAAATGGAGTTTAACAATATCAGTAGTGGCGTCCCTTGGAACTACAAAAACCGAAAATTCCTTATCATTGTATACACCATTATATAAATGTCTCTCGGTATATATATATATATATGCTGATAAATTATTCCCTACTTATAGGTTAGCAGGAGTCATGTTAATTTAATCATCCTTTTGTAGTCAATATGCTCATAGCCCCATTAACCAGTCAGTGTCATGGACTGGAAGATTCCTCGAGAGTTCGTTCTTAAGTGAAAAAGAAAACGTCTACCACCAATTTTGGTTGCTTCGGCCGCGATCTCTAAGATGAATTACAGGATTAGCATTTACTAAAACTTTGCGAAGTCGTCAGTCACACCCCGAACCCGCATACTTTGCTACCACGTTTCTTGATAATAAAACACCATATTCCACAGTCTCTTGATGCTAAGAGATCACATTTCACTGTCTCTTGATGCAAAGAGACCATATTTCACTGTTTTGATGCTAAGTGACCACATTTCACTATCTTGATGCTAAGAGACCACATTCCAATGTCTCTTGATGTTAAGAGACCATATTTCACTGTCTTTCGATGCAAAGATACCATATTTCACTGCCTCTTGATACTAAGAAACAATATTTCACTGTCTCTTGATGCAAGAGACCACATTTCACTGTTTTGATGCTAAGAGAATGCATTTCACTGTCTCTTGATTCTATGAGACCATAGTTCACTGTCTCTTGATGCTAAGAGACCACATTTCCCTGTCTTGATGCCAAGAGACTAGATCTCAGTTTTGATAAAAAGAGACCAAATTTCAGCATCTTTGAGAGAGACAATGTGTCATCGTTCATCACATGCACATTTCTTCCTGTCGTTATATTTTCGCGAATTCCACAAGGATGTAACGGAAACTAATTTGCAATGCAAATGGATGTGCTGCAGCCGCATTTTACCGAGGAATGTATAATGTTTATGGACTGTATAGTGTGGAATGTTTAGTGCGTATGGAATGTGTAATGTTGATAAAACTACAAATCTTTATGCACGTAATGTTTTGAAGAGTGCAATGTTTTTTTTTTTTGTCAGCAATGTTTAATGTTTTATGTAGTGTGTAAAGCCGACATGGGGGAATTTATATTAAAAAGTTGACAATTTATAGGGAAAAAAAAATTGGTTTTAATCTGGAATATGTCATAAATAGCAAATTCAGAGGTAACTGACGTATACTTTCATAAATATTATACATTTTTATGGTTCTGTTGGTTTTATAGTTGAAAAATGTGATTATTCATCACATGAATGATTCCATTGTGAAAAATAAAATTCTAGCACTCGCTGCGATGTAGATTAACCAATAAACAAAATTATTATTGCTATTATTATTATTATTATTATTATTATTATTATTATTATTATTATTATTATTATTATTATTATTATTATTAAAATAATTATTTATGCTATTATTATTATTATTATTATTATTATTATTATTATTATTATTTATGCTATTATTATTATGATTATTATTATTATTATTATTATTATTATTATTATTATTATTATTATTATTATTATTATTAAAAAACAATAATTATTTATGCTATTATTATTATTATTATTATTATTATTATTATTATTATTATTATTATTATTATTATTATTATTAAAATAATTATTTATGCTATTATTATTATTATTATTATTATTATTATTATTATTATTATTATTATTATTATTATTATTATTATTAAAAAACAATAATTATTTATGCTATAATCGTTCTTCTTCTCGTCGATTCGCCGTTATTCTCCCGGCCCGGGCCGGCCCGGGCCTTTTCCAAGTGGTGGCCCGGCCTTGGCTCCCTATCTAGGGAGTGTCTGAGACCTAAGTCTCCCATGGGAGGAGGTACAAGTACCCCATCATCGTAGGGACCAATTGTTCCCAGGCCTAGCCACAGTCCCCGCCCTCACGGGGCTCGTAGGGAGAAGCTAGGCCTCTCTGGTCTGCCATCCCCGCCCCCAGGGGGCTAATGGGAATGACAGTCTTGTGAGCTGCAAGCTCGGGCACAGGCACCTACCCTGCCCTAAAAGGGCTGAGCATGGTGTCGATGCTATAATTATTATTATTATTATTAGTATTTATGCTATAATTATTATTATTATTATTATTGCTGTTGATGGGGTGGCGCTAAACCCGCTGGGTTTAATTTACAAATAATCCAGATTTAGGAGATGAAACTCAGTGTGTATGAACCGACGGATGTATATCTCAATGTCTATAGAACAAAAGTTGTATTTGCCGAAAGGTGTATATTTTTTAGTGTGTATATTCCTAATAACTCTCAGAGTATTCACTGGGAGTTAACCTTAGTTCCTATCTAAGATGTAAAATTATTAATAAATATTCATATTAATAAATATTAATATTAATAAATATTAATATTAATAAATATTAATATTAATAAACATTAATATTAATAAATATTAATATTAATAAACATTAATATTAATAAATATTAATATTAATAAACATTAATATTAATAAATATTAATATTAATAAATATTAATATTAATAAATATTAATATTAATAAATATTAATATTAATAAATATTAATATTAATAAATATTAATGTTAATAAATATTGATATTAATAAATATTAGTAAAGTAATCGATTCATTTTCGAGACGCAAGATTCAACAGACTTGGTCTTCGAACCTTGCGTCTTCGAGACGCAAGGTTCAGCAGACAGTTTTCGAGACGTAAAGTACAACAGACTTGTTCTTCAAGACACAAGGTTCAGCAGACTCGGTCTTCAAGACACGAGGTTCAGCAGACTCGGTCTTCAAGACGCAAGGTTCAGCAGACTCGGTCTTCAAGACGCAAGGTTCAGCAGACTCGGTCTTTAAGACGCAATGTTCAGCAGACTCGGTCTTCAAGACGCAAGGTTTAAGAGACTCAGTCTTCAAGACGCAAAGTTTAAGAGACTCAGTCTTCAAGACGCAAGGTTTAAGAGACTCAGTCTTCAAGACGCAATGTTTAAGAGACTCAGTCTTCAAGACGCAATGTTTAAGAGACTCAGTCTTCAAGACGCAAGGTTTAAGAGACTCAGTCTTCAAGACGCAAAGTTTAAGAGACTCAGTCTTCAAGACGCAAGGTTTAAGAGATTCAGTCTTCAAGACGCAAAGTTTAAGAGACTCAGTCTTCAAGACGCAATGTTTAAGAGACTCAGTCTTCAAGACGCAAGGTTTAAGAGATTCAGTCTTCAAGACGCAAGGTTTAAGAGACTCAGTCTTCAAGACGCAAAGTTTAAGAGACTCAGTCTTCAAGACGCAATGTTTAAGAGACTCAGTCTTCAAGACGCAATGTTTAAGAGACTCAGTCTTCAAGACGCAATGTTTAAGAGACTCAGTCTTCAAGACGCAAGGTTTAAGAGATTCAGTCTTCAAGACGCAAGGTTTAAGAGATTCAGTCTTCAAGACGCAAGGTTCAGTAGACTCAGTCTTCAAGACGCAAGGTTTAAGAGATTCAGTCTTCAAGACGCAAGGTTTAAGAGATTCAGTCTTCAAGACGCAAGGTTCAGTAGACTCAGTCTTCAAGACGCAAGGTTTAAGAGATTCAGTCTTCAAGACGCAAGGTTCAGTAGACTCAGTCTTCAAGACGCAAGGTTTAAGAGATTCAGTCTTCAAGACGCAAGGTTTAAGAGACTCAGTCTTCAAGACGCAAGGTTTAAGAGACTCAGTCTTCAAGACGCAAGGTTTAAGAGACTCAGTCTTCAAGACGCAAGGTTTAAAAGACTCAGTCTTCAAGACGCAAGGTTCAGCAGACACAAGACGCAAGGTTCAGCAGACACAAGACGCAAGGTTCAGCAGACACAAGACGCAAGGTTCAGCAGACACAACACGCAAGGTTCAGCAGACACAAGACGCAAGGTTCAGCAGACAGAAGACGCAAGGTTCAGCAGACAGAAGACGCAAGGTTCAGCAGACACAAGACGCAAGGTTCAGCAGACACAAGACGCAAGGTTCAGCAGACACAAGACGCAAGGTTCAGCAGACACAAGACGCAAGGTTCAGCAGACACAACACGCAAGGTTCAGCAGACACAACACGCAAGGTTCAGCAGACACAACACGCAAGGTTCAGCAGACACAAGACGCAAGGTTCAGCAGACACAAGACGCAAGGTTCAGCAGACACAACACGCAAGGTTCAGCAGACACAACACGCAAGGTTCAGCAGACACAACACGCAAGGTTCAGCAGACACAACACGCAAGGTTCAGCAGACACAACACGCAAGGTTCAGCAGACACAAGACGCAAGGTTCAGCAGACACAACACGCAAGGTTCAGCAGACACAACACGCAAGGTTCAGCAGACACAACACGCAAGGTTCAGCAGACACAACACGCAAGGTTCAGCAGACACAAGACGCAAGGTTCAGCAGACACAACACGCAAGGTTCAGCAGACACAACACGCAAGGTTCAGCAGACACAACACGCAAGGTTCAGCAGACACAACACGCAAGGTTCAGCAGACACAACACGCAAGGTTCAGCAGACACAACACGCAAGGTTCAGCAGACACAAGACGCAAGGTTCAGCAGACACAACACGCAAGGTTCAGCAGACACAACACGCAAGGTTCAGCAGACACAACACGCAAGGTTCAGCAGACACAACACGCAAGGTTCAGCAGACACAAGACGCAAGGTTCAGCAGACACAACACGCAAGGTTCAGCAGACACAACACGCAAGGTTCAGCAGACACAAGACGCAAGGTTCAGCAGACACAACACGCAAGGTTCAGCAGACACAACACGCAAGGTTCAGCAGACACAACACGCAAGGTTCAGCAGACACAACACGCAAGGTTCAGCAGACACAAGACGCAAGGTTCAGCAGACACAAGACGCAAGGTTCAGCAGACACAAGACGCAAGGTTCAGCAGACACAAGACGCAAGGTTCAGCAGACACAAGACGCAAGGTTCAGCAGACACAAGACGCAAGGTTCAGCAGACACAACACGCAAGGTTCAGCAGACACAACACGCAAGGTTCAGCAGACACAACACGCAAGGTTCAGCAGACAAAAGACGCAAGGTTCAGCAGACACAAGACGCAAGGTTCAGCAGACACAAGACGCAAGGTTCAGCAGACACAAGACGCAAGGTTCAGCAGACACAAGACGCAAGGTTCAGCAGACACAACACGCAAGGTTCAGCAGACACAACACGCAAGGTTCAGCAGACACAACACGCAAGGTTCAGCAGACACAAGACGCAAGGTTCAGCAGACACAAGACGCAAGGTTCAGCAGACACAAGACGCAAGGTTCAGCAGACACAAGACGCAAGGTTCAGCAGACACAACACGCAAGGTTCAGCAGACACAACACGCAAGGTTCAGCAGACACAACACGCAAGGTTCAGCAGACACAAGACGCAAGGTTCAGCAGACACAACACGCAAGGTTCAGCAGACACAACACGCAAGGTTCAGCAGACACAACACGCAAGGTTCAGCAGACACAACACGCAAGGTTCAGCAGACACAAGACGCAAGGTTCAGCAGACACAACACGCAAGGTTCAGCAGACACAAGACGCAAGGTTCAGCAGACACAACACGCAAGGTTCAGCAGACACAACACGCAAGGTTCAGCAGACACAACACGCAAGGTTCAGCAGACACAACACGCAAGGTTCAGCAGACACAAGACGCAAGGTTCAGCAGACACAACACGCAAGGTTCAGCAGACACAACACGCAAGGTTCAGCAGACACAAGACGCAAGGTTCAGCAGACACAAGACGCAAGGTTCAGCAGACACAACACGCAAGGTTCAGCAGACACAACACGCAAGGTTCAGCAGACACAAGACGCAAGGTTCAGCAGACACAACACGCAAGGTTCAGCAGACACAACACGCAAGGTTCAGCAGACACAACACGCAAGGTTCAGCAGACACAACACGCAAGGTTCAGCAGACACAAGACGCAAGGTTCAGCAGACACAACACGCAAGGTTCAGCAGACACAACACGCAAGGTTCAGCAGACACAACACGCAAGGTTCAGCAGACACAACACGCAAGGTTCAGCAGACACAACACGCAAGGTTCAGCAGACACAACACGCAAGGTTCAGCAGACACAACACGCAAGGTTCAGCAGACACAAGACGCAAGGTTCAGCAGACACAAGACGCAAGGTTCAGCAGACACAACACGCAAGGTTCAGCAGACACAACACGCAAGGTTCAGCAGACACAACACGCAAGGTTCAGCAGACACAACACGCAAGGTTCAGCAGACACAACACGCAAGGTTCAGCAGACACAACACGCAAGGTTCAGCAGACAAAAGACGCAAGGTTCAGCAGACACAAGACGCAAGGTTCAGCAGACACAAGACGCAAGGTTCAGCAGACACAAGACGCAAGGTTCAGCAGACACAAGACGCAAGGTTCAGCAGACACAACACGCAAGGTTCAGCAGACACAACACGCAAGGTTCAGCAGAACACAACACGCAAGGTTCAGCAGACACAAGACGCAAGGTTCAGCAGACACAAGACGCAAGGTTCAGCAGACACAAGACGCAAGGTTCAGCAGACACAAGACGCAAGGTTCAGCAGACACAACACGCAAGGTTCAGCAGACACAACACGCAAGGTTCAGCAGACACAACACGCAAGGTTCAGCAGACACAAGACGCAAGGTTCAGCAGACACAAGACGCAAGGTTCAGCAGACACAACACGCAAGGTTCAGCAGACACAACACGCAAGGTTCAGCAGACACAACACGCAAGGTTCAGCAGACACAACACGCAAGGTTCAGCAGACACAACACGCAAGGTTCAGCAGACACAAGACGCAAGGTTCAGCAGACACAACACGCAAGGTTCAGCAGACACAACACGCAAGGTTCAGCAGACACAACACGCAAGGTTCAGCAGACACAACACGCAAGGTTCAGCAGACACAAGACGCAAGGTTCAGCAGACACAACACGCAAGGTTCAGCAGACACAACACGCAAGGTTCAGCAGACACAACACGCAAGGTTCAGCAGACACAACACGCAAGGTTCAGCAGACACAACACGCAAGGTTCAGCAGACACAACACGCAAGGTTCAGCAGACACAAGACGCAAGGTTCAGCAGACACAACACGCAAGGTTCAGCAGACACAACACGCAAGGTTCAGCAGACACAACACGCAAGGTTCAGCAGACACAACACGCAAGGTTCAGCAGACACAAGACGCAAGGTTCAGCAGACACAACACGCAAGGTTCAGCAGACACAACACGCAAGGTTCAGCAGACACAACACGCAAGGTTCAGCAGACACAACACGCAAGGTTCAGCAGACACAACACGCAAGGTTCAGCAGACACAACACGCAAGGTTCAGCAGACACAACACGCAAGGTTCAGCAGACACAAGACGCAAGGTTCAGCAGACACAAGACGCAAGGTTCAGCAGACACAAGACGCAAGGTTCAGCAGACACAACACGCAAGGTTCAGCAGACACAACACGCAAGGTTCAGCAGACACAAGACGCAAGGTTCAGCAGACACAACACGCAAGGTTCAGCAGACACAACACGCAAGGTTCAGCAGACACAAGACGCAAGGTTCAGCAGACACAAGACGCAAGGTTCAGCAGACACAAGACGCAAGGTTCGGCAGACACAACACGCAAGGTTCAGCAGACACAACACGCAAGGTTCAGCAGACACAACACGCAAGGTTCAGCAGACACAACACGCAAGGTTCAGCAGACACAACACGCAAGGTTCAGCAGACACAAGACGCAAGGTTCAGCAGACACAACACGCAAGGTTCAGCAGACACAACACGCAAGGTTCAGCAGACACAACACGCAAGGTTCAGCAGACACAACACGCAAGGTTCAGCAGACACAAGACGCAAGGTTCAGCAGACACAACACGCAAGGTTCAGCAGACACAACACGCAAGGTTCAGCAGACACAACACGCAAGGTTCAGCAGACACAACACGCAAGGTTCAGCAGACACAAGACGCAAGGTTCAGCAGACACAACACGCAAGGTTCAGCAGACACAAGACGCAAGGTTCAGCAGACACAACACGCAAGGTTCAGCAGACACAACACGCAAGGTTCAGCAGACACAACACGCAAGGTTCAGCAGACACAAGACGCAAGGTTCAGCAGACACAAGACGCAAGGTTCAGCAGACACAACACGCAAGGTTCAGCAGACACAACACGCAAGGTTCAGCAGACACAACACGCAAGGTTCAGCAGACACAACACGCAAGGTTCAGCAGACACAACACGCAAGGTTCAGCAGACACAACACGCAAGGTTCAGCAGACACAAGACGCAAGGTTCAGCAGACACAAGACGCAAGGTTCAGCAGACACACCACGCAAGGTTCAGCAGACACAACACGCAAGGTTCAGCAGACACAACACGCAAGGTTCAGCAGACACAAGACGCAAGGTTCAGCAGACACAACACGCAAGGTTCAGCAGACACAAGACGCAAGGTTCAGCAGACACAAGACGCAAGGTTCAGCAGACACAACACGCAAGGTTCAGCAGACACAAGACGCAAGGTTCAGCAGACACAACACGCAAGGTTCAGCAGACACAACACGCAAGGTTCAGCAGACACAACACGCAAGGTTCAGCAGACACAACACGCAAGGTTCAGCAGACACAACACGCAAGGTTCAGCAGACACAACACGCAAGGTTCAGCAGATACAACACGCAAGGTTCAGCAGACACAACACGCAAGGTTCAGCAGACACAACACGCAAGGTTCAGCAGACACAACACGCAAGGTTCAACAGACACAAGACGCAAGGTTCAGCAGACACAAGACGCAAGGTTCAGCAGACACAACACGCAAGGTTCAGCAGACACAACACGCAAGGTTCAGCAGACACAACACGCAAGGTTCAGCAGACACAAGACGCAAGGTTCAGCAGACACAACACGCAAGGTTCAGCAGACACAAGACGCAAGGTTCAGCAGACACAAGACGCAAGGTTCAGCAGACACAACACGCAAGGTTCAGCAGACACAACACGCAAGGTTCAGCAGACACAACACGCAAGGTTCAGCAGACACAACACGCAAGGTTCAGCAGACACAAGACGCAAGGTTCAGCAGACACAACACGCAAGGTTCAGCAGACACAACACGCAAGGTTCAGCAGACACAAGACACAAGGTTCAGCAGACACAACACGCAAGGTTCAGCAGACACAAGACGCAAGGTTCAGCAGACACAAGACGCAAGGTTCAGCAGACACAACACGCAAGGTTCAGCAGACACAACACGCAAGGTTCAGCAGACACAAGACGCAAGGTTCAGCAGACACAACACGCAAGGTTCCAACATTCAAACATAACATTTCCTCAAGTCTCGGACTTCAGAAAGAGAATTTTTCCATACAGTAATTTATAATCTTAGAGCAGAGTACACGGAAAATAAAACAGGACAATACAAAGAAAAATAAGAACAATACCCAAGGGTAAGAACAGATCAATAATCCAGGAAAATAGCAGAGCACTAACAAGGGAAAAAACAGATCAGAAGGGCAATAAGAGAGAATACATAGGGAGCAACAAATCACCGAAGAATGAGACTGTCTAACTTCCCCTCTTTGGCTCTGTCAGTTGATGTATTAATCAGTAAAGTTTCCCCTCTCAGCCACAAAACATTGACTTACTTGCTCCACCTACACACAAGTTTAAGTTTCATGAACCAAATGATAGGTAAGAGAACTTTATTTTCTCCCAGCTATGTAAGATACATATGTATTTATACCTGTACACCTAATTACACACACACTCACACGGGTGTGTATTGCGTATGGGATGTGCATGGGGTATGGGGTGTTTATGGGGTATGAGGTGTGTAAGGGGTATGGGGTGTTTATGGGGTATGAGGTGTGTAAGGGGTATGGGGTGTTTATGGGGTATGAGGTGTGTAAGGGGTATGGGGTGTTTATGGGGTATGAGGTGTGTAAGGGGTATGGGGTGTTTATGGGGTATGAGGTGTGTAAGGGGTATGGGGTGTTTATGGGGTATGAGGTGTGTAAGGGGTATGGGGTGTTTATGGGGTATGAGGTGTGTAAGGGGTATGGGGTGTTTATGGGGTATGAGGTGTGTAAGGGGTATGGGGTGTTTATGGGGTATGAGGTGTGTAAGGGGTATGGGGTGTTTATGGGGTATGAGGTGTGTAAGGGGTATGGGGTGTTTATGGGGTATGAGGTGTGTAAGAGGTATGGGGTGTTTATGGGGTATGAGGTGTGTAAGAGGTATGGGGTGTTTATGGGGTATGAGGTGTGTAAGGGGTATGGGGTTTTATGGGGTATAGGGTGTGTATAGGGTATGGGGTGTGTACGGGGTATTGGAAAGAACCGGACCTCGAACAAACCGGAGTCCGAACAATTTTGCTCACAAAAATTTGACTCGATCTTTGAACGTATTTCTTCAGTCAGTTCGCGTCGGCTTGTTGTCAGTTCTCAGTGCTCCCTTCCTCTATGTTTTCTTCTGCCGTAGTTATGTGGTGAATATTAGTATTATTGCTAGAAACTGGTGACCATGGTTTGGAATAAGAGCAGTATTGAAAATAAAGGTAAGAGAAAAACTGTGAGAACCACAGTTGAATTAACAAAAAGGATTTGTGTGAGAGTGAAGGTGGTAAACGAGTTTCTGAGTTTTTCAGAGAGTATGGTATGATTAAATATATAGTATGTGCCATATATATATATGTCGTGCCGAATAGGTAAGACTTGCGATTTTGGCCTAAATAGCAATGCTCGTCTTGCCGAATAAGGCAAGCGAAAATTTTAGCATGCAATGATTTCGCAGAAAATCATTCTAAACCTAACGAAAAAAATATTTTTCACTGTGTTTGTTTATTATTAAATTATTGTAAACTTATCTAAAATACATTTAGTTGGATTAGGCTAAATTGAATTGCTCTTGTTATAATAAGGTTAGGTAAGTTTTCTAATTTTAAATAAGTCTATGCTAATTGACCAATTTTGCCTATTCGGCACGATATATTATATATATATATATATATATATATATATATATATATATATATATATATATATATATATATATATATATATATTATATATATATATAATATATATATATAATTAATAATGTTAGCGCTGGG
>NC_069439.1:7407796-7543934 GCF_026875155.1 Cherax quadricarinatus
CCCTGGATTAAGCCTGAATACCTTCCGTCCCACCCTCCCACAGATCTTGTATAATCCTTACTAAGCAGACTTCCACTCATTGACTACCCTATTTCCTGATTAATACTTTCCTATATTCTCTTTAAATCTAAACTTATCGAATCTGAATCCATTATTTCGAGTTTTTTCTTGGACGATTTCATAAAGGCCTCATTAATATCTCCTTTGTATTAATATCAAGATGACTTTTTATGATATCAGCTATAATTGACTGATAATTTGCCTGCAGTTGAGGTCAGGCTTACTAGACGGTGTTTTTAAGGTAATGAATTATCCCCTGCTTTAAAAGTGGGAATTTCATTAGCTAACTTCCACATATCAGACAGTACACCTGTTTGAAGAGATATATTAAAATAGTTAATGGTTCACAAAGTTCCATTTTGCACTCCTTAAGAACTTTCTGTTACTTCTATCACTGTGGAATAACTTAAAACCCTCAATGTGACATTCATCAGCCATGTCCTGATTCTTCATATTAAACCACATCTCAGTTATGACAAATACGTCAGTGTTTCCCGCACTTCAACTAATCTCAACTCGTCCATCTTATTACTAGCGTTATGACTATTTGTATAATATATATTTAGAAATCCTCTCTTTTCCCTCCCTGTTCATCCTTTCTCCTCCAGTATCTTTGTTACTGTCCTAATCACCTCTGCCTATAACTGATTTTCCTAAAATTAACAATATCGCTGCACTGAGAATTCATCCTGCCTAATTCTAATGTATTTCATTGCTTTTCCCCAAAAAACCATACCATTAACTATTTTGAAAGCCCTAACAGCTCCACCCACTGCATTTGTCAGCCCCCATCCCCACATCCCTGACCTAGATAAGTAAACCCCCATACCTGGCGATAATGTCATTTCTACCATAGAGGAGATCCCAGTTAGATAAGATAAGATAAGATTTCGTTCGGATTTTTAACCCGGAGGGTTAGCCACCCAGGATAACCCAAGAAAGTCAGTGCGTCATCGAGGACTGTCTAACTTATTTCCAGTGGGGTCCTTAATCTTGTCCCCCAGGATGCGACCCACACCAGTCGACTAACACCCAGGTACCTATTTGCTGCTAGGTGAACAGGACAACAGGTGTAAGGAAACGTGTCGAAATGTTTCCACCCGCCGGGAATCGAACCCGGGCCCTCCGTGTGTGAAGCGGGAGCTTTAGCCACCAGGCCACCGCAATGTCCTTAGTGTTTTCCAGCCAGCAGTTGACACCAATTGCCCTGGACAGCCGTTCATTTCCAACTCTTCTCGGCAAGATACCACATAACACAGTGTGTCCTTCCTTCTTAATTATGTCCATCACTAACCTATACCTGCTAATCAGGTCCTCACTCCATCGTCTGCCAACTTCGTTGCCTCCAGCACAGAGATACATAATACGATTGCTCACATTACCTCTTATAATGTTGTCCAGACGGCTAGCAATATCCTACATCCCAGCCCCAGGAAAACATACCCTCTGCCTCCTCTGCCTATCTTTAAGACAAAAAGCCCTATCCATAAACTTAACCTGACTATTCTTAGCTATAACAATGTTCTTACCTTCACTAGCGGTGTTCGGCGTGACGTTATCGATCTTCATTGGGATGGTCTTCGTTGGGGGTGTCTAGTGTCAACTCACACTCGTGTGCCAACACTGAAAAGGAATTGCTAGTCACCACAGCAGTCTCCTGAACCTTCCTTAGCTGTAGCTTTATTCCTTCCATTCCATCCAGCATCCAATCATTGGTCTGATCATTGACACGGCTGCTCTCTATGACATTGTTCCAGGGATAATCCTTGCGCGTACCTTTCAGTCGCTGAATCTCTCTTCTAGCTTTCATTAACACTTCATTAAGCTGAAGATATAGCTGTTCGTAGTCGAGGGAAGCCATCATCACTAGCTCAGTAAGCTAAGAATGGAGAAAACGTTTGACACGTCTTCGCAAGAGCAAGTCCACGTCACCACTGAGAGTGCAGAGTAGCTAAGTTCGTACCATCACTAAGAAATAAACCCTATGACGAAAATCTAGGAGCAGTCTACCTTTTCTCACGAAGAACTATTTGAAGCTCGTAATAAGTCATTGTCTCTGAAACACTGAGATGAAACTTCCAGACGGAAAATGCAACACGAACGTATGCATACAAAGTTTTTTGCAAACAGAATTATAGCAGAGTGGAACAAACTACATGCCAAATTTATAAGCGCGACGACAATGCAATTCTTTAAGAATCAATCGGACAAGTACTTAGCAAGTATAGTTTTTAACTAAATGAATGGATTCCCGATGTTTGTTCAAGTATGTAAGGCCGATCGGTTTAGAACTAGCCAAGCAAGGTAAAAAGAATAGTAGTGATAGAAATTGAGATAGCCATAGTAGACATAGCAGTGGTGCACTGTTGCAACCCCTGAATGGGTTGCAATGATTAATATGTATATATATAATTATTACCTTTTCATATACTAATTTTATATTGCTTATATTTGCGATAATAGCTAAATCGTAAATATATGACTTTATATTATTATTTGACTTAGTTATGTTGTTAGGTATGTGCTCAGTTCAAGTCTTGATTGTCTAACTACTGTAATTATCGCTCTTTGCTTGTTACTCTGCCGGCTTCTGTTGCTGGACGACAGCTGTCCACGGAGCTATCACGTGATCGAGGGGGGGGGGTGTCCTCACCTCGCCTGAAGTATTCAGTCTGGTCTAGACTCGCTTGGTGGTTGGACGTATCCCTGACAAGAGCCTAAATCTCCCTTATTGGCCCTTGTTGGAGGATCGTCTCTGTAGCTTTGTTAGTTCTGTAGAACTCTGTTCACAGAGCATTGTATAGACTTAGTGATTTTCGACGTTGTACTGAGGTTGTGTGTCTCATAGACACTGAGTAACTCAAGTCCTGAGCTGTAGCTTCTGACCTAATTTGTACTGGTTTCTGTGTGCTGTCACAGACGGGATTTTCTTATGCTGAACTTAGATTCAGTAGTATGGGAGATGTGTGACTTTTGTGGAGGATCTGCTGATGGTCCCTACTTAGTGTCTTTATATTATCTCCTTGTTCCTGATTCTGTGTCGCAGTTGCTTGTTATATTGCTCTTGGGCTTAGCATTCATTTTATTGTTCAAGCAGACTGTTCTGATTTCCAGTTGGTCAAGAAGTTAGTTTGTGAGGACTTTGTCAGTCACTTGTTTAAGTCTAGTCGAGTCGTGAGACATAGCGAACTACTTAGAGCACTTGCACACATACACACAAACTTACTTGTACATATTTGTAATATCTTATTAAATGTTAATGTACCAGACGGTACTTAAGAATTATAAATGTGATATGTGCTTCCAGCACAATACTATTGTATACGAGAGAAGTGATTATTATTAATTTGTTTGAATTGATTAATTTAATTTAATTTGATAATATACCTCTAGACTTAATAAATTTATTAAATTTTAATTTCTCTAGTTAGTAGCCTACCAGTTGTAATCCTGAAGCACTATTGAATCATACTGAATTATAATGGATAATTGGACAAGAATACTGACTACTTGTTACGAAAACCCAGTAACAGGCTGGATGCTAGAAGGGCAGTCCTTTCTAGTATTCACTGGAGATCTCTAAGCTTTTAGAATCGCGTTTTTTGTAACATGCACGTCCATTTGCAACACAGTATTCAGAAGCAGAACAAGAGGTAACTAGAACCGAAACCACTGGTACACACAACTCTGTGAGTGGTAGTGAAGTAACGCAAACTGTTCAATAGTAAGAGTACTGATAAATGATAGTTGTAACTCAGACCATACATGCAGTTCCACCTCTCCTGTAAATCCCGTGAGATTTTTTCTAATATGATTCGGCATATTTTTCTACTGTTTTCATGGTGGCAGTGACTGGAGGGATGGAGGGTGAGCAGTGCTACTGCCTTAAACATCCAGATAATCCACAATAGTTTTTAATCTAGATAGAAGTAGATAGTTCTTCTCTTGAGATACATCTGCTGACTGTCTTTCCCATGTACTGACAAGTATTCCCATGGCCTTTCATCTTAACTTTTTCTCTTCCTTTCTCTCCCTTGCTTTCTCTCCCCCCCCTGTTCCTTCTATGCCTCTATCTCTCCCATTATTCCTGCCTTTGTCAACTGCATTATATATTTTTTTAGTAATTTTAAAATTAAATGTAATTCTGTAGTTGTTCATCAAAATTCAATTCTGCATTTTTCCAATCGTATTTCAGAATTTTGCTCTACATTTTCAGCTGTATTTCTATGCTTATAACACCTGTGACTGTTCATCCTCTCTGTTGCGTGCAATGTTCAACAGTCTGGTTGATCACACTGGCAGCTCTCACTAATCCACTGTTAACGTCTCCTCTGTGTTGCTTTTCGTTCTGTATTTAATTGCGTCTTTCTCACTTCCCCTAATTCTCTTCTTTATGTATGTTATTTATTTTTCTTTCCCTTTGTCTCTGTTATCATCACCCTGTCGCCCCTTTCATTAAACTTGATCGCAATTTTTGTGTTGGTTCTTCCGTCTGTTCTTCCATCTTTTCTTTGTCAGAGTTGATCTTTGGTTGCAAACATCTCTCAGCTGTGATCATTGGCTGCAAACATCTCTCAGCTGTGATATTTGCTTGCAAACATCTCTCAGCTGTGATCTCTGGTTGCAAACATCTCTCAGCTGTGATCTTTGGTTGCAAACATCTCTCAGCTGTGATATTGGTTGCAAACATCTCTCAGCTGTGATCTTTGGCTGCAAACATCTCTCAGCTGTGATCTTTGGTTGCAAACATCTCTCAGCTGTGATATTTGGTTGCAAACATCTCTCAGCTGTGATATTTGGTTGCAAACATCTCTCAGCTGTGATCTTTGCTTGCAGACATCTCTCAGCTGTGATCTCTGGTTGCAAACATCTCTCAGCTGTGATCTCTGGTACTCAACACCCACGCTATTACTAGATGCAAACATCTTATGTTACAATGCGCAAACATACACCATAAGCTGTCTAATTCGAAACCACTGTCCAGGACCGGATAATTTGTCGAATAACATTTCTCGTGGTGCATTCTTTGTTGCAGACTCTAATACTTCGATCTACCTGTAGCTGCCACATTGCCACTTACACTATAATAAACACAACACTTATTTTTAATTTCAGGGTGCACCGGTTAAAGCCACTAAGCTCGGTCAGTTGACAAAAACGCTCAGCTGTGTTTGGCTCATTACATATAAGACATAGACCAACCTAGGAAAACGCTTATTCTAATCATGTTTCCTGACGAATGTTCCTAAACCTATCTGTCACATTGCATTCTTGTACAGGTTCACCAGTTCAACTTCCGTGCTAGTCATGATAGCGACCACTTGCACTAACATTAAATAAAACTTCAATTCTAAAGGGGTTGTCCGGAAGCCACTAGAGCCTCGGTCAGATGACCAAAAGCTCCAGTGGTGGCTCATCATATGACTAAGACCCACCTCAGGAAACGCTTATCCTGTTTCCTGACGAATCTTACCTAACCTATCTGTCACATTAGCATTCTTGGACAGGTTCACAGGTTCAACTCTTGTAGCTTAGTCAAGAAGGCAGACAACACTTCTACATTACTCTAAGATCGTTGCCACCACCAGGTTTGGTCAAGGAAGTCCTGGACTCCCTTTAGCACACTGAGCTCCAATGGAAAGACTGATACCCATAAAGTTTCAGAGACCATGATAAATGTTTTTGTATTCGTTAAAATTACTTTATGTCCATCTTTGGTGTTTTGAAATACAAGTGTGTGCTATGTCTTTTGTGTTTTATTAGTCTTTTGTGTTCTGTGTCTCATGTCAGATTTTAGTTATGCATAACCAGGAGATTTTGTCTGCGCTATTAAATGTAATTTATTTTTGTTATTATTGTCTTAAATAGGGAATCACACTCCACTGTCCTTGTGCCTTAGCCAGCGAGAAGCAGAGGATTGTTTAGGTTATAATCTTGGTCAGTCAGTCCCAGTATAGGCAACTTAACATAATATCTACAATGTTAAGCTATGAAATATACGCAAAAAAATAGGATAAAAATAGTAACATGAAATCTTTACCCTTTCTCCTCGCTTCACGAAGATTTATTTTGTATTCTTCTTTGACCTTTGATCTTTCTCTGTTCTCTTTCATTGATTTTCTCTTTCTCACGTTAGTCTCTCTCTCTCTCTCTCTCTCTCTCTCTCTCTCTCTCTCTCTCTCTCTCTCTCTCTCTCTCTCTCTCTCTCTCTCTCTCTCTTCTCTCTCTCTCTCTCTCTCTCTCTCTCTCTCTCTCTCTCTGTCTCACCCCTCACCTGGACGGTCATCAGTCTCGTGGTTATGACTCTCCCACAATCAGTGCCAAATGGAGTGAAAAATTGGCCTCTCCTGTGGCACCGTTGATAACGAGGTGTGGACGAGCTCTTAACTACCCCTCCCCCTGGCATCCCCTTCTGGCACCCCCTAGCACCCTTTGGCATCCCCAGGCACTCCCTAGCACCTCCAGCCTCACAAATCAAAAATATCTGCCCGATGAGTGTGTGTTGGAGAACCATTATGTATCTTGGTTGGAAAGTCGTCAATATTTTGTGTGGCTAGACTATTATTTATTATTTTGAGTGTTACAATATATTGTTACAGCTGCTGAATTATGGTGACTGTTTCTTAATTTTGTGTATTTGTAGCTTATAATATAATATTAAGTCTGTAATACTGTGCTTGTAAAATAATATTAGGCCTGTAATACTTTGTGTTTGTACCATCATATTACGATCATCGTAACAGGTCATCGTTCCGAACAACTTACATATTAACCCATAATTCGAAGAAAAAACATTGGAAGACGTTTCGGCTCCTCGTGAATCATTATCAACTTATAAAAAATAGGTAGTAGGTTGGTAGACAGCAACCACCCAGGGAAGTACTACCGTCCTGCCAGATGACTGTGAAACAAAAACCTGTAACTGTTTTGCATGATGGTAGGATTTGCTGGTTTCTTTTTCTGTCTCATAAACAGGCTAGATAACAGGGATATCTTGCTACTCCTACTTACACTTTGGTCACACTTCACAGACACGCACATGCATATATATATATACATACATCTAGGTTTTTCTCCTTTTTCTAAATAGCTCTTGTTCTTTTTTATTTCTTCTATTGTCCCATGGGGAAGTGGAAAAGAATCTTTCCTCCGTAAGCCATGCGTGTCGTATGAGGCGACTAAAATGCCGGGAGCAATGGGCTAGTAACCCCTTCTCCTGTATACAATTACTAAAAAAGAGAAGAAGAAAACTTTATAAAACTGGGTTGCTTAAATGTGCGTGGATGTAGTGCGGATGACAAGAAACAGATGATTGCTGATGTTATGAATGAAAAGAAGTTGGATGTCCTGGCCCTAAGCGAAACAAAGCTGAAGGGGGTAGGAGAGTTTCAGTGGGGGGAAATAAATGGGATTAAATCTGGAGTATCTGAGAGAGTTAGAGCAAAGGAAGGGGTAGCAGTAATGTTAAATGATCAGTTATGGAAGGAGAAAAGAGAATATGAATGTGTAAATTCAAGAATTATGTGGATCAAAGTAAAGGTTGGATGCGAGAAGTGGGTCATAATAAGCGTGTATGCACCTGGAGAAGAGAGGAATGCAGAGGAGAGAGAGAGATTTTGGGAGATGTTAAGTGAATGTATAGGAGCCTTTGAACCAAGTGAGAGAGTAATTGTGGTAGGGGACTTGAATGCTAAAGTAGGAGAAACTTTTAGAGAGGGTGTGGTGGTAAGTTTGGGGTGCCAGGTGTAAATGATAATGGGAGCCCTTTGATTGAACTTTGTATAGAAAGGGGTTTAGTTATAGGTAATACATATTTTAAGAAAAAGAGGATAAATAAGTATACACGATATGATGTAGGGCGAAAATGACAGTAGTTTGTTGGATTATGTATTGGTAGATAAAAGACTGTTGAGTAGACTTCAGGATGTACATGTTTATAGAGGGGCCACAGATATATCAGATCACTTTCTAGTTGTAGCTACACTGAGAGTAAAAGGTAGATGGGATACAAGGAGAATAGAAGCATCAGGGAAGAGAGAGGTGAAGGTTTATAAACTAAAAGAGGAGGCAGTTAGGGTAAGATATAAACAGCTATTGGAGGATAGATGGGCTAATGAGAGCATAGGCAATGGGGTCGAAGAGGTATGGGGTAGGTTTCAAAATGTAGTGTTAGAGTGTTCAGCAGAAGTTTGTGGTTACAGGAAAGTGGGTGCAGGAGGGAAGAGGAGCGATTGGTGGAATGATGATGTAAAGAGAGTAGTAAGGGAGAAAAAGTTAGCATATGAGAAGTTTTTACAAAGTAGAAGTGATGCGAGGAGGGAAGAGTATATGGAGAAAAAGAGAGAAGTTAAGAGAGTGGTGAAGCAATGTAAAAAGAGAGCAAATGAGAGAGTGGGTGAGATGTTATCAACAAATTTTGTTGAAAATAAGAAAAAGTTTTGGAGTGAGATTAACAAGTTAAGAAAGCCTAGAGAACAAATGGATTTGTCAGTTAAAAATAGGAGAGGAGAGTTATTAAATGGAGAGTTAGAGGTATTGGGAAGATGGAGGGAATATTTTGAGGAATTGTTAAATGTTGATGAAGATAGGGAAGCTGTGATTTCGTGTATAGGGCAAGGAGGAATAACATCTTGTAGGGAGTGAGGAAGAGCCAGTTGTGAGTGTGGGGGAAGTTCGTGAGGCAGTAGGTAAAATGAAAGGGGGTAAGGCAGCCGGGATTGATGGGATAAAGATAGAAATGTTAAAAGCAGGTGGGGATATAGTTTTGGAGTGGTTGGTGCAATTATTTAATAAATGTATGGAAGAGGGTAAGGTACCTAGGGATTGGCAGAGAGCATGCATAGTTCCTTTGTATAAAGGCAAAGGGGATAAAAGAGAGTGCAAAAATTATAGGGGATAAGTCTGTTGAGTGTACCTGGTAAAGTGTATGGTAGAGTTATAATTGAAAGAATTAAGAGTAAGACGGAGAATAGGATAGCAGATGAACAAGGAGGCTTTAGGAAAGGTAGGGGTGTGTGGACCAGGTGTTTACAGTGAAACATATAAGTGAACAGTATTTAGATAAGGCTAAAGAGGTCTTTGTGGCATTTATGGATTTGGAAAAGGCGTATGACAGGGTGGATAGGGGGGCAATGTGGCAGATGTTGCAAGTGTATGGTGTAGGAGGTAGGTTACTGAAAGCAGTGAAGAGTTTTTACGAGGATAGTGAGGCTCAAGTTAGAGTATGTAGGAAAGAGGGAAATTTTTTCCCAGTAAAAGTAGGCCTTAGACAGGGATGTGTGATGTCACCGTGGTTGTTTAATATATTTATAGATGGGGTTGTAAGAGAAGTAAATGCGAGGGTCTTGGCAAGAGGCGTGGAATTAAAAGATAAAGAATCACACACAAAGTGGGAGTTGTCACAGCTGCTCTTTGCTGATGACACTGTGCTCTTGGGAGATTCTGAAGAGAAGTTGCAGAGATTGGTGGATGAATTTGGTAGGGTGTGCAAAAGAAGAAAATTAAAGGTGAATACAGGAAAGAGTAAGGTTTGAGGATAACAAAAGATTAGGTGATGAAAGATTGAATATCAGATTGGAGGGAGAGAGTATGGAGGAGGTGAACGTATTCAGATATTTGGGAGTGGACGTGTCAGCGGATGGGTCTATGAAAGATGAGGTGAATCATAGAATTTATGAGGGAAAAAGAGTGAGTGGTGCACTTAGGAGTCTGTGGAGACAAAGAACTTTGTCCTTGGAGGCAAAGAGGGGAATGTATGAGAGTATAGTTTTACCAACGCTCTTGTATGGGTGTGAAGCGTGGGTGATGAATGTTGCAGCGAGGAGAAGGCTGGAGGCAGTGGAGATGTCATGTCTGAGGGCAATGTGTGGTGTGAATATAATGCAGAGAATTCGTAGTTTGGAAGTTAGGAGGAGGTGCGGGATTACCAAAACTGTTGTCCAGAGGGCTGAGGAAGGGTTGTTGAGGTGGTTCGGACATGTAGAGAGAATGGAGCGAAACAGAATGACTTCAAGAGTGTATCAGTCTGTAGTGGAAGGAAGGCGGGGTAGGGGTCGGCCTAGGAAGGGTTGGAGGGGGGGTAAAGGAGGTTTTGTGTGCGAGGGGCTTGGACTTCCAGCAGGCATGCGTGAGCGTGTTTGATAGGAGTGAATGGAGACAAATGGTTTTTAATACTTGACGTGCTGTTGGAGTGTGAGCAAAGTAACATTTATGAAGGGATTCAGGGAAACCGGCAGGCCGGACTTGAGTCCTGGAGATGGGAAGTACAGTGCCTGCACTCTGAAGGAGGGGTGTTAATGTTGCAGTTTAAAAACTGTAGTGTAAAGCACCCTTCTGGCAAGACAGTGAGGAGTGAATGATGGTGAAAGTTTTTCTTTTTCGGGCCACCCTGCCTTGGTGGGAATCGGCCGGTGTGATAATAAAAAAAATAATAAAAAAATAAAAAAATATTTTGATTAAAAAGAGCATTTTTTTTTCATTTCTCCAGTTATATGGAAATATGTCATGGAAACTGCGCTCAGAATGTTTTTTCCAGTAATCTTTATATTTTGCCAAATTTTGTTGCTGTCCTGATATTATTACAACGGCTGGAATGTGTTGTACTTCAGCACTAAACCCTTGTGGGATACTGAGTGAAAAGAGTGTGTGGAGGCTCGATCCTCCGTCTGGTAATCGCGAAACTCGAATCTTGTAGCCAGAATAGAGCTCTAACTTTCAACACTATTATTATTATTATTATTATTATTATTATTATTATTATTATTATTATTATTATTATTATTATTATTATTATTATTATTATTATTATTATTGGCTTTTTGTATTCTTTTTTTTATTTTTCGTTAAGTGAATATACTGTAAATGTGTCTTCTTTTCATATATGAAATATTTTAATCTATTGTTTATTAATTTATGGCCATTGTTGTTTTATCTAATTTCCCTATTTGGAATATAAATATCCAGGGCAGCTAGAAACATGCTTTGAAAAATGACCCACAGGACAATGTAAAGTCAGATCACATCACCCAACCAGGTAATTTTTCACTTCTATGAAATCGGTCAAGCAAAAGCCAGGAACATTGATTTGGCTGTAGTTATTAAGATAATTCCATGATATATTGAAATTAAGTGATTTGTGATCACTTCCCTCAAGTTCAACATAACTTGGTTCTTGGCAAAACGGCCAGAACCAGATTAAGTATGTTATTTTCTCTTGCAGGTTCTGTCACAAAATACAATCTTGGATCGTATCAAGAAAGTCGCTAAACTCAAAATTTCCTGTCAAATGGCTCCACTCAATTTGTCTAAAGTTAAAGTAACCCATTAACACAACATTTTCTTACCTAGATGCCCTATGACTATCGTCCCACAGAAGTTTACTGCAACCCATTCAAAGTTTGAGGGACTGTAAATCACACCCATGATTAGTTCTTCACGTCCCTCGAGTAACTGTAGCAAGTGCTCGTCGCTTCTAATTTTATATCAGTCTAATGCAACAGTTTAATTATCATCTGATATCCATCGCTACTCCACCAAATATATATATATATATATATATATATAATATATATATATATATATATATATATATATATATATATATATATATATATAATACATATATATATATATATATATATATATATATATATATATATTATATATATATATATATATATATATATATATATATATATATATATATATATATATATATGTCGTGCCGAATATGTAAAACTGGTCAATTAGCAAGAACTCAATTAAAATTAAGTTCTTCCTAAAATTTTCTCTTATACATTTTTTTCATTAATGTTGACGTAAAAATTTATAATTTTGCACCAAAAGGAACTTAGAAAACTTACTTAACCTTATTATAACAAGAACAATTTATTTTAGCCTAACCCAACTAAATATATTTTAGATTTGTTTACAGTAATTTAATACTAAACAAACACAGTGAAATATATTTTTTTCGTTAGGTTCAGAATGATTTTGGCGAAATTATTGCATACACAAATTTTCACTTGTCCTATATGGCAAGATGAACGTTGCTATTTAAGCCAAGATCGCAAGTTCTGCCTATTCGGCACGACATATATATATATATATATATATATTTATATATATATATATATATATATATATATTTCGTGCCGAATATGTAAAACTGGTCATTTAGCAAGAACTCATTTAAAATTAAGTTCTTCCTAAAATTTTCTCTTATACGTTTAAAGATATATTTTTTTCATTAATGTTAATGTAAAAAATTTTAAGTTTGCATCAAAAGAATCTTAGATAACTTACTAACCTTATTATAACAAGAGCAATTTATTTTAGCCTAACCCAACTAAATATATTTTAGATTTGTTTACAATAATTTACTGCTAAACAAACACAGTGAAATATATTTTTTTCGTTATGTTAAGAATAATTTTGGCGAAATTATTGCATACACAAATTTTCGATTGTCCTATATGGCAAGATGAGCGTTGCTATTTAAGCCAAGATCGCAAGTTTTGCCTATTCGGCACGACATTATATATATATATGTCGTGCCGAATAGGCAGAACTTGCGATCTTGGCTTAAATAGCAACGTTCATCTTGCCATATAGGACAAGTGAAAATTTGTGTATGCAATAATTTCGCCAAAATCATTCTAAACCTAACTAAAAAAATATATTTCATTGTGTTTGTTTAGTATTAAATTATTGTAAACGTACCTAAAATATATTTAGTTGGATTAGGCTAAAATAAATTGCTATTGTTATTAAAAGGTTAGGTAAGTTTTCTAAGATTCTTTTGGTGCAAAATTATAAATTTTTACGTTAACACAAATGAAAAAAATATATCTTTAAACGTATAAGAGAGATTTAGAGAAAGGACTTAATTTTAAATGAGTTCTTGCTAATTGACCAGTTTTACATATTCGGCACGACATATAATATATATATATATATATATATATATATATATATATATATATATATATATATATATATATATATATATATATATATATATATATATATATCACCTTATTCCCTTGCCTCTCTTCTTGCTATAGAAGTGACGTGGTACTTGAAGGTGGTGGTATGGTACACGGGAGAGCAGATTCCCTGGCACCATGTACTGCTCCAGAATACTGAAGCAGTGAACGAGGAAGTCGACCAGGTTTTTTTAACCCCGTGGCTGTCCGCTCTATATTCCGTCCTGGGTAGGGGGTTTATACGATTTCATCCGGCCTGTGGGTGTATTTGCAGCTTCTTATCTGGCCTGTGTAGGTGTTTAGGGCTTTTTTACACTGCCAGCGGATGTGTTTACAACATCCTATTTCTCCTGTGGGGATGTTTACAGTATCCTTATTCTGCCAGCATCGGAGTTTGTGTTTCTATCCTCCCAGTGTGTTCTGGACTTCTTATCCGGCTAATGAGGGTTTGCAACCTGTTATCCCGTTTGTTGTAGGGGGTTTCAGTAAGTAAAACACAGTGCAATAGTTAGGTATCTTTATTCCGAAACGTTTCACCTACACAGTAGGTTTCTTCAGTCTAATACAGAAGAGCTAACAAGAGCAGAAGAGATCTGAAGATGATGTAATCAGTCATCACCCTTGCAGACGTAGTTTTGAGGTGGTCAATCCCTCAGCCTGGAAAAGAGTATTTGTTCTATAGTCTAAAACAATGTGAAGTTGAAGTGACAGTATATATACTGCCTTATATACTGTCAGGAGGCGAGATATAAGCCACTAGTAGAAGAAAGAATATAATCATCGAGGGGTCACGTCCCTCTCAAACAACAATTCTCACTTGTAGAAGTTGTTCAAGGTGTTGTCTGTTCTGTACCAAGATACCATTGTGTTGCAGTGTCTGACAGACACTGCAACACAATATATCTTTCGGTTTTTATAAATGGGATTCATTTACAATTAATAAAATTTGGGAAGAATTTAATGATACATTAGACAAGTAAAAAATCTTAATTCTTTGGTAGAGCATAAGGTGTGTTTCACAGTCGGGTGTTGTGACGTGACTGTGAGGTGTAGTCTTGCACTTATATGTCTTCCTATTAATGTTTTATTTTTATAGTTCCTTGATAATGTGAGAAGTCACGAGAACGCTTGGAATTTCACTATTTTTTATAGTGGTTTCTCTGCATATATATATATATATATATATATATATATATATATATATATATATATATTATATATATATATATATATTATATATATATATATATTATATATATATATATATATATATATATATTAATATATATATATATATATTAATATATATAATATAGAAATATATGTCGTGCCGAATATGTAAAACTGGTCAATTAGCAAGAACTCATTTAAAATTAAGTTCTTTCTGAAATTTTCTCTTATACGTTTAATGATATATTTTTTTTCATTATTGTTAATGTAAAATTTTTAATTTTGCACAAAAGAATCTTAGAAAACTTACCTAACCTTATTATAAGAAACAATTTATTTTAGCCTAACCCAACTAAGTTATTTTAAATACGTTTACAGTAATTTAATACTAAACAAACACAGTGAAATATATTTTTTTCGTTATGTTCAGAATGATTTTGGCGAAATTATTGCATACACAAATTTTCACTTGTCCTATATGGCAATATGAGCGTTGCTATTTAAGCCAAGATCGCAAGTTCTGCCTATTCGGCTCGACATATATATTATATATATATAATATATATAATATATAAGTAAGTATTGTATATTTTATCATATATATATTGAGAGATATATTCTTATATATATAATACTAGTTAGATAATCGGAAAGTAAAGGGTGAAGGGGATTGTTCCGGTAATTTCTGTCGGTCAAAAAGTGTGTGGAGAGGACAGCCCCATTTCCTTTAAATAAGAGCCTCCTCAGCTGTACAAGGAAGCGAATGATTACCGAAAGAAACAGTCTGGTTTAAAGGGAGCATTTCTCTTCCTCTGCTGGAATGATTGATTGTAATTAACATAACAGGGTAGGCAGCAAGCAGAGTCTGACGTTGATGGATGGAAGGCAACCTGCCACCATTCCATAATTAACAGTAAATAGCTTCTTTTCCTCATGCTTATCGGGAAGGAAGCAAATAGTCATATGTATCTAACAAGGACGGCAGTGGAAAGGTCCTCCCCTAAACAATTAGAAGAAGGCGCTTAGAAGTTTAACAAGTTGGTCCCCTATACTTTTCTAGAAATAAATATGTAGGTTATTAAAAGCTTAACAGGAAGGCAGTAAGCTCCCTCTACTTAAAAGGAAGTAAATAAGCAAGTTAACAGGATGGAAATTTGTAAATTTAACAGGAAAGCAAAAAAAAAAAAAAAAATAGGCTTGCCGCTTAATAAAAAAGGCAGTAAATAGGTCCCTAGACTTAATAGACAAGAAGTAGTTTCCTTTTCTTTGTGGGAAGGCAACAAATAGGGTCCTTTTTTTACTTAACAGGTAGGCAGCAAGTAGGGTTTCCCCTTACTACACAGGAAGGCAGCTCTTCCTCTGCTCTGCCATCCTGATCACCTGCCATCTCATCTCTTCCCTTCATAAGCCAATATTGAAACCTTTTTGTGTCCCTGCCAGCTGAGCTCTGAGAGTGAATGCTGTTTGTTCACTCTCCGTCACTAGTGAAGCTGCGCTTCAACCTTCACTCTCAGAATGTATTGTACCATTATTGTTTTTTTTTTTTGCGTTATGTATGGAGAGTGTTGCTTTAAGTCTCTCTCTCTTTCTCTCTCTCTCTCTCTCTCTCTCTCTCTCTCTCTCTCCTCTCTCTCTCCTCTCTCTCTCTCAGAAAATATATGGAAAAGCTTCGACTTCACACTGAGACTTTCTGCAGAGAAGAACTATCTATTCTCATCTACATTAAGAAGAGAGAGAGGTAGATAGATATAACATAGAAAAACAGATGAAGAATTACACAACTGCAACATCAAGGTATCTTTATTTGTAGACGTTTCGCCATCCAGTGAATGGCGAAACGTCTACAAATAACGATATCAAGATATTCCATATGTCTTATTAATCTAGTCGGTATTGTGTACCATTCATGTACAGAAAAACAGACCCCTAGATAGATAAATAGATGAAAGAGAGAGAGAGAGAGAGAGAGAGAGAGAGAGAGCTGTTTCTTCTCTTCAATACTCACCAGAGAACCTTGGTATCTAGTTGCCCTGAGGATCACATTAACAAATGATTCAACCCGACATCGGCTTGGAGTGAACACCAACGCGACATGGTAGTGTGTGTGTGAGAGTATTGTTTTGACGCGGATTTAAAGGGGCTCTTCCATTAAGAGAGGATGTCTTGATGCTGGTGACGAACTCTTGATCCAAGAAGATTGGAGCAACCTTTCGCTTTCTAGCACCAAATGTGTTGATCACCCTGCTCTCCAGGCACTGTTGAACGTTGCTGCTGCTGCTGCTACTACTACTACTACTACTACTACTGCTGCTGCTACTACTACCGCTACTACTACCGCTGCTACTACTACTGCTGCTGCTACTACTACTACTACTGCTGCTGCTGCTGCTGCTGCTGCTACTACTACTACTACTACTACTACTGCTGCTGCTGCTGCTGCTGCTGCTACTACTACTACTACTACCGCTGCTACTACTACCGCTGCTACTACTGCCGCTGCTACTACTACCGCTGCTACTACTACTACTGCTGCTACTTCTACTACCGCTGCTACTACTACTACTACCGCTGCTACTACTACTACTACTACTACTGCTGCTGCTACTACTATGGACCTACTGGTACACTAGACCTGCTAGAACTCTGGACTTGTACTCCGGACCTACTATTACTCTGGACCTACTGTTATTCTGGACCTACTAGTACTCTGAACTAACCAGTACTCTGGACCTACTGGTACTCTGGACTTACTAGTACTCTGAACTTTCTAGTACTCTGGACTTACTAGTACTCTGAACTTACCAGTACTCTGGACTTACTAGTATTCCGGGCCTGCTAGTACTCTGGACCTACTAGTGCTCTGGACCTACTAGTACTCTGGACTTACTAGTACTCTGAACTTACTATTACTCTGGACCTACTACTGGTCTGGACCTACTAGTGCTCTGGACCTACTAGTGCTCTGGACCTACTAGTGCTCTGGACCTACTAGTGCTCTGGACCTACTAGTGCTCTGGACCTACTAGTGCTCTGGACCTACTAGTTGCCCTCAGTACTTGACCTACTAGTACTCTGGACAGTTACTAGTACTCTGGACCTTACTAGTATCTGGACCTCCTGATACTATCTCTGGACCTACTAGTGCTCTGGACCTACTAGTGCTCTGGACCTACTAGTACTCTGGACCTACTAGTGCTCTGGACCTACTAGTACTCTGGACCTACTATTGCTCTGGACCTACTAGTGCTCTGGACTTACTGGTGCTCTGGACCTACTAGTGCTCTGGACCTACTAGTGACTCTGGACCTACTAGTGCTCCGGACCTATATCTCTGGACTACTGTACTCGGACCTACTAGTGCTCTGGACCTACTAGTGCTCTGGACCTACTAGTGCTCTGGACCTACTAGTTGGACTCTAACTCTGGACCTACTAGTGCTCTGGACCTACTAGTGCTCTGGACCTACTAGTGCTCTGGACCTACTAGTGCTCTGGACCTACTAGTGCTCGGACCTACTAGTGCTCTGGACCTACTAGTCTCTGGACTACTAGTCTGGACCTACTAGTGCTCTGGACCTACTAGTGCTCTGGACCTACTAGTGCTCTGGACCTACTAGTGCTCTGGACCTACTAGTGCTCTGGACCTACTAGTGCTCTGGACCTACTAGTACTCTGGACCTACTAGTGCTCTGGACCTATAGTCTAGACTCTGTGCTCTGGACCTACTAGTACTCTGGACCTACTAGTCTGGACTACTAGTACTCTGGACCTACTAGTACTCTGGACCTACTAGTGCTCTGGACCTACTAGTACTCTGGACCTACTAGTACTCTGGACCTACTAGTACTCTGGACCTACTAGTGCTCTGGACCTACTAGTACTCTGGACCTACTAGTACTCTGGACCTACTAGTGCTCCAGATCTACTAGTGCTCTGGACCTACTAGTACTCTGAACCTACTAGTGCTCTGGACCTACTAGTACTCTGGACCTACTAGTACTCTGGACCTACTAGTACTCTGGACCAATACGCTGACGTAAAGTGGTCTTCACCGACATGTTTTATTACGTGACAACTGCCTGAGAGTATTTACACTTATTGAGAAGAGGGGAAAGTTGCCCTTCGGCCAGTTCCCCTCATCAGGGCCTTGATATTGCATTACCTCGCTCCCCTTACTGCCTCGTTCACGCAGTACTCACCAAATTACCTCTCTTGCCTTCCCCTCACTTTTCTTCACCCTCTGTACCTCCCCTCTCCTCCCTCTTACATACCCTCCTCTCTGTCCCTATAGTTACTCCTCCACCACACCACATCACACACACACCACCACTCTCTACACATCTCTCATAACTTTCCCTATCACCGAAAGGTAGGTGAGAAAATATGGAATCACACACACACACACACACACACACACACACCACACACACACACACAACGCACATGCACACACAAAACACACACACACACACACACACACACACACACACACACACACACACACATACACACACACACACACACCTGTTAGTTGCCTCCCACAATTACTGATCTAAACACCATGTGAGTTATAGGGGTATCTCAAGTGGCAGCATTAAGATATTAAGCTGTGCAACAGGCTGTACCAGCCTACTGCAGAGCCCATTCTATGTTGCAGCTCCTTAAAGTGAAGTGAACTTCTTAAAGACTTTCTTACAGTATAAGAATCAATGAGTTTCTTGCAGTGAGAGATTCTTAAAGTGAGTTTCTTACAGTGTAAGCTTCTTACAGTGACTCTAAATGTTGAAGTGGCTCTCTTTTATAAGTGGTATAAAATTCTTCAAGTTACTTTCGTAAGTGCTATTGTGAGCCTCCATTATCACAGACTGTCGTAAGTTTTACTTTCAGAAGGAATTTAAACAGTTATTAGAGTTGTGTTTGTGTATTTTTATTCACCCTTGTATGTGAATGTATGTGAACTCTGAGGAGAGAGAGAGAGAGAGAGAGAGAGAGAGAGAGAGAGAGAGAGAGAGAGAGAGAGAGAGAGAGAGAGAGAGAGAGAGAGTAAATAGAGATTTAGGGAGTACATGGGAGGAAAAATGCTTGGATAGGTTGCGTTCCCTAAACAGATTACATTAGGATAAAGGAGAATTCGAGATTAAAAAAAAAATAGAAAAGACCAAAGAGAATGAAGGAGAAGGTTTATGAGAGAGATGAATGTTAAAGAGGGAGGGGAAAAAGGGTTATATCAATAAGGAAGATGAAGTATGAAAGGCAGCAGAGGGGAGAAGTAGGAGAGCTCATGGGGAGACAGAGAGTGGGAAGGTCATGACAAGGAAGAGAGGGAGATTTATATATATATATATATATATATATATATATATATATATATATAATATATATATATATATATATTATATATATAATATTTATATAATTTTCTTATACCTTTAAAGATATATTTTTTCGTTTGTTGATGTAAAAATTAATAATTTTAAACCAAAAGATCCTTAGAAAATTTACCTAACCTTATTATAACAAGCGTAGTTTAATTTAGCCTAATCCAACTAAAAATATTTTAGATAAGTTTACAATAATTTAAAAAAACACAATGAAATATATTTTTTCGTTAGGTTCGGAATGACTTTTGTGAAATTATTGCATACACAAATTTTCGTATACCTTATTCGGCAAGAAGTGCGTTGCTATTTAAGACAAAATTGCAAGTTTTACTTATTCTGCACGACGTATATATGAAAAACTAAAGATGTAATGAACACTAGTTAATGGTCAATTTTAATGACCCATTTAAAAGTCATTAAGGCTTGTTAGTCCTCAGACAGAGAAATTAAAACCTAGCAAATCCCCAGGCCCTGATGAACTGTTTGCAAGGGTGTTAAAGGAATGTAAAGAGGAACTTAGCATACCTTTGGCTAATCTTTTCAATATATCACTACAAACTGGCATAGTGCCAAACAATTGGAAAATGGAAATTTACAAGGCAGGTGACAGGTCCTTGGCTTTGAACTATAGACCAATAAGCCTTACCTCCATAGTGGGAAAATTTATGGAATCAATAATTGCCGAAGCAATTCGTAGCCCTCTTGATAGGCACAGATTGATTAATGAATCTCAACACGGTTTTACAAAGGGGCGTTCCTGTCTTAAGAATTTACTAACTTTTTTCACTAAGGTGTTTGAGGAGGTAGATCATGGTAATGAATATGATATTGTGTATATGGACTTCAGCAAGGCTTCGATAGAGTTCCACATCAGAGGCTATTGAGGAAACTTAAGGCACACGGAATAGGAGGAGAATTTTTTTACTGGGTAGAAGCATGGTTGACAAATAGGCAGCAGAGAGTTTGCATACATGGGGAGAAATCAGAATGGGGGCACGTCACAAGCGGTGTTCCTCAGGGGTCAGTGTTGGGCCCGTTGTTGTTCACAATTTACATAAACGACATAGATGAAGGAATAAATAGCGACATAAGCAAATTTGCTGATGACACCAAAATAGACCGTTCAGTTCATTCTAATGAGGACACTACAGCACTCCAGGATGATTTGAATAGACTGACGCAAGGGTCGGAGAAGTGGCAGATGCAGTTTAAATAGACAAATGCAAAGTTCTAAATGTTGGACAGGAAAATAACATTGCCACATATAAACTAAATGTTGATCTTAATATTACTGATTGTGAAAAGGATTTGGGAGTTCTGGTTAGCAGTAATCTAAAACCAATACAACAGTTTATAAGTGTTCGCAATAAAGCTAACAGAATCCTTGGCTTCATATCAAAAAGTATAAATAATAGAAGTTCTCAGGTTGTTCTTCAACTCTAAATATCTTTGGTTAGGCCTCATTTAGATTATGATGCAAGTTCTGGTCACCGTATTACAGAATGGATATAAATGCTCTGGAAAACGACAGAGGAGGATGACAAGGTTGATCTCATGAATCAGAAATCTTCCCTATGAGGATAGACTGAGGCCCTGAATCTGCACTCTCTCTAAAGGTATAGAATTAGAGGGAATATGATCGAGGTGTATAACCGGAAAACACTAATTAATAATGGGGATGTAAATAGCGTGCTAAAAATATCTAGCATCGTCGATGTCCTCACCTTCCTCGGATCAGTCTAAAGCATAGACAGGACTCACAGCAATGGCTTTAAGTTGAAAAAATTCAGATTCAGGGAGGATATAGGAAAGCACTGGTTTGGTAATAGAGTTGTGGATGAGTGGAACAAACTCCCAAGTACCGTAATAGAAGCTAAGACGTTGAGTAATTTTAAAAACAGGTCAGATAAATACATGAGTGGGTGTGGGTGGGTATGAGTTGGACCTGACTAGCTTGTGTTAGTAGGTCAAATGCCGTGCTCCTTCCTTAAGTGAATGTGACCTGACCTGACTAGGTTAAGGCATTGGCTTAAGCCGTTGGGAGAATTGAACCTGCCTCGCATGGGCCAGTAGGTCTGTTGCAGTGTTCCTTCTTTCTTATGTTCTTATGTCAGGAATGAATTTTGTTAAGAGATCAATTTTGATTGAGTCATAAACTCCTCAGGTGTCACAGGTAATTAGGTGATCACTTTATAGGCGGCTGGTTCATTATACACTAACACCTGCGTGCCAACTCCTGATACTGGACTCAGTCATTGTGCTCCTACTTCCTGACTCACTCACTATTTAATATCAGTTGTTTGTGTCTCATTTGGTCTTCTTCCTTTTCATCTTGTTTTTTTTCTTCTTCTTCTTCTTCTTCTTCTTCTTCTTCTTCTTCTTCTTCTTCTTCTTCTTCTTCTTCTTCTTCTTCTTCTTCTTCTTCTTCTTCTTATTGTTGTCGTTGACGTAAAAGTTCATATTCCGTGTAAGTCATTGAGCACAAGAATATATACACTGAGAGGTGTCTCTCAGTGTACCTACACTGAGAGGTGAGTGCCTCTCAGTGTACCTACACTGAGAGGTGAGTGCCTCTCAGTGTACCTACACTGAGAGGTGAGTGCCTCTCAGTGTACCTCACTGAGAGGTGAGTGCCTCTGTGTACCTACACTGAGAGGTGAGTGCCTCTCAGTGTACCTACACTGAGAGGTGAGTGCCTCTCAGTGTTCCTACACTGAGAGATGAGTGTCTGTGTGTACCTACACTGAGAGGTGAGTGCCTCTCAGTGTACCTACACTGAGAGGTGAGTGCCTCTGTGTACCTACACTGAGAGGTGAGTGCCTCTCAGTGTACCTACACTGAGAGGTGAGTGCCTCTCAGTATACCTACACTGAGAGGTGTCTCTCAGTGTACCTACACTGAGAGGTGAGTGTCTCTCAGTGTACCTACACTGAGAGGTGTCTCTCAGTGTACCTACACTGAGAGGTGTGTGCTCAGTGTATCTACACTGAGAGGTGAGTGCTCAGTGTACCTACACTGAGTGGTGAGTGTCTCAGTGTACCTACACTGAGAGGTGAATGCCTCTCAGTGTACCTACACTGAGAGGTGAGTGCCTCTCAGTGTACCTACACTGAGAGGTGAGTGCCTCTCAGTGTACCTACACTGATAGGTGAGTGCCTCTCAGTGTACCTACACTGAGAGGTGAGTGCCTCTCAGTGTACCTACACTGAAAGGTGAGTGTCTTAGTGTACCTACACTGAGAGATGAGTGCTTCTCAGTGTACCTACACCGAGAGGTGAGAACCTCTCAGTGTACCTACACCGAGAGGTGAGAACCTCTCAGTGTACCTACACGAGAGGTGAGAACCTCTCAGTGTACCTACACTGAGAGGTAATAACCTCTCAGTGTACCTACACTGAGAGGTGAGAACCTCTCAGTGTACCTACAAGAGAGGTGAGAACCTCTCAGTGTACCTACAAAGAGAGGTGAGGACCTCTCAGTGTACCTACAAAGAGAGGTGAGGACCTCTCAGTGTACCTACACTGAGAGGTGAGAACCTCTCAGTGTACCTACACTGAGGTGAGAACCTCTCAGTGTACCTACACTGAGAGGTGAGTGCCTCTCAGTGTACCTGCACTGAGAGGTGAGTGCCTCTCAGTGTACCTGCACTGAGAGGTGAGTGCCTCTCAGTGTACCTGCATTGAGAGGTGAGTGCCTCTCAGTGTAACTGCATTGAGAGGTGAGTGCCTCTCAGTGTACCTACACTGAGAGGTGAGTGCCTCTCAGTGTACCTACACTGAGAGGTGAGTGCCTCTCAGTGTACCTACACTGAGAGGTGAGTGCCTCTCAGTGTACCTACACTGAGAGGTGAGTGCCTCTCAGTGTACCTACACTGAGAGGTGAGTGCCTCTCAGTGTACCTACACTGAGAGGTGAGTGCCTCTCAGTGTAAACCTACACTGAGAGGTGAGTGCCTCTCAGTGTAACCTACACTGAGAGGGTGAGTGCCTCTCAGTGTAAACCTACACTGAGAGGTGAGTGCCTCTCAGTGTACCTACACTGAGAGGTGACTGCCTCTCAGTGTACCTACACTGAGAGGTGAGTGCCTCTCAGTGTACCTACACTGAGAGGTTAGTTTTTCTGTGTACCTACACTGAGAGGTGAGTGTCTCTGTGTATCTACACTGAGAGGTGAGTGTCTCTGTGTACCTACACTGAGAGGTGTCTCAGTGTACCTACACTGAGAGGTGAGAACCTCTCAGTGTACCTACACTGAGAGGTGAGTGCCTCTCAGTGTACCTACACTGAGAGGTGAGTGCCTCTCAGTGTACCTACACTGAGAGGTTAGTTTTTCTGTGTACCTACACTGAGAGGTGAGTGTCTCTGTGTATCTACACTGAGAGGTGAGTGTCTCTGTGTACCTACACTGAGAGGTGAGTGTCTCTGTATACCTACACTGAGAGGTGAGTGTCTCTGTATACCTACACTGAGAGGTGAGTGTCTCTGTGTACCTACACTTAGATGTGATTGTCTCTGTGTACCTACACTGAGAGGTGAGTGTCTCTGTATACCTACACTGAGAGGTGAGTGTCTCTGTATACCTACACTGAGAGGTGAGTGTCTCTGTATACCTACACTGAGAGGTGAGTGTCTCAGTGTACCTACACTGAGAGGTGAGTGTCTCTGTATACCTACACTGAGAGGTGGGTGTCTGTGTACCTACACTGAGAGGTGGGTGTCTGTGTACCTACACTGAGAGGTGGGTGTCTGTGTACCTACACTGAGAGGTGGGTGTCTGTGTACCTACACTGAGAGGCGAGTGTCTCTGTATACCTATACTGAGAGGTGAGTGTCTATGTGTACCTACACTGAGAGTTTACTTTAATCCCTTTCTCAGGAATTTAAGTATTCTTGTCTGGTGCTGTACAGGAGACGCGCAGCCTTAATGACCCTCGTGTAGTCGATGGGTTTTGTAACTAATTAACAAACAGGCATTTAAGGTTGTGAGGTTGTCATTTTCAAATTTAGTTTTGACCTACACTTATATGTGAACGTAAGCCTTTTTCAGGATTTTAATGGCTAGTTTGACCATTTGCAGGTTTATGTATTATCATACTCATTAGAAAAGGCTAGCTATTCCTCCTTTTATTTGCCTTTTGCTATGAATTTAAAGGATCTGGCGGCCCTTGGGTTCACATTTACATTTATATGTGATCGCGTGATGTGTGTATAAGTTTTATTGTTAAATGACTAATGCTGTGAGTTTTGTCAGTCATTGAGTGACAAATTGGGCTTGTTACTCTCGCCCGCTATACACCTGCCTACTGCTTTGTATCACTTGCTGTCCTGCTTGATTCCTTGTTTTGGATACCTATTTAACTACTAGACTGGCAGTTAGATGGCGCCTGTGTGATCCTTGCACAGTGTTCTATATTTGTGCGAATGCCTGTTGTTGTTGTTTTCGTTTTGGAAGCACCAAGTTAGAGCTAAGTAAAACTTGTCATCGTGAATGTTTAAAAAATCGTAATACAGTTACACATCCGATCCTCACATACGACGATTTTCTTTTGGATCTGAAGAGTGAATCGGTGATGAATTGTATAGATGAATCTAATGTAAGACGAGTCCCTTTTGCAAGACCTGTACTGAGCTGTGCTCCTGTGCTGAAGTGACAAGAAGATCTAAGAAGGTGAAGGTCTCTTGATTCAAGGAATTGAAGATGTTTCCACTTTCCAATAACCAAACATTACTCCAGAAGAGCTGTATAACCCTTATAATTTAACTCTTCCATGTGAATATTAGAACAAGTGTTGAGTGCACGTACAATAGCCTCACTCCTGCAGGAGCTATTGCTTGTACAATATACGCACACCAGCAGGTGTAAGTGTTGTATACCATTCTCATGTCAGCAGGTGTTACAATGCCTTTATAACGTGGTCACACTGACAGGTGTTGCTTTACTCTCGTGGTTTTACACATCTCTGACGAGAAAATGTAATGGAAGAAACTTCAGTAGGCAGAGAGAGCTGCCTCAACACGCAGAACTAATGAGATTTGCATGTAAACGTGACTGGAAGCAGCTTCAGCTCAGGCATCCACGACCAGCAATCAACATCACTAGCAATGTACTGAGCAAACGTACAGCACATTGAAGATTGAGACACATATCCAACGTATGGGAATCTTTATTGAGGAAACGTTTCGCCACAGTGGCTTCATCAGTCCAGTACAAAGCAGAAAGGTGTAAGGAGAGGAGAAGTTTGAGGTAATCAGTCCCTCAGCCTGGAGTCGATGTGTTCAGTCCATCAATCTTGTAGAATGTACAGCATAGGGCCGTAGACGTGGCGAAGCAGGAGGAGGCGGGGTCATAGTGGTACCATCCACTAGTCGAAGTAGGTCTTCGTCCAAAGGTTGGACAAGTTTTGAAGATTTCTTTGTATCAAGATCCCATGATGCTGCAGTGTCTGACGGTGTCGGTTTTTTTTTTAAACCATTTATCACGTACAGCACATTGTTTAGCTAGTTTACGTGTTGAGAAACGTTTTCTATCGAGGCTGAGGGACTGATCACCTCAGAATTGCATCTCCACTTCAATGGAGGCTGATGGGCTGGCCACCACGGATACCCATGCAAAAACAATGGACTTATTTCGGTCACTTGCCCCCTTAAGGGAGGTTCCTTGACACTGGTGAGGGGCTCTTGATCTAGGGAACTGGATCTGTGTTCCAGTTCCCTGAATTGAACCTGATAACTTTTCATCCCCCCCACAGGCGCAGTATAATCCTACGGCTTTAGCGCTCCCCCCATGATTATAATAATTCGGTCACTGGCCAGGTTTTTTAAAAACTCCAATACTTTTTCCACTAGGCAAAGGAATATACCTGATTATCAGTTTTAAATAATCAAAAAAACCAGCTTAATTTAAGCGAAATATATTTAATTTCTTGCAGAGAAGTAAGATCGAAATTAATATATTACAACAACGACCTGATTTGACATAGAATCAAAACCGCGTGACACGTTGTTCAAACTCTTTCATAATGTCGTATATAAACAAAGAAAATATAAATAGCTGAAAATAATTTCAATAAAACAGAGAATCAAGTTATTGACATATACTATTTTATACAGACTTTTACACAAGAAGAAAATCTCTCAAAATATATATATATATATATAAAGAAAAAAGGCCAACTGTGTACGGTCAATGGAGCAGACAACCTGAAAAGATTCTATTGAAGCCTTTGTAAGATCAGCCATGACAGAACCACCAATAAAATGTCTGGAAAACTCCGAGGCGAATGTTCCTTTATTATTATTATTAATTATTATTATTATTATTATTATTATTATTATTATTATTATTATTATTATTATTATTATTATTATTATTATTATTGTTATTTACTATTACTATTATTACTTTGCGAAAAGACTGACTTGAAGAAACATCCTTGAGGAGAGAGAAGAGCAAGGGAGGGGGTGGGGTAGCACCTGACATTATAAGTCGTAGGTCCATGACCACTGTACCTGACCACGGTACCTGACCACTGTACCTAGCCACTGTACCTGACCATTGTGCCTGACTACCGTACCTGACCACTGTGACTGACTACGGTACCTGACTGACCCTCTCGAGGGGAGGCGACCAGTGACCGATGTAGATGTGATGGACCGTGAAGGACGGCCAGTGACTCTACTATAAATGGGGAGCAGTGGGGAGGGGTCAGTGACTGTTCTGTAAGTGGGGACAGGGCAGTGACTGTTCTGTAAGTGGGGACAGGGCAGTGACTGTTCTGTAAGTGGGGACAGGGCAGTGACTGTTCTGTAAGTGGGGACAGGGCAGTGACTGTTCTGTAAGTGGGGACAGGGCAGTGACTGTTCTGTAAGTGGGGACAGGGCAGTGACTGTTCTGTAAGTGGGGACAGGGCAGTGACTGTTCTGTAAGTGGGGACAGGGCAGTGACTGTTCTGTAAGTGGGGACAGGGCAGTGACTGTTCTGTAAGTGGGGACAGGGCAGGGACTGTTCTGTAAGTGGGGACAGGGCAGTGACTGTTCTGTAAGTGGGGACAGGGCAGTGACTGTTCTGTAAGTGGGGACAGGGAGCAGTGACTGTCTGTAAGTGGGGACAGGCAGTGACTGTTCTTAAGTGGGGACAGGTGCAGTGACTGTTCTGTAAGTGGGGACAGGGCAGTGACTGTTCTGTAAGTGGGGACAGGGCAGTGACTGTTCTGTAAGTGGGGACAGGGCAGTGACTGTTCTGTAAGTGGGGACAGGGCAGTGACTGTTCTGTAAGTGGGGACAGGCCAGTGACTGTTCTGTAAGTGGGGAGAGGGAAAAGAAAACGCCAGGTACTGGCCAGACAAGAGAACAAAACCATCGTTTTCACTTTGATTCCTCACCTTCTGTTTTCACATCTCATTAAAAAAAAGCTGCGAATCTCAGCTGCCACGACAGATGTTTCTTCTTGAGAAAGATGGTGTGGGGGGGAGGGGGAAATAAGAGATGGGGAGTTGGGGATGTGTGTGAGAAATGGGAAGGGGGTCAGGTGTGAGTGCGAGATTGGGAGGAGTGGGATGTGAGACACGGGGATGTGTGTGTTTGAGAGAGAGAGGAATGGGGGTGCGAGATATCGGGAGATGTAAAGATGAGTGTGAGAGATGGGGATGTGTGGAGATGTGTGCTGAAGTACATACAGTAGCTTCTATAACCTGACAGCATGATAAATCAGGGAGTAAATCTTCTATAACCTTAGAACATGAGAAATCAAGGAATACACATGGTGTGAAACTTTTGCTTAATGTGAAGTGTCGACCTGTGTGTGTCTGCCAAGCAGTGGTGGAGGTTCCAGTCTCAGTCCTCTACCTTACTGTACTCATCTTATTCTTGGTGAGTCTGGCAGGTGATTTGCTGCCTTAAGCCACTTCCCCACAAACAAGGAAAGTGAGAGAACGCAAATGAGGAGAATAAGAGGACACAAACAAGGAGGGTAAGATAACATAATCGAGGAGAATAAGAGGATACAAACAAGGAGAGTATGATAACACAAACGAGGCGAACAAGAGGACACAAATGAGGAGAGTAAGATAACACAAACGAGGAAAATGGATACACTGGTTGCCATACCAACATAGGGAAGGGGAGACAATACTCTTAGGGGAACACATAAAGGGGAACTCAGCTACCCTCTTCAAGTCTGTTTACACACTATTTGCTAGTCTGGCCTTAGAAAGGAAGAAGGGAAAAGAAAAGAGGGAAAAAGAAGGCACAGCTTTCTAGATTTAATAATGTGATTATACTAATATATGACAAACAAATATCCCTCCCCCACACACACACATTTATAGTTTTGTAAAAAAAAAAAAAATGCTGGAATCATAAGAAAACAGTACAATAATTTAATAAAAAAATAACATTTCTTTTCTTATTCTTTTCAGGTAAGTTCCATACATGCAGTCGAACTTGGTCATTAGGTAAGTTAGTCGTTGGCTAAGTTGGTCGCTGGATAAATTGGTCTTTGGGTAAGTTTCATTCAGGAAAGGTAGCCGCTGCACCAAGTGTGTCGCCGGGCGAGTTGGTCTACGAGAAAGTTGGTCGGTGGGTAAGTTTATGAGCAGCAAACTCTCTGGGAGACGAGGCGAGGAGGCACCCGCTCTCCTGACCAACAACTTTATATTCCTGCCCAACTTATTTTATATATTCTATAAAGCAGTTGCAGGAGAATTTCCATCCCCTAAATTCTTGGTACGAGAGGTGTTATATATCTCAGTATATCAACACAGAGAGATATAACATCAGAGAATATTTTCCACACGAGAGGTGTTTGAATATCTCAGCATATCAACACAGAGGTATAACATCAGAAAACCTTTTTCTCGTGGGAATCTAGGATGAGTAGACAACAGATACAGGAAAAACCTTGTAAACATTTCCGTTTAATACCCAAACATCTTCATCTCTAGGAATCTGATATTCTGAAACATTTGGATGCCTGAAGATGTTTGAATAATAAACAATGCTTACCGCAGCTTTGGTGTTTCTGTTCCTTAGTGACGGAGCGACATTACAGTGAGATGCGTATATAACATTTCTATGTATATACATATATTTTCGTGCAGAACAAACACTGTGAAAAAAATTGTGAACTTTCAAGTGCTTTCGTGATTTCTCACATTATTAGGGAAATATAAAAATAATAGAACAGCAGAAGGCATATAAGGCTGAGATTACATCTCACGGTGAGATGTAATCTTGGCTTTATATGCCTCGATAATATGAGAAATCACGAAAGCGCATCGAAGCTCACTCTTTTTTTAACAGTGATTGCTTTGCATATTTTGATATCGCCTGTTTACTGTGATCTTATTCCATACATTTTCGTGTATTTACATCTTTGTGCATTTATACATCTGTGTATATACTCAGAGGTGTATATTTCCGCATATATCCTAACAATATGCTTTAATCTCTGTTTTACATGTTAAAGTATTCTTGACTGGTGATGTGCACAGGTGACCACAGTCATAATGAGCCTCGTGCAGTCGACAGGTTACAAACCTGACAATACGCTAACTACTGTGAGTCCCGCAGACTTAAGAATCTAAAGAAATGTATTTCTAGCGTAACGCTATACGACAGAGGTGGTGGTCATTCTGTATCTCTCAGAGCCACTAACTCTACTCTCTGCACTGCTCTTCACGTCCGTAATGGCCTGTTGGACCACTTAACGGGACGTAGTCGTATTTTAGGTCTGCTCGGACCATTACAACGCCGAATTGGTGTGTGTGGGTTGGAGCGGGAGACAGTGGGAGACACAGTGGGGGAGACACAGCGGGGGATACAGTGGGAGACACCAAGTTTACAACTCGTGGTGTACGATTCGCTTTAGGTTTAAGTGTGGCGACATTATGGGGAAAAAACCAGAGGAGCGTTAGTAATATTAAATTCTTTATAACACAAGAACCAGACTCTAATTCGTTAATTAGTGGTTCTGTTCTTATGATAATCCCGCAGAGGGGAAAGTCGGGCTTCACGAGTGTGGTTTTACACTCAACTGAGAGTGGACCCAGCCTTCTCTGGTAGCTCCTTGCGTTGAATTATCCAGTTATGGAGGCTCGAGTCTCCGTTACTTCTCGCGTTGAAGGGTTGGAAGAGAAGATGGAGAATGTGAATCTGTCACTGTGTAGCACCTCCCGTCACTCGGAAACATCCCGTCACACAAGAACAGATCCCGTCACACTAGAGCAGATCCCGTCACAAGAGAACAGATATTGTCACCCGAGAACAAATATCGTCACCCGAGAACAAATATCGTCACATGAGAACAGATCCCATCACGCGAGAACAGATCCCGTCACACGAGAACAGATCCCGTCACACGAGAACAGATCCCGTCACACGAGAACAGATCCCGTCACACGAGAACAGATCCCGTCACACGAGAACAGATCCCGTCACACGAGAACAGATCCTATCACGCGAGAACAGATATCGTCACACGAGAACAGATATCGTCACACGAGAACAGATCCCGTCACACGAGAACAGATCCCGCCACACGAGAACAGATCCCATCACGCGAGAACAGATATCGTCACACGAGAACAGATCCCGCCACACGAGAACAGATCCCATCACGCGAGAACAGATATCGTCACACGAGAACAGATCCCATCACGCGAGAACAGATATCGTCACACGAGAACAGATCCCGTCACACGAGAACAGATCCTGTCACACGAGAACAGATCCCGTCACACGAGAACAGATCCCGCCACACGAGAACAGATCCCGCCACACGAGAACAGATCCCATCACGCGAGAACAGATATCGTCACACGAGAACAGATCCCGTCACACGAGAACAGATCCTGTCACACGAGAACAGATCCCGTCACACGAGAACAGATCCCGTCACGCGAGAACAGATCCCGTCACGCGAGAACAGATACCATCACGCGAGAACAGATCCCGTCACACGAGAACAGATCCCGTCACACGAGAACAGATCCCGTCACACAAGAACAGATACCATCACACTCTAGAAGCCTAGTGAGACACAACTATGAAATCATGTATTAAACGTGTCTCTCCTCTTAATTACCATCCTACTCTATTATACATGACAGCTGTGTGGAGGAAACATAAGCTGGGGATCTTCCTCTCATATTCCATCACACACAATGCTTTTAGACATCAAGAGATGAACGGTGTCAGCTTGAGCATTCCACTACTGGTCCAGTAGAATTAAAAACTCTGATCCAGTAATAATGTAACTGAATGGTTACAATTGTGACTATAATTTTTAAAGGGGTGGGTCGGTAAGCCAGCGGAAGGCCTCTGTTAGATGACCAAAAGCTCTAATGGTAGGTGAACATCTAAAACCCGCGTCAGGAGACATTTGTCCTGTTTCCTAACGAAAGTTACCTAACCTGACCTCTGATCCAGTAGAACTGAATTTACTGTTGCTCGAGAATTACTCTTTAAGAATTAATAAAAAATCGTAAATAATAATAATAATAATAATAATAATAATAATAATAATAATAATAATAATAATAATAATAATAATAATAATAATAATAATAATAATATAGTTATTATATATTAATATACTATTAAGATAAAAGGAAATATTCACATCATGTTACCATATTAGCCATACAAAATATATAGACCGAGAGGTGTATGTCTGTTAGTGTATACCGAGAGGTATGTTTGTTAGTATATATTCACCGAGAGTTTACTTAAATCTATATTTTAGGGACTGGAGTATTTTCGACTGGTGGTGAGCAGGTTAAGTGTAGTCTTAATGACCCTCGTGCAGTCAGTTGACTTTAAACCTCATTAACCAGCCAATCACAAGAGGACATCGACGATTCTCGCCACCCACCTTAAATGTGTCCACTCGTGTACCTCGTGGAGTTTTGCATCGTGGAGTGTTTAGGGCCACACAGCACAAAACCAAAGTTTACTGCACCACGATCGCGTTTTAGGGCAGAGTTGGCACACACTCAGGCCAGACGTCAACCCACTAGGTCACCACCACACACCACCATCACATCACCACCATCACCACACCCATCACACCACATCCACCACCATCCACCCACACCATCACACCACCATCCACCACACCATCACACCACCACCCACCACCACACCACCACCATAACCACCACTACCACCACCACCACACCCACCACCATTCACCATCACCCCATCTCCCCACTACCACACCACCTCACCCCACCATAACCACATCACCCTTACCATCATACCGACTCATCACACATCATGCACCACCACTCGCACACCATCTTCATGTCACCATTCCCCCCCATATGCACCATCATCACCACCATCACCCCACTATCACCGTCATTCCACCACCACCACCACACCTATCACCCAGGGTCATCACACCACCCATCACTGCACCAGCACCACCCACCCAGACCACCACACCTACCATCCACCCAATCACCAACATATCACCACTACTTACACCTTTCACCATTTCCGACTGTCCTATTTCTGTCCTCATGCCCTCGTTCTCCTTTCTCTTGTACGTAAGAGTAGATTATATTTTGTGTGAGTTTCGAATGGTAGGTATGTGTGGGTGTAGAGGGGCGTGGTGTGTGTGTGTGTGTGTGAGTGCCTGCGTGCGTGTGTGTGTGTGTGTGTGTGCGGGGGTGTGTGGTAGGTGATGTGGGCGTGTGTGTGCGTGTGTGTGGTGTGGTGTGAGTGTGTGGTAGTGTGATGTGGTGTGTGTGGTGAAAGTGGTGTAGTCTGTGTTGATCACAGTGGGTGTACGACACCAGGAGGTGGAGGAAGGCTGTCACGAGCCCAGGAAGGCACTCAGAATGGTATTTTTGTGTTGGTGATCTCACGTTGTTAGCATGATTTGTTGACTGTGGAGAGGTAAAGTGGCTGGAGGGGAGGGGAAGGAGGAAGGGGCGGGTGGAAGTGGCAGGGGAGAGGCAGGAAGGCAGGAAGGAGGAGAAAGGAGAGAAAGGAGGAGAAGGAGGGCAGAGGGAGTGAAGTAGTAGGTGGGAAGAAGTGGTAGGTTGGTGGGAGGACACTTAGAATAGGAAATTCGTGCCAGCGTCAATTATAACTTCATCCAGAACATTATAAACATTTGAAACAATTTGAAAAATAATCAACAGTGAAGACATTTATTTTTACAACGTTTCGCCCAACACTGGGCTTCATCGAGTCTCACAAAGCTCAGTGTTGCGTGAAACGTTGTAGACATAAAGGTGTCCATGGTGCCAGTGTTTTGTTCTCCAGCTCTCGGCAGCCTGCCATTCATCTCCAACAATTTATTTTCGATTTGACTCGGTTGTCACAACTGTGTGTTGATACATTTTGTTGGCGTTTGTTCACGAGTCCGGTGGTGTGTGTGTAAGTACAGTTATGGTGTGTGTGTTAGAGTACATTTGTTTGGGTGTGGTGTGTGTGTGTGTGTGTGTGTGTAGAGTCAGTGTATGTGTGTGTGTGTGTGTGTGTGTAAGAGTACAGTGTATGTGTGTGTGTGTGTGTGTGTGTAAGAGTACATTGTATGTGTTGTGTGTGTGTGTGTAGATGTGTGTATGGTGTGTGTGTGTGCGTGTGTAGGTCGTGTGATGTTGTGTGTGTGTGTGTGTGTGTGTTGGTGAGTGTGTGTGCGTGTGTGTGTGGTGTGTTGTGTGTGCGTGTGTGTGTGTGGCGTGTGTGTGTGTGTGTGTAAGAGTACAGTGTATGTGTGTGTGGTAGTGTGTGTGTAGAGTCGTGTGTGTGTGTGTGTGTGTGTGTAAGAGTACAGTGCATGTGTGTGTGTGTGTTGTGTGTGTGCGTGTCGATGTGTGTGTGTAGGTGTGGTGTGTGTGTTGTGTGTGTGTGCGCGTGTGTGTGTGTGTAGTGTAAGGAGTAGTGTATGTGTGGTGTGTGTAAGAGTACAGTGTTGTGTGTGTGTTGTGTGTAAGAGTACAGTGTATGTGTGTGTGTGTGGTGTGTAGAATACAGTGCATGTGTGTGTCGTAAGTGTGTTGAGTGTGACGCTCTGGCTGCTGTACTGAGTGTATGGTGTGCTTGTTGTGTGTGTGTGTGTGTGTGTGGTGTTGTGTGTGCTGTGTATGTAAGCGTTGTGTGTGTGTGTGTCGCTGTGTTGTTGCTAGTGTGTGTGCGCTGTGTGTGGCATTTGTTGGATGTGTGTGGTGTTGTGTGTGTGTGTTGTGTAAGGTACAGTGTATGTGTTGTCTGTGTCAGCTCTGGAGTGTGTTGGTGTGGCGCGTGTGTGTCAGCAGTACATGTATGTGTGTGTGTGTGTGTCGTGTGTGTGCGCGTGTTTGTGTGTGCTGTGTGTGTGTTTCGTAAGAGTACGTGTAGTTTGTGTAAGAGTTACAGTGTAGTGTGCGTGTGTTGTAATTGTACAGTTGTATTTGCGTTGCGTTGCGTGTAGAGTACAGGGTACTACTAGTTGAAGTTGCGGGGCTCGAGTCCGGAATGTCTTACCGTTGTTAGTGTTGGAACGTTTGTTGGTGCAGGGCCGCGTGTGTGAGCGGTGTGTGTGGTGTGTGTGTGCCTCGGTGTTTTGTTGTGTGTGTGTGTAGCACAGGTTATGCTGTGTGTGGTTGTGTGTTAAGAGTGCAGGTGGTGTTGTGTGTGTGTGTTGTGTGTGCTCCCATGTGTTAAGAGTACGTGATGTGTGGAATTGTGTAAGAGCAGTTGTGTGTGTCAGCTGTGTTTTTGAGTCCTGAAGTACAGTGTCGTGTGTGTGTGTGTGTGAGTGTGTGTGTGTGTGGTGTATGTACTCACTAATTGTGGTTGCAGGGGTGAGACTCGTCCTGCCCGCCTCTTCACTGATCGCTACTGGGTCCTCTCTTCTCTGCTTTCTGACTTTGTTACTCTTCTTTAATACAGTATGGTTCCTGCTCCACTACTTACTTTGCTAGGGCTATTCCACTTGTGAAACTCTATGGTGAAGAAATACTTCCTAACGTCCTTGTGATGTTTGAGTCTTCAGTTCAGTTGTGACCCCTTGTCTGTGTTCCCTCTCTGGAACATCCATCTCTGTCCACCTTGTCTATTCCCGCAGTATCTTGTATGTCGTTACCATGTTCCTCCCTGACCCTTCTATCCTCCAATGTCGTCTAGTCTTATTTCACATAAACCTTTCCTCGTACGACATTCCTTGAGCTCTGGGACTAGCCTTGTTGCAAACCTTTGTTTCTTTCTCTAACTTCTTGACGTGCTTGACCAGGGTGGGTTCAGACTGGTGCTGTATACTCCAGTTTTGGGCCTAACATACACAGTGTACAGTGTCTTGAACGATTCCTTTATTAAGGTTCGGAACGCTATTTTCAGGTTTTTCCAGGCGCCCGTATGCTGCAGCAGTTATTTGGTTGATGTGTGCCTCGGTGATGTGCTCGGTGTTATAGCCCCCAAGGGCTTTCTCCTGGGTGAGGTCTGTAGTCTTTGTCCACCTAGCCTATACTCTGTCTGCGGTCTTCTTTGCCCTCCCCCAAACTTCATGACTTTGCATTTTGGGAGGATTGAATTCGAGAAGCCAGTTACTGGACCACATGTCCAGCCTGTCCAGGTCTCTTTGAGTCCTGCTCATCCTCATCCGATTTAATTCCTTCATCAACTTCACGTCATCTGCGAACAGGGACACTTCAGAGTCTATGTCTGTGTGTGTGTGTGTGTGTTTGTGTGTGTGTGTGTGTGTGTGTGTGTGTGTGTGTGTGTGTGCGTGCGTGTGCGTTGTGTGTGTGTGCGTGCGTGCGTGTGTGCGTGCGTGCGTGTGTGTGTGTGTGTGTAAGAGTAAAGTGTATGTGTGTGTGTAGAGTACAGTGTGTGTGTGTAAGAGTACAGTGTATGTGTGTAAGAGTACAGTGTATGTGTGCGTGTGTGTGTGTGTGTGTGTGTGTGTGTGTGTAAGAGTACAGTGTGTGTGTGTGTGTGTGTTGTGTGTGTGTGTGTGAGTACGGTTTATTAAAAAGTCAACATTCCGAGGGAGCATCACCCTCGTGAGTTCTTTTTAACCCCAACATTCCATGGAACATTAACCTCGATGAGTGCGTTATTTCCAAGCTCCTAACTTTAATGGATGAAGAGTAGTATTTTTTAAGAAACTTCCTTAAAAAGGAACCATTCATTAATTTTTTAATAACTTGCCTTATATATATATATTATATATATATATATATATATTATATATATAATATAATAAGAAACAAAGTATTTTACAAAAATATGCGTGTCGAGGTTCGAAACAACTTCGATGGAAAGAATCCCGGAGCTGCCAAGCTTCCACTCGGCTACACAACTATGAGTTCCTTAATGTGGAATCACTAAAGCCCATTTTTTTCCAGCCGATTCACGTCAGTCAGATTGTCAAGATATTCAAGCTATTGTAGACCTGAAAAAAAAGAATCCTGTTTCGAACTCTGACACGCACTTTTGTTAAGCCGCTTGTACATGTAGGTCATTGTATAAAAATCCGTTGTTAGATCAGAACATAAGGAGAGTTAGAATATTGAATATGAACCTGTTAGGCGCCTACGTGGCTTCTCAGGTCGGAAAGAAAAGTTGTGAACCGGTGCCCAGTTTGTCATAGTGTGGAAGTGGACTCACGTTACGTGGAGTCTGACGTCCGACTAGTTTGGAATGCATGCGCGATTTTATTTAACACACACACACGACAACACAACAGAGACCTACACATTCCAACACACAGACCAAGATACACACAACAGTAAACACATTACCAACAGGTACTCCCACAAATCCACCACACTCTATATGGTAAGTTTGAAATATATTACAGTTTTATCAATATATTATTTATATTAATATTAAATATTAAAATTGTATATAATATATATCATCGTGTTTTCTCTTTGTTTAACAAACTGTGAAAAAAAGTAAATTCCAAGCGGTTTGGATTACCTCAACGTTAATGGTTCCTAGTGAATGTGAGAAATCACTAAACCCTTGGAATTTCACTATTTTTGTATATGATTAAAATATGCAAGTGGGAAACCTGTTAAAAATAAAGAACCATAACTGTTTACATATTATCTACCTACATCCTGTGGGTGTTTACCATTTTATGTTCACGCTCCACCTCCAGGACTCGAGTCCGGCTGGCCGGTTTCATTGAATCCCTTCATGAATGTTACTCTCTCACACTCCAACAGCACTTCAAATTGTAAAAACCACTTGCCTGCACTCGCAACCTATCGGACACGCTTACAACTGTGCGGAGACAAAACTTTTCTGGTATCTGATGCTTTGAGGTGAGTCACCTCCTTTTACCTCAGGTTTGATTTGAGTCAATGCTCTGACGTTAGATATTTGACACGAATCAATACTCTGACATCAGATATAGTGAGACGAGTTTTGACAACTGATGTTGTAGTGAGATGACTCTGTGGTCTGACATTTTATGTAGTGAGGTGAGTCAGTGTTCTGACGTCAGTTGTAGTGAGATGCGTCAGGCAGCAAGCATTCAACATTTGGCATGTCAGAGTAAGACGTCAACGCTATGTAACATATTTGACCAAGATGACATCTCTTTTGGTGAGATTTCCGCCTATATTAATGTTAAAATTATGAGTCTCTAAGGCGTGTTTATGTGTTTGTATGTATGTGTACGTTTATATGTTTGTTTGTGTGTACAAATGTATATGTATGTGTGTTTGTTTTGCATGTATGTGTATGTGTGCGTGTTTGTGGGTGTGTATTTGAGTGTATGCGTGTGTCGCTGAGTGTATAGGTACTCACCCATATGTGGTTGCAGGAGTCGATTCACAGCTCCTGGCCCTGTCTCTTCGCTGTGTATATAAAAAAACATAGTTTCTAAACCCATAAGAGTCGTGATATATTGCCTGGAAAAAGAGAAAATCAGGTTAGATACGAGGAAGGAGAAATCAGCTCCATTCCTTGGATCAACCCCCCCTCACACGCATCAAGGAACCCCACCTCATTTCAAACACGTTTTCATTACTTATGAAGAAATAATAAATATTCCAAAATATATACAAAATATTCTTCTTGTGTATATACAAATTAAAATTATATTTCATAGCTTAAAGGCTGTGAAACGTATATTAAATATTTACGTGAAGGTGGTTCTTGAGGTATAACAAGTGATACCATCAAAAATATTATGGGATGGCCCGATAGCGGAGAAAATAGCCTCAACAGTGCTTCAGTGTGTGTCAGGGAAGGATAGAGCCCGCCTCCTGGCAGTGAGAGCCCCTCATGCAGGGGACTTTCTGTTGGCTGTTCCCAACTCCAGCCTTGGCACACGGCTTGACTCACAGACCATCCGCATTGGTGTTGCCCTTCGACTTGCCGCCCCTATTCTCGCCGAACACAGGTGTATTTGTGGCAGTGAAGCAGCAGACCGATTCGGGTACCATGGTCTTGTGTGCCGTAAATCCGAGGGAAAGATTGCAAGACATGAGGAGGTTAATAACATTATCAAGAGGAGCCTCACAACAGCTGGATGCCCAGCAGTAAGGGAGCCACCCCAGCTATGCAGATCTGATGGCAGCCAGAAGTGTCCAGATGGTATCACACTTCAAGCCTGGACAGACGTGAAGCAGGTGGTGTGGGACTATACATGTGCATCTACCTTGGCTGATACCTGTCTCCAATACACCAGGGAGGAAGGAGGGGCAGCTTCAGGGAGTCCCAAAAGTCTAGAAAATATGGAGAACTTGCCCATCATTATATGTTTGTTCCCATAGGATCAGAGACTCTTGGCTCATGGGGAAAGAGTGCATCTAAGTTCCTAAAGGAGCTGGGAAAAAGACTCATCAGGGTAACTAGGAATCCCAGGGCAGCTAGTTTTCTGTTCCAGCGACTCAGCGCTGCTGTTCAGAGGGGTAATGCCTGCTGTATTTTGGGCACGCGCCTCAGCTCTGAAGAGCTGGATGAGATTTTCGCATTATAATCAGTGACAAAAATGTAACAATATGTACTAGACATTTATCTCTCACATCTCGTGTACTGTATATGCCATCTTTATATCAATAATGTATCTCTTGAACCTTTTGTACCATATTATGTAATAAAATATACCTATTGGTAAAAAAGATGGGGAGGTAGGGGAAGTGGATTATTTAAACGGCCTCAGGAAGGAATGCAGATATTCTTCCTTGAAGCCTTTTTATCCACTTCTCCGAGGCTGTGGGTCCCACAATTTACACCAGAGTTGGACCCCATTTTATATATATATATATATATATATATATATATATATATATATATATATATATATATATGTATATATATATATATAATATATATATATATATATATATATATATATATATATATATATATATTATATAATATATATATATTATATATATATAATATATATATATATATTATATATATATATATATATATATATATATATATATATATATATATATATATATATATATATATATATAAGAGAATCATTACATAGAAGGTACCACCTCTAGAACTGTTATAGGGACCCCTCATCCTCAGAGAAAAGAATAAACTTGCTTCAGGGAAAACTCAAGGTTCTCCCTGAAGCTGTTTGAGAATTTTCTCATACCACCCCCTATATATGATAAATATTTTATATAAAGACAAAATACATTGACAAAACATTCACAAAAATACAAAAGAAAGTATGACAACATAGATAACATTTCAGAGCTACATCTCGAAAACTTCGTCCAGCTCCCCAGCGGTGGGCCGCGTGCCCAGAATGCTGCAGGCATTTCCTCTCTGGATCGCAACACTGAGTCCCTGAAAGAGGAAGCTGGTCGCCCTGTGGTCCTTGGTTTCTATGGCGAGCTTTTCACCCAGCTCTTTGAGGAACTTTAGAGGACACTTGCCCCATGCTCCAAGGGTCTCCGACCCTATTGGGATGAAGTTATAACAAGGGGGAAGGTCTTCATAATTGCGGGTCTTCTGGGTCTTCCTGTGGCTGGCAGCTCCACCCCCTTCAGCTTCAGAGTATGACAAGTATGTGTCTGCCAATGTGGTGGCACAGGTGTAGTCTCAGGCAATCTGCTTACCATCCTTCCAGGGTAGCATAGTGGCTCCATCAGGACGCTTTTGACTTCCGTCAGACCTCTGTACTTGGGGTTCCGTATAATATATATATATATATATATATATATATATAATATATATATATATATATATATATATATATATATATATATATATATATATATATATATATATATATATATATATATATATATATATATATATCGTATTGTTAGCTTTGTTCCGAAAAATAATGAATTTAGATTTTGTCCATTAAATTTTTTTTTTCCTATTTCATAAATATATTTTTCTCATTTTGCATTTTATTTGATAGATTTTTATTCATTATGTATTTCCTTCATCTGGTATTTCTCTGCGTACTATTGTTTTCCCTCTGTTGTTTTCTTTTAGTTACGGTTGGTTGAAAAGTTCGCCGACTTGTCAGTAGAGTTTTCTCTCTTCTTTCACTGTTTTCATTGGTAGAGTTTTCTTTCTTCTTTCACTGTGTTTTCATTGGTAGAGTTTTCTTTCTTCTTTCACTGTGTTTTCATTGGTAGAGTTTTCTCTCTTCTTTCACTGTTTTCATTGGTAGAGTTTTCTCTCTCTTTCACTGTGTTTTCATTGGTAGAGTTTTCTCTCTTCTTTCACTGTTTTCATTGGTAGAGTTTTCTCTCTTCTTTCACTGTTTTCATTGGTAGAGTTTTCTCTCTTCTTTCACTCTTTTCATTGGTAGAGTTTTCTCTCTTCTTTCACTGTGTTTTCATTGGTAGAGTTTTCTCTCTTCTTTCACTGTGTTTTCATTAGTGGAGTTTTCTCTCTTCTCTCACTGTGGTTTCATTAGTGGAGTTTTTTCTCTTCTTTCACTGTGTTTTCATTGGTAGAGTTTTCTCTCTTCTTTCACTGTTTTCATTGGTAGAGTTTTCTCTCTTCTTTCACTGTGTTTTCATTGGTAGAGTTTTCTCTCTTCTTTCACTGATTTCATTGGTAGAGTTTTCTCTCTTCTTTCACTGTTTTCATTGGTAGAGTTTTCTCTCTTCTTTCACTGTTTTCATTGGTAGAGTTTTCTCTCTTCTTTCACTGTGTTTTCATTGGTAGAGTTTTCTCTCTTCTTTCACTGTTTTCATTGGTAGAGTTTTCTCTCTTCTTTCACTGTGTTTTCATTGGTAGAGTTTTCTCTCTTCTTTCACTGTTTTCATTGGTAGAGTTTTCTCTCTTCTTTCACTGTTTTCATTGGTAGAGTTTTCTCTCTTCTTTCACTGTTTTCATTGGTAGAGTTTTCTCTCTTCTTTCACTGTGTTTTCATTGGTAGAGTTTTCTCTCTTCTTTCACTGTTTTCATTGGTAGAGTTTTCTCTCTTCTTTCACTGTTTTCATTGGTAGAGTTTTCTCTCTTCTTTCACTGTTTTCATTGGTAGAGTTCTCTCTCTTCTTTCACTGTGTTTTCATTGGTAGAGTTTTCTCTCTTCTTTCACTGTGTTTTCATTGGTAGAGTTTTCTCTCTTCTTTCACTGTTTTCATTGGTAGAGTTTTCTCTCTTCTTTCACTGTGTTTTCATTGGTAGAGTTTTCTCTCTTCTTTCACTGTTTTCATTAGTGGAGTTTTCTCTCTTCTCTCACTGTGGTTTCATTAGTGGAGTTTTTTCTCTTCTTTCACTGTGTTTTCATTGGTAGAGTTTTCTCTCTTCTTTCACTGTTTTCATTGGTAGAGTTTCTCTCTTCTTTCACTGTGTTTTCATTGGTAGAGTTTTCTCTCTTCTTTCACTGTTTTCATTGGTAGAGTTTTCTCTCTTCTTTCACTGTTTTCATTGGTAGAGTTTTCTCTCTTCTTTCACTGTTTTCATTGGTAGAGTTTTCTCTCTTCTTTCACTGTGTTTTCATTAGTGGAGTTTTCTCTCTTCTCTCACTGGTTTCATTAGTGGAGTTTTTTCTCTTCTTTCACTGTGTTTTCATTGGTAGAGTTTTCTTCTCTCTCTGTGGTTTCATTAGTAGAGTTTTCTCTCTTCTTTCACTGTTTTCATTGGCAGAGTTTTATTCTCTCACTTCGGTTTCATTAGTGGACGCTTTATACAGTGTGTCTGGAAATATAAACACATATGCAGTATAATGTGATCTAGTATTGACAACGTTTCGCCCACACAGTGGGCTTTATCAAGTCAAAAACAGATCTACCTGGGTAGAAGGTACGTGAGTATTTATGAGATGAAGTCAGGTTGAGAATGCTGCATGTGACGGTCTACAGAGCAGGGTTGTAGAGTCTAATACCTTGGGTAGCTTGGAAGAAAGATTGGATAAGTATATGAGTAGATCTTCTGCAGTGTTTCTACATTCTTATGTTCTTATGTGAGATAGCGATGAAGAAATTTCTTGGCGAGGGGTTCAGTTATGGTACAGAAGCCGTTGTTCTGGTTGAAGTTGTTGGATATACAGATAAGTGATGATTCCAGGATTCTTTGGTATTGAGTGTTGTCTTCTGTGGCGATAAGTCTTGCATTTCTGTAGTTAATTAAATGGTTGTGTGAATTTCGGTGTTGTACACAGGCATTCCTTGAATCGTCATATCTGCCTGCGTATTGGTGTTCTGAAATACTTGTTTGGAGGTCTCTTGATTATTTCTCCCACGCATAATTTGCTGCAGTCATTACAAGAGATTGAAGCTTGTCCTATCTATTACTGGTAATGTCCTTGATGGTCGTGGTTGTGGAGGAAGATACTTAGAATGAGGTATTAGAAAAGATGCTGGAAACGTGTTTGGCTATGGAGTTGGTGGGGAGGACTATGTATCTCTTCTCGTCAGTGTCTACTCTGGGTGTGTTGAAGATGTTTAACGCCGGTCGTCTGCAGTCTCTGATGAAGTGATGAGAATAGTGAAGTTTGGAAAATACTTGTTCAATTATAATGCATTCTTCCTCAAGAAAATCATTGCTGCAGATTCCGAGTGCACGCAGGAAAAAGCCTATAATTACACCACGTTTAGTTTTGGTGTCGGTATGTTATACCATTTATTTTCAGACATTGTGTCTGGATAAGAATACTTACGCACAGTTCTCGATAATTATTCAAGGGAACATTTACCACCAGACGTTCCGTTTGCCGTAATAATTAGGACTGATGAAGCCAGTAGTGGCGAAACATTCCCTTTATTGAATATCCTGAAGTAGGCAAAAGAGTGCTTGATGAAAATTAGACACGTGTAGACCATCTGGGTATATTGTAGACGTTTCGCCATCCAGTCGCTTTATCAACACAAATTGCTTGCCCACCACTTACTGTTGTCACCATACCACTTACAACTTTAGACAGCCTACATACTGCAGTACTTAGCCTGTCTAGCTACTGTCCTGAGGTCAGGATGCGCACCATGACCTATAAGGAATATCGGATTGTACCGTATTCATTCTGTCGCGGTCAATAACCTCTTTGTCGTAATTAAATTTAATAAACAATTAATGTTAAATGTTCCTTCGCGACATAGCGTGAGGGTCTATGCTTGTTTACCCTTCACTGAGTTTGTTTGCTGAGTATACTCGATTTGTGATCATGACGGTCGCCATTAGTTCCTCACTGTTCGTGGAGATCAGCTCTGTTGAATTAGCAATGCTACTCGGCTCTTTTACTGACTCGAGTCGACTTTGTTAACAGTGGCTATTGGAGATCTTCTCTGTGTGCTTGTTCGATCTATGGTCCTTGCAATACAATAGTGGTTTTGCAATTATTCCCGTTGTTTCGTTAATGTTATACACTCTAGTTACTGTTGGGTTTTGATTCTATGACTCATTCTGAGATTAAATTCTGTTGCACCGGCTATTAATTCTCGTGTATATTTTAAAATAAATCTGGAAATTCTGTTGCGATGTTTTTTTCACTTTCAACGCTCGTTTGACGGTTCCCAGGAAAGGAAAAAAACACGTTTTTTCCCTTCTTTTGAAGCCTGACATGTTTTCATAACTTTTATTAAAATACAGTTGACTCTGACCGGTCTCTCTCTCTCTCTCTCTCTCTCTCTCTCTCTCTCTCTCTCTCTCTCTCTCTCTCTCTCTCTCTCTCTCTCTCTCTCTCTCTCTCTCTCTCTCTCTCTCGCTCGCTCGCTCTCTCTCTCTCTCTCGCTCGCTCTCTGTCTCTCTCTGTCTGTTTCTCTGTCTCTACGAAGCAGTGGGTGCCCAGAAAAGATCGGAGTATTGAGAATCTTTGCTCACTTATGTACCAAACTTCGAACTTTTGTTCAATATGCCACATAGCATGTAACACAACAAATTTGTTCAACTGAATAATTCTGCCGTAAGAGGCAACAGCTGGAAACAGCTGGTGCCTGAGACAGGTGGTCTGTGGGGACGATATATAGCTGGTGCCTCAGATAGGTTGTCTGTGGGGAGGATATACAGCTGGTGCCTCAGATAGGTTGTCTGTGGGGAGGATATACAGCTGGTGCCTCAGATAGGTTGTCTGTGGGGAGGATATACAGCTGGTGCCTCAGATAGGTTGTCTGTGGGGAGGATATACAGCTGGTGCCTCAGATAGGTTGTCTGTGGGGAGGATATACAGCTGGTGCCTCAGATAGGTTGTCTGTGGGGAGGATATACAGCTGGTGCCTCAGATAGGTTGTCTGTGGGGAGGATATACAGCTGGTGCCTCAGATAGGTTGTCTGTGGGAGGATATACAGCTGGTACCTCAGATAGGTTGTCTGTGGGGAGGATATACAGCTGGTGCCTCAGATAGGTTGTCTGTGGGGAGGATATACAGCTGGTGCCTCAGATAGGTTGTCTGTGGGGAGGATATACAGCTGGTACCTCAGATAGGTTGTCTGTGGGGAGGATATACAGCTGGTGCCTCAGATAGGTTGTCTGTGGGGAGGATATACAGCTGGTGCCTCAGATAGGTTGTCTGTGGGGAGGATATACAGCTGGTGCTTGAGACAGATGGTCGTCAGCGAGACTACAAAGATGATTCTTCGTGATGCAGGTTAAGCAAATATTTATTTTGGCAAAGACTTTACCCGTCTTGTTGTCTGTTGCTTCTGGGAGCTACACACGCAAAGAGACTCTTGTCTGATGATGATGATAATTATAGGGATAATAATGATTAATATTTATAAGTATAATTATAGTAACTATATTAATAAATAATATAATCCGGTACAAGGGCATATACAGTATACTGAGATGGGCATATCTCTTGGTATATGTAATCTGAGAGTATACTTGACTTCCTATTTTAGAGATTAATGTATTCACGTCGATAGACTTGAAATCTAATACCAATATACCAAGGAGGTTAAATACACCGAGTTTATCTGGAGAGAGTTCCGGGGGTCAACGCCCCCGCGGCCCGGTCTGTGACCAGGCCTCCTTAGGTCAGTGTCCCAGGATGCGACCCACACCAGTCGACTAACACCCAGGTACCCATTTTACTGATGGGGAACATAGACAACAGGTGGAAAGAAACACGTCCAATGTTTCTACTCTGGCTGGGAATCGAACCCAGGCCCTCACCGTGTGAAGCGAGAGCGTTAACCACCAGGCCACCAGAGCAAGATTTTATACACTGAAAGATGTGTATGTGTGTTAATGTATAGACGCTTAGAATTTTCTTTAATCTTTCATTGCTGTTTATTTCTAGATAAAAATAGGCAGCGGATTTAATAAAACCAACCCAAGTTGTAGCCCAGCTTGGGAATCGAACCCGGGTGCATTAGGTTGTGAACTGAGCTCTGGATTTCATTGGCTGATCCTCTGCAGCTAGAAATATCCTTGATAGTTTTCCCCTGCCAAAGCTTAGAAATGTTTCCCTAACAGCTTTTTCCCTATCATAGAAAAGGTCTTTGAAGTTCAGAATATTCCTTTATCAGTTTTTCCCTGTCATAAAGGTCTTTAAAATATAGATTTTTTCCCTAACGGTTTTTTTCCCTATCATAGTTGGTCAGTGTGACTTTGTAAATGGTCAAAGTTGGACCGAAACGTCGTCGTTTCTCTATGTGCGGGTTATTTGTGCCTTTTGTTCCACTCACGGAATTGTGCCATTTTGCTCTTTATAGAGAAGGCCTTTGAAGTTCAGAATTTTCCTCATTCATGAAGGTCTTTGAAGTTCAGAATTTTCCTCATTCATGAAGGTCTTTGAAGTTCAGAATTTTCCTCATTCATAAAGGTCTTTGAAGTTCAGAATTTTCCTTATTCATAAAGGCCTTTGAAGTTCAGAATTTTCCTCATTCATGAAGGTCTTTGAAGTTCAGAATTTTCCTCACTCATGAAGGTCTTTGAAGTTCAGAATTTTCCTCATTCATGAAGGTCTTTGAAGTTCAGAATTTTCCTCATTCATAAAGGTCTTTGAAGTTCAGAATTTTCCTTATTCATAAAAGCCTTTGAAGTTCAGAATTTTCCTCATTCATAAAGGTCTTTGAAGTTCAGAATTTTCCTCATTCATAAAGGTCTTTGAAGTTCAGAATTTTCCTTATTCATAAAAGCCTTTGAAGTTCAGAATTTTCCTCATTCATGAAGGTCTTTGAAGTTCAGAATTTTCCTCATTCATGAAGGTCTTTGAAGTTCAGAATTTTCCTCATTCATAAAGGTCTTTGAAGTTCAGAATTTTCCTTATTCATAAAAGCCTTTGAAGTTCAGAATTTTCCTCATTCATAAAGGCCTTTGAAGTTCAGAATTTTCCTCATTCATAAAGGTCTTTGAAGTTCAGAATTTTCCTCATTCATAAAGGCCTTTGAAGTTCAGAATATTCCTCATTCATAAAGGTCTTTGAAGTTCAGAATTTTCCCCTAAGAGTTTTTCAATGTCATAATTTTAGTCAGGGTTTAAAATGCTGATGAATGTTCCAGTAATATTATTTACATTGCCTTGTTCTCTCTCCTTCGAGGATGAGATTTTCTTTTGTTTTGCGGTAAGAATTAAAAAAACACAATTAAGAAAAGACACAGGGGAAGAAAAAGCTTTTATTGCGATAACGTTTCGCTCTGTGTAGAGCCTAGGCAAGTCATGACTTTATAAAGCTCTACGAAGATGGAAACTTTATCAAAATAAAAGATTCCTCTGATACGTATTTGTTCTCTATTTTCTGTTATATTATTTCTCAAAGACTTGATTGTCACCTCAGGAAAATATTTTCCTATCTGACAGACACGTGTACTAAAACAATATATTGTATGTAGCCAGGTTTATGATCACTGTCTTGAACACTATGTGCTTAATTGTCCACTTATTGAGGAATATGGAGATAGTATAATAACCTATGTGATTTGTCAAGATATCCTGTTAATGAAAATAAGATACTAGATATATTAAGCAAATTTCCTAAATTTGCTTGTAACAGATAAGTGAACTGTCGATATAAATCCATATGTACTCCTGTTAACCCTTTAGGGGCCTGGTTCCTAGGTCTTTTGTGTATCCATATACTCTTGCTCTACCCTCCACAGGATAGAAATGGGGTGCACAATAAACTAGCCACTTCGGTGGCAAAATCTAATCTATAATCTATTTTCTGCCATTTAACCAATTTTCTAAAATTTAACCAATTTTGTAAAATTTAACCTATTTTCTGAAATTTAGCCTATTTTCTGAAATTTGACCTATTTTTGAATTAACTATTTTCTGAAATTACTATTGCTTTTAATTGCCAGGCTATTGGTTTTATGGTGAGTAATATAATGTAAGTGATGTGTTGTGACAGAAGGATAAGTAAGAAAAAAAGGGGATATAAATACGTAAAAATTCCTAAATATCGTTGAAAAGATAATTGCACTTCGAAATTAAACAGACATATGTACTCATCCTCTTAAAACTTCTAGGTCGCTGGTTCTCGGGATCTTGTTAGCCCTTCTCTTGCTCTCAGCTCGCTCCACAGGTTTTAGATATCGGAGTACACGTAACTAGCCTCTTCGGAGTTCAAAACTCTATCTATAATTCTTGTTCAGTCCACATTGTAACACAATTTCTAAATTTAACCAAATTAGGGGTTAAAACAGCAATTTAACCATGGAGTTATACGGAAATTTACACTATTTTCTGAAATTTACACCTATTTCATGAAATTTACAGCTTATTTCTGAAATTTAACATATTATACAGAATTTAACCTATTTCTGCAAATTACAGTATTTTCAGGAATTTAACGTTATTTAAAACAATAAACCAATTTTCGAAAATTACTTGATTTACAGAAATATTACGTGAATTAATCAGGCAATATTTAGGGATTGAAACGCATATTTGAGGTAACTTGCGATTTCAGTGGAATTACATAAATATTAAGGGAGGTTATACAGGAAATAAGTTAAGTGGAAGTAAAAGGCAAGAATACAGTGGAGGTATTTAAAATATTCATGTTATAATGCGTTAAAAGTGGAAGTTATACATCAATTTTAGATTTAATACAGACAGAATGTCAATGCGTTTCAAAATTACATCGAGGTTTCGGCTAATTCGGGAGTTGATATACAGACTAGATTCAGGGGTTATCAGGCATAATTACCATTGGAATTTATTCGGTATCAGCTGGATGTTAATACAGGCAATAATCCGTGGAGGTTATCGGCAATATCCTATTGGAATTTATCGGCTATCAGTGGAGTTAATACAGGCAATAATTACATTGGAGATTAATACAGGCAATAATTACAGTGGAGGTTAATACAGGCAATAATTACAGTGGAGGTTAATACAGACAATAATTACAGTGGAGGTTAATACAGGCAATAATTACATTGGAATTTAATACAGGCAATAATAACAGTGGAGGTTAATACAGGCAATAATTACAGTGGGATGGTATTAATTATTATACAGCAAAATAACAGTGGAGGTTAATACAGGCAATAATTACAGTGGAATTTAATACAGGCAATAATAACAGTGGAGGTTAATACAGGCAATAATTACAGTGGAGGTTAATACAGGCAATAATTACAGTGGAATTTAATACAGGCAATAATAACAGTGAGGTTAATACAGGCAATAATACATGGAGTTTAATACAGGCAATAATTACAGTGAAGGTTAATACAGGCAATAATAACAGTGAAGGTTAATACAGCCATAATAACAGTGAAGGTTAATACAGGCATATAATAACAGTGAAGGTTAATACAGGCATTAATAACAGTAGAGACAATGGAAGACTTACATAATCAGTGGTAAACCACGGAACGGGTGGGGTTTGATCCAATGTTGAAATAGTGTTATCACGATTTCGTGAGTTAATCAGAGGTGACAGACCCCACAGCCTTCAGTGTTATATTTCCTTGTATTCAACTAAAGAAGCCTGTTGCACAGGCGAGAAGCTTGCGCAATGAAGATATGTATGTATTGCACAACTTGTCGGTATTCGATATCATTTATGAGTATTACGTTATGCCTGTAAGACAGATTCAAAGATCAATAAACCTATCCTAGTGCTTCGAGTACTTTAATATTCTCCATGTCTCAGTTCTTAGAAGTCTGGAGTATGTTAGCTGTCTCTTAGGTGTCTGGCAGTACTGACTGTAGTATTCTTGGAGAACCGGTTAAGGCTTTCCTTTCTGTTTCAGTACTAAAGGTTATACCTCGTAGTATGTTGCGGTGGGAGGGTGACAGGAACAGAGGAAAAGGGACGGAATAAGAGGAAATGGGATACAAATACGAAGTTTTTTCGAATTTTGTATTTTTTCTCCAATATTTCCTCCCTTCTTTCCTCCCCATCCATTTCCCCGTGGTGTGCACGAGTGCACTGTGCTCACTGCACCAGCATGCAACTCTGCATTTAAAGGTCTAAGAGCCGTATGTGGAACATTTAAAGGCTTCATGTAGTGTACCTGAAAATGCCATTACGCCTTTTATCTAAACTCTGAAAGGAAAAATAATAATTTTACTCTAATAATAATAATAATAATAATAATAATAATAATAATAATAGGTAAGACTACCGTTGCGATTCACGATGGATCAAGAAGCAAATAATTAATAATATGGGAGGTGCTCGGCAGTCACTTAATCCGCTTATCGGTAAGTAGATAAGACACACAGTGCGAGTTATGGCATTTTATTATGTAGACGTTTCGCCCACTAGGGCCTTTATCAACTCAGGTGACTTGATAATGTCCCTTGTGAGCGAAACATCTATGTAATAAAATGCCGTAACTCGCATTATATACTTACCGCCGGTATACTCTACCACTGTATTGCCACTTAACAGTAACACAAACAATCCGCACACACGAGACAGAAACTTTATGACGAAGTTTCGGTCCAACTTAGACCATGAACTAGTCACACAGTGTGACTAGTTAATGGCCCAAGTCGGACCGAAACGTCAGGAAGTGTCTTTCTCCTATGCGCGCGTTATTTGAACCAGTCACTATATTATTCTTTGTGTTCTTCACTTAACGGTAATTGCTCCAGTGCCTGGATGAAAGCCCAGCCTTTAAGTCTTAACAGCGATGATATAGCCTCACCGGACAAAATTTCAGCGCTGATCCCAAGACATTTTGAGCTTCTTGAATTAAATCTTCGTCTTCTCTTGAGAAAAGAAAGAAAAAAAAAGCACTAATCATAGCTCACACAGTCGATCCATTTTTAACAACCAGGTCGTCTCCCACCGGGTCGGGTGAAATCCCAAAAATAACAGGAAAAACATTTACCATCAAAGATTTAATAGCTGTGATCCCAGAGGAGCATCGACCAGTTCAAATGACCCTCCGAACAGCATTATCTTCACTCTACTCCTTCAGGGTGCAGACACTGTGCGTCCCACCTGCAGTACTGTCACATCCTTGCTCTTGATTCAGTGTGTAGGTACTGTGCTCCCCACCTCCAGTACTGTCACATCCTCGCTCTTGATTCAGTGTGTAGGTACTGTGCTTCCCACCTCCAGTACTGTCACATCCTCACTCTTGATTCAGTGTGTAGGCTGTCCCCACGTGTATGCACATCCTCCTCTGATCAATGTAAGTAGTCTCCCACCTTCAGTACTGTCACATCCTCGCTCTTGATTCAGTGTGTAGGTACTGTGCTCCCCACCTCCAGTACTGTCACATCCTCACTCTTGATTCAGTGTGTAGGTGCTGTGTCTCCCACGTCCAGTACTGTCACATCCTCACTCTTGATTCAATGTATAGGTACTGTGCCTCCCACCTCCAGTAGTGTAACATCCTCACCTCTCCTCCAGAGTGAAGGCACTATACTTCACTTCTCCAAGCCTGCAACATCCTCATCCCTCCTTCATGGTGCAGGCAGTGTGCTTCCCAGCTCCAGGACTCCAGTCCGAAGGATTATAATGTCCACGAGACAGAGGAGAGAGAGAGAAGAGAGAAGAGAGAGAGAGAGAGAGAGAGAGAGGAGGAAAGAGAGAGGGGGAGAGAGAGAGAGGGAGGGAGGGAGAGAAATCAACCTTGAGACACTGAGAGATCCTACCTCAGTGCTCAGTCTTTCCTGCCCTCTTAGTCACTTGTCTCCATTTTCCTCATTTACATAACAAAAGAAGGAAAATGCAGCAGAGGCACTGACAATTGTCAAAGGGGAGTAACTAGTGGAAGTGAGGGATAGGGGAGGTAAGGAGGTGCTGATGTAATATTGGTGGGAACGGAGGTAGTGGTAGTGGGGATGGAGGTAGTGGTAGTGGGGCTGGAGGTAGTGGTAGTGGGGAAGGAGGAGGTAGAGTGGTAGTAGATGGGATGGAGGTAGTGGTAGTGGGGATGGAGGTAGTGGTAGTGGGGCTGGAGGTAGTGGTAGTGGGGAAGGATGGAGGTAGTGGTAGTGAGGATGGAGGTAGTGGTAGTGGGGAGAGGTAGTGGTAGTGGGGATGGAGGTAGTGGTAGTGGGGAATGAGGTAGTGATAGTGGGGAAGGAGGTAGTGGTAGTGGGGAAGCAGGTAGTGGTAGTGGGGAAGGAGGTAGTGGTAGTGGGGAAGGAAGAGGTAGTGATAGTGGGGAAGGAGGTAGTGGTTAGTGGGGAAGGAGGTAGTGATAGTGGGGTGGAGGTAGTGGTATGGGGAGGAAGGAGGTAGTGTAGTGGGGATGGAGGTAGTGGTAGTGGGGAAGGAGGTAGTGGTAGTGGGGATGGAGGTAGTGGTATGGGGAAGGAGGTAGTGATAGTGGGGAGGAGGTAGTGGTAGTGGGGAAGGAGGCAGTGTAGTGGGAAGGAGGTAGTGATGTGGGAAAGGAGGTAGTGGTAGTGGGGATGGAGGTAGTGGTAGTGGGGAAGGAAGGAGGTAGTGGTAGTGGGGATGGAGGATAGTGGTAGTGGGGATGGAGGTAGTGGTAGTGGGGAAGGAGGAGGTAGTGGTAGTGGGGATGGAGATAGTGGTAGTGGGAGAGGTAGTGTAGTGGGAAGGAGGTGGTGGTAGTGGGGATGGAGGTAGTGGTAGTGGGGAAGGAGGTAGTGGTAGTGGGGAAGGAGGTAGTGGTAGTGGGAGGAGTGGGTATGGGAGGAGGTAGTGGTAGTGGGGAAGGAGGTAGTGGTAGTGGGGAAGGAGGTAGTGGTAGTGGGGAAGGAGGTAGTGGTAGTGGGGAAGGAGGTAGTGGTAGTGGGGAAGGAGGTAGTGGTAGTGGGGAAGGAGGTAGTGGTAGTGGGGAAGGAGGTAGTGGTAGTGGGAAGGAGGTAGTGGTAGTTGGGAGGGGAGGTAGTGGAAGAGGTAGTGGTAGTGGGGAAGGAGGTAGTGGTAGTGGGGAAGGAGGTAGTGGTAGTGGGGAAGGAGTTAGTGGTAGTGCGGAAGGAGGTAGTGTTAATGGGGAAGGAGGTGGTGGTAGTTGGGAAGCAGATAATGGTGATAGTGCTGGAGATGGTAGTCAGTTAGGGTAAAATAGGGGTGAGACGTCCAGATTGGGACATACTGGAAAGAAACGTTAGGAATGGTTGTCCTGTGTCCACTACCATGGTGGCTGGGAAAGTTGGGGTAAAGTTAGGAAAGGTAAGAGAAGAGGAGGTAGTAGTGGTGGTAATGGCGGTGGTGTTAGTATATAGTGGTTGGTTACCTGGTTACCTGGAGGTTACCTGGAGGTTATTCCGGGGATCAACGCCCCCGCGGCCCGGTCCATGACCAGGCCTCCCGATGGATCAGGGCCTGATAAACTAGGCTGTTACTGCTGGCCGCACGCAGTCCAACGTACGAGCCACAGCCCGGCTGATCCGGCACTGACTTTAGGTATCTGTCCAGCTCTCTCTTAAAGGCAGCCAGGGGTTTATTGGCAATTCCCCTAATGCTTGATGGGAGGCGGTTGAACAGTTTTGGGCCCCGGACACTTATGGTGTTTTCTCTTAGTGTACCAATGGCGCCCCTACTTTTTATTGGGGGCATTTTGCATCGCCTGCCCAGTCTTTTACTTTCGTAGGGAGTGATTTCTGGTGGTGTTGGTATATGGTGGTTACCTGTAATATACCTGGAGAGGGTTTCGGGGGTCAACGCCCCCGCGGCTCGGTCTGAGACCAGGCCTCGTGATGGAGCAGGGTCTGATCAACCAGGTTGTTACTGCTGGCCGCACGCAAATTGACGTACGAACCACAGACCGGCTGGTGAGGTACTGACTTTAGGTGCCTGTCCAGTGTCTTCTTGAAGATAGCCAGGGGTCTATTGGTAATCCCCCTTATGTATGCTGGGAGACAGTTGAAAAGTCTTGGGCCCCTGACACTTGTGTTGTCTCTCAGTGTACTCGTGGCGCCCCTGCTTTTCATTGGGGGAATGCTGTATCTCCTGCCGAGTCTTCTGCTTTCATATGGAGTGATTTTCTTGTGCAAATCTGGTATTAGTCCCTCTAGGATTTTCCAAGTGTATATTATCATGTAACTCTCTCGCCTGCGTTCCAGGGAATACAAATCAAGGGACTTCAACCGTTCCCAGTAATTTAGGTGCTTTATCGTACTTATGTGTGCAGTGAAAGATTTTTATACACTCTCCAGGTCAGCAATTTCGCCTGCCTTGAAGGGAGCAGTTAGTGTACAGCAGTATTCCAGCCTAGAGAGAACAAGCGATTTGAAGTGAATTATCATGGCCTTGATGTCCCTAGTTTTGAAGGTTCTCATCATCCACCCTATCATTTTCCTGGCTGATGTATTAGATACATTGTTGTAATTTTTGAAGGTGTCCTCTGACATTATCACTCCCAGGTCATTCACATTACTCTTTCGTTCTATTATATGGTTACAGTTTGTTGTATACCCTGATACAATTTTAATTTTCTCAAGTTTTCCATATGTGAGTAGTTGAAATTTCTCTTCACTGAGCATCATATTGTGTTGAGTGGCCCATTTGATGATTTGACTGATGCCTGCTTGGAGTCTTGCAGTGTCTTCGATGCAGGTCACTGTCATGGCAATTTGGGTGTTATCCGCAAAGGAAGACACGGAGCTATGGCTTACATCTCTGTCCATGCCAGATATAAGGGATAGGATTTGTAGATGAATGGTTCAGAGAACCGACATGTTGATAAATTAGACACATGTGCAACTCTTGGGTATCTTTATTGAGGAAACGTTTCGCCACACAGTGGCTTCATCAGTCCATACGTAGGAGAAACTTGAAGAACAAGAGGAGAATGAGGTAATCAGTCCCTCAACCTTGAGTCGATGTGTTCAGTCCATCAATCTTGAATAGAATACGGCATATCAGCGGTTCAGAAGCAGCTTCTCCGCTGATATGCCGTATTCTATTCAAGATTGATGGACTGAACACATCGACTCAAGGTTGAGGGACTGATTACCTCATTCTCCTCTTGTTCTTCAAGTTTCTCCTACGTATGGACTGATGAAGCCACTGTGTGGCGAAACGTTTCCTCAATAAAGATTCCCAAGAGTTGCACATGTGTCTAATTTATCAAGGGATAGGATGGGAGCGAGTACTGTGCCTTGTGGAACAGAGTTTTTCACCGTAGCTGCCTCAGACTTTACTCTGTTTACTAGTACTCTTTGTGTTCTGTTTGTTAAGTTATAGATCAATCTATTAACTCTTCCTGTTATTCCTTTATCACGCATTTTGTGCGCTATTACGCCATGGTCGCACTTTATCCTCTACAGCATCCAGGACTTTGTCATAGTGGTCCAGTAGCTGGGACAGACAGGAACGACCTGCTCTAAACCCGTGTTGCCCTGGGTTGTGTAATTGATGGGTATCTAGGTGGTTGGCGATCTTGCTTGGTGGTGGTGTTGGTGGTGGTGGTGGTGTTGATGGTGGTGGTAGGTTGTGGTGGTGGTAGGTTGTGGTGGTGGTAATGGTGGAAGTGGTAGGTTATGTTGGTAGGTGTTGCTTGTAGGTTGTGGTGGTAGGTGTTGCTTGTAGGTTGTGGTGGTAGGATGTTATTGTTGTTAGTGGTAGTTTTTTCTGTTACCAGTAGGTACATGAACCCCTTTTGTCCCATACTGGAATACTTTCACCAAGTACTGGAGGTTCTTACACACGACTGGACGTTCTTACACACGACTGGACGTTCTTACACACGACTGGACGTTCTTACAGACGACTGGACGTTCTTACACACGACTGGACGTTCTTACACACGACTGGACGTTCTTACACACGACTGGACGTTCTTACACACGACTGGACGTTCTTACACACGACTGGACGTTCTTATATACGACTGGACGTTCTTACACACGACTGGACGTTCTTACACACGACTGGACGTTCTTACACACGACTGGACGTTCTTACACACTACTGGACGTTCTTATATACGACTGGACGTTCTTACACACTACTGGACGTTCTTACACACGACTGGACGTTCTTACACATGACTGGACGTTCTTACACACGACTGGAGGTTCTTACACACGACTTAGAGGTTTTACACACGTACTGGATGGTTCTTACAAACGACTGAAGGTTCTACACAGACCCGGACGTTTTACACCGACTGGAACTTCTTACACACGATTGCGGTTCTACACACGACTGGAGGTTCTACACACGACTGGAGGTTCTTACACACGACTGGAGGTTCTTACACACGACTGGAGGTTCTTACACACGACTGGAGGTTCTTACACACGACTGGAGGTTCTTACACACGGCTTAGTATATCTGGTATATTATTTTCATTAACACGATATCTTGACAAGTCACATTGGTTATTATACTGCCTATCTCTGCATTTCTCAATAAGTAGACAATTAAGTACATAGTGTTCAAGACAGTGACCATAGACCTGGAGTTTCCTACACGCAGTACTGGAATTTTCTATGAAATTTTCCCCTGGATGCGACCCACAACAGTCTGATGAATCACATATATACTGTTAGGTGAGCAAGGACAGCAGAGGGAACTTGCTCATATGTTTCCGTGCCAGGAAATCGAACCCGGGGTTTGCGATTGTGAGTCGTATAGTGATGATGGCTTAGGGTTGTGAAAGATGGGAAGGAGATGATAACGGTGGTGGGGAGGGTGAGGTAAAAGGTGGGGAGTAGGGAGGTGAGAGGTGGGGAGTGGGGACGATGATCTGTGGGAGGTAATCTAGAGACCACTGAGGTCCACCACTAACTTTAACAGTGGAAGTACTAATGAACTAGGTGTGGGTAGCCTCCAAGTGGGGTGATGGTGAGGGATTAGTGGAAGGGGGCGAGAGAGAGAGAGAGAGAGAGAAGGAGAGAGAGAGAGAGAGAGAGAGAGAGAGAGAGACAGAGAGACGAGAAGAGAGACAGACAGACAGACACAGACAGAAGACAGAGCAGACAGACAAAAGAAGCAGAGAGCAACAAAGAAGAGAGGAAGATGACCAACCGAGATAGAGAATTAAGATGGAGAAAGAAGGGGAAATAGTGAGAGAGTATGAGGAAGAGGTTGGGAGGGAGGGAGGAGAGAAAAGGTTGGAGAGATTCACTAGAATAAAGGGAGGGTGGAAGGAAGGGGTGGAGAGGGCGGGGGATGAGGGTTAGGAGGGTGGTGGAGGGGGAAGGGGAAAGGGGAAAGGGGAGAAGGGGGGAGACAGTGACAAGACGGAGACTAGAAGTCAAAAATAAGAATAACATTAGTAAACAAGGTGGCGAGAAGGGGAAGGAAGATAAATAAGACCTGAAGAAAAGACCTAAGAAGTGGATAGTACAGCAAGAGGGGGATAGTAAGCAAAGAAGGTTGGGAATATGTAACAAGTGGGATGTACAGCCAAAGAAGGTGGGGAATAGGTAGAGGCAAAGGAAGAAAAGCGAAGGATAAGGGACAAATAATGAAAGGGAAGCTGAGAATAGAGACAAATTAAAGAAAAATCGTGGACGAGGACACGTAAAGAAACGTGAAGGATAGGAAGGGATAGAGGAAGTCAAGTGAAGACTCACGTGAAGGATAGGAAGGGATAGAGGAAGTCAAGCGAAGACTCATTGAAGGATAGGAAGGGATAGAGGAAGTAAGTGAAGACTCAGCTGAAGGAAAGGAAGGATAGAGGAAGTCAAGCGAAGGCTCATGAAGGATAGGAAGGGATAGAGGAAGTCAAGTGAAGACTCATTGAAGGAAAGGAAGGGATAGAGGAAGTCAAGTGAAGACTTCATTGAAGGAAAGGAAGGGATAGAGGAATCAAGTGAAGACTCAGTTGAATGGAAAGGAAGGGATAGAGGAAGTCAAGCGAGACTCAGTGAAGGATAGGAAGGGATAGAGGAAGTCAAGTGAAGACTCAGTGAAGGATAGGAAGGGATAGAGGAAGTAAAGTGAAGACTCAGTGAAGGATAGGAAGGGATAGAGGAAGTCAAGTGAAGACTCAGTGAAGGAAAGGAAGGGATAGAGGAAGTCAAGTGAAGACTCAGTGAAGGAAACGGAAGGGATAGAGGAAGTCAAGCGAAGACTCATTGAAGGATAGGAAGGGATAGAGGAAGTCAAGTGAAGACTCAGTGAAGGAAAGGAAGGGATAGAGGAAGTCAAGTGAAGACTCAGTGAAGGAAAGGAAGGGATAGAGGAAGTCAAGCGAAGACTCATGAAGGATAGGAAGGGATAGAGGAAGTCAAGTGAAGACTCATTGAAGGATAGGAAGGGATAGAGGAAGTCAAGTGAAGACTCATTGAAGGATAGGAAGGGATAGAGGAAGTCAAGTGAAGACTCATTGAATGATAAGAAGGGATAGAGGAAGTCAAGTGAAGACTCAATGAAGGATAGGAAGGGATAGAGGAAGTCAAGTGGAGACTCAGTGAAGGATAGGAAGGGATAGAGGAAGTCAAGTGAAGACTCACTGAAGGATAGGAAGGGATAGAGGAAGTCAAGCGAAGACTCATTGAATGATAGGAAGGGATAGAGGAAGTCAAGTGAAGACTCAGTGAAGGAAAGGAAGGGAGAGAGGAAGTCAAGTGAAGACTCAGTGAAGGAAAGGAAGGGATAGAGGAAGTCAAGTGAAGACTCATTGAAGGATAGGAAGGGATAGAGGAAGTCAAGTGAAGACTCAGTGAAGGAAAGGAAGGGATAGAGGAAGTCAAGCGAAGACTCATTGAAGGATAGGAAGGGATAGAGGAAGTCAAGTGAAGACTCAGTGAAGGATAGGAAGGGATAGAGGAAGTCAAGTGAAGACTCAGTGAAGGATAGGAAGGGATAGAGGAAGTCAAGTGAAGACTCAGTGAAGGATAGGAAGGGATAGAGGAAGTCAAGTGAAGATGATCCCATATGTATAGGAAGGATAGAGGAACAAGTGAAGATCAGTGAAGTGAAGATAGGAAGCAAGTGAAGACTCAGTGAAGGATAGGAAAGGATAGGGAAGTCAGTGAAGACTCATTGAGGATTAGGAAGGGATAGAGCGAGTACATGGGTGTAGATCAGTGAAGGAATGGAGGGATGAGGAAGTCAGTGACGATACAATGAGGATAGGAAGGGATAGGAGTAAGTGAGACTCGTGAAGGATAGGAAGGGAGTAGAGGAGTAGTGAAACTCAGTGCAAGGATAGGAGGGATGAGGAAGTCAAGTGAAGACTCAGTGAAGGATGAAGGGATGGGAAGTCAAGTGAGACTCATGAGGTAGGGGATAGAGGAAGTCAGTGAAGACACTGAAGGATAGGAAGGGATAGAGGAAGTCACTAGTGAGTACTCAGTGACAGGATAAAGGATAGGGATCAAGTGAAGATCAGTGAAGGAAAGGAAGGGATAGGGAAGTCAAGTGAAGTCAACGAAGATAGAAGGGATGAGGAAGTCAGTGAAGACTCGTAAGGCTAGGAGGTGAGGAATCAAGTGACACGTCACTGAGGGTGGAAGGGATAGAGAAGTCAAGTGGCCAGTGAAGGATAGGAGGGATAGAGTGAAGTATAGTGAGCTCAGTGAAGGTAGGAAGGATGAGGAAGTCACGTGAAGACTGCGGTCATCACAGTCATGTACTAACAACAAACAATAAAATACAACCTCCAAATACCACAGAATACACACTGAGGCGTGTATATCAGTGCACGTACACTGGGGCGTGTATATCAGTGCACGTACATTGAGGCGTGTATATCAGTGCACGTACACTGAGGCGTGTATATCAGTGCACGTACACTGAGGCGTGTATATCAGTGCACGTACACTGAGGCGTGTATATCAGTGCACGTACACTGAGGCGTGTATATCAGTGCACGTACACTGAGGCGTGTATATCAGTGCACGTACACTGAGGCGTGTATATCAGTGCACGTACACTGAGGCGTGTATATCTCTCAGTGCACGTACACTGAGGCGTGTATATCAGTGCACGTACACTGAGGCGTGTATATCAGTGCACGTACACTGAGGCGTATATATCTCTCAGTGCACGTACACTGAGGCGTGTATATCTCAGTGCACGTACACTGAGGCGTGTAAATCTCTGAGTGCACGTACACTGAGGCGTGTAAATCTCTCAGTGCACGTACACTGAAGCGTGTAAATCTCTCAGTGCACGTACACTGAGGCGTGTATATCTCTGTGCACGTACACTGAGGCGTGTATATCTCTCAGTGCACGTACACTGAGGCGTGTATTATCAGTGCACGATACACTGAGGCGTGTAATTCAGTGCACGTACACTGAGGCGTGTATATCCTCAGTGCACTACACCAGGCGTGTATATCTCAGTGCACGTACACTGAGGCGTGTTATCTCTCAGTGCACGTAACTGAGGCGTGTATATCTGCACGTGCATTGAGGCGTGTATATCTCTCAGTGCACGTACACCGAGGCGTGTATATCTCTCAGTGCACGTACACTGAGGCGTGTATATCTCTCAGTGCACGTACACTGAGGCGTGTATATCAGTGCACGTACACTGAGGCGTGTATATCAGTGCACGTACACTGAGGCGTGTATATCAGTGTACGTACACTGAGGCGTGTATATCAGTGCACGTACACTGAGGCGTGTATATCAGTGCACGTACACTGAGGCGTGTATATCAGTGCACGTACACTGAGGCGTGTATATCAGTGCACGTACACTGAGGCGTGTATATCAGTGCACGTACACTGAGGCGTGTATATCAGTGCACGTACACTGAGGCGTGTATATCAGTGCACGTACACTGAGGCGTGTATATCAGTGCACGTACACTGAGGCGTGTATATCAGTGCACGTACACTGAGGCGTGTATATCAGTGCACGTACACTGAGGCGTGTATATCAGTGCACGTACACTGAGGCGTGTATATCAGTGCACGTACACTGAGGCGTTTATATTCAGTGCACGTACACTGAGGCGTGTAATATCAGTGCACGTACACTGAGGCGTGTATATTTCAGTGCACGTACACTGAGGCGTGTATATCTTCAGTGCACGTACACCTGAGGCGTGATATCATGCACGTACACTGAGGCGTGTAATAGTGCACGTACACTGAGGCGTGTATATCATGCTAACTGCGTGTATCATGTTATACACTGAGGCGTGTATATCTCAGTGCACGTACACTGAGGCGTGTATATCAGTGCACGTACACTGAGGCGTGTATATCAGTGCACGTACCTGAGGTGTATATGCACGTACACTGAGGCGTGTATATCTCCAGTGCACGTACACTGAGGCGTGTATATCTCTCAGTGCACGTACACTGAGGCGTGTATATCTCTCAGTGCACGTACACTGAGGCGTGTATATCGTGCCGTACATGAGCGTGTATATCGTGCACGTACACTGAGGCGTTCATATCTCTCAGTGCACGTACACTGAGGCGTGTATATCTCAGTGCACGTACACTGAGGCGTGTAAATCTCTCAGTGCACGTACACTGAAGCGTGTAAATCTCTCAGTGCACGTACACTGAGGCGTGTATATCTCTGTGCACGTACACTGAGGCGTGTATATCTCTCAGTGCACGTACACTGAGGCGTGTATATCTCTCAGTGCACGAACACTGAGGCGTGTATATCTCTCAGTGCACGTACACTGAGGCGTGTATATCTCTCAGTGCACATACACCAAGGCGTGTATATCTCTCAGTGCACGTACACTGAGGCGTGTATATCTCTCAGTGCACGTACACTGAGGCGTGTATATATCTCAGTGCACGTACACTGAGGCGTGTATATCTCTCAGTGCACGTACACACGAGGCGTGTATATCTCTCAGTGCACTACACTGAGGCGTGTATATCTCTCAGTGCACGTACACTGAGGCGTGCATATCTCTCAGTGCACGTACACTGAGGCGTGTATATCTCTCAGTGCACGTACACTGAGACGTGTATATCTCTCAATGCACGTACACTGAGGCTGCAATATCTCTCAGTGCACGTACACTGAGGCGTGTATATCTCTCAGGCACGTCACTGAGGCGTGTATATCTATCAGTGCACGTACACTGAGGCGTGTATACCTCTCAGTGCACGTACACTGAGGCGTGTATATCTCTCAGTGCACGTACACTGAGGCGTGTATATCTCTGTGCACGTACACTGAGGCGTGTATATCTCTCAGTGCACGTACACTGAGGCGTGTATATCTTTCAGTGCACGTACACTGAACCGTATATCCCTGTGCACGTACACTAAGGCGTGTATGTCTCTCAGTGCACGTACACTGAGGCGTATATCTCTCAGTACACATACACTGAGGCTTGTACCTCTATCAGTGCACGTACACTGAGGCGTGTATATCAGTGCACGTACACTGATCCGTATATATCTCTCAGTGCACATTCACTGAGGCGTGTATATCTCTCAGAGCACGTTCACTGAGGCGTGTATATCAGTGCACATACACTGAGGCGTGTATATCTCAGTGCACGTACACTGAGGCGTGTATATCAGTGCACGTACACTGGGGCGTGTATATCAGTGCACGTACACTGGGGCGTGTATATCAGTGCACGTACACTGAGGCGTGTATATCAGTGCACGTACACTGGGGCGTGTATATCAGTGCACGTGCACTGAGGCGTGTATATCAGTGCACGTACACTGAGGCGTGTATATCAGTGCACGTACACTGAGGCGTGTATACAGTGCACTTCAACTGGGCGGTGTTATCAGTGCACGTGCTGAGGCGTGTATATCAGTGCACGTACAATAGGGCGGTATATCGATGCACGTACACTGGGCGATGTATATCAGTGCACGTGCAGAGCGTGTATATCAGTGCACGTACACTGGGGAGTTATTCAGTGCACGTTAACTGGCGTGTATATCGTGCACGTTTGCACTGAGGCGTGTAACAGTGAAGTGCACGAGAGTGTATATCATGCACGTACACTGGGTCGTGTATTCAGTGCACGTTGCTCTCGAGGCGTGCTTAAGTGTCAATTCCTCAACTTGGTGGTTCTAAACTTTCATCCACATACACAAATAGTCATATACAGAATTGACACTTATCGATTTTGTTCACTTGAACGAATATTAGGTAACGGTTTGATTTTAACGCAACATTGACGTTGGTCATCCTGGACTTGTAAATAAAAGGACACAAAGTGCATACTAAGTGACATTTATTGCTGGTACGTTCGCTACCAGGTGCTTTGTCAAGCGTTACGGTTGACAAAGCTCCTGGTCCAGGCGGGACCGAAACACCGTGGGTTATTTGAGTATTGTTCCAGTAACGGTATTGTTACTTTTATCTCCCATTAAGCACGCAACTCGACAGCCTCACAGGTGTATATATATAATATATATATATATATATATATATATATTTATATATATATATTTAATATATATATATATATATATATTATTTATATATATAATATATATATTATATATATATATATATATATATATATATGTCATGCCGAATAGGCAAACTTGCGATCTTGGCTTAAATAGCAACGCTCATCTTGCCATATAGGACAAGTGAAAATTTGTGTATGCAATAATTTCGCCAAAATCATTCTGAACCTAACGAAAAAAATATATTTAATTGTGTTTGTTTAGTACTAAATTACTGAAAACGTATTTAAAATATATTTAGTTGGGTTAGGCTAAAATAAATTACTCTTGTTATAATAAGGTTAGGTAAGTTTTCTAAGATTCTTTTGGTGCAAAATTAAAAATTTTTACATTAACATTAATGAAAAAATATATCTTTAAACGTATAAGAGAAAATTTCAGAAAGGACTTAATTTTAAATGAGTTCTTGCTAATTGTCCAGTTTTACATATTCGGCACGACATATATATATATATATATATATATATATATATATATAATATATATATATATATATAATATATATATATATATATATATATATATATATATATATATATATATATATATATATAAACAATAAACACTAAATATGTCGCGTGAAAGTCCAGAATCCTGATGACAAAGCTAATTTATTTATGTATTTAAAGTTATACTTTGTTCCTGGCTGCTGAATCATTATTAAATTTCTTCGAGGCAAAGCTGTTGTATTGACCAGGCTGTGTTGTATTGACCAGGCTGTGTTGTATTGACCAGGCTGTGTTGTATTGACCAGGCTGTGTTGTATTGACCAGGCTGTGTTGTATTGACCAGGCTGTGTTGTATTGACCAGCCTGTGTTGTGTTGACCACCCTGTGTTGTATTGACCAGCCTGTGTTGTATTGACCAGGCTGTGTTGTATTGACCAGGCTGTGTTGTATTGACCAGGCTGTGTTGCATTGACCAGGCTGTGTTGTATTGACCAGGCTGTGTTGTATTGACCAGCCTGTGTTGTGTTGACCACCCTGTGTTGTGTTGACCAGCCTGTGTTGTATTGACCAGCCTGTGTTGTATTGACCAGCCTGTGTTGTATTGACCAGGCTGTGTTGCTTTGACCAGCCTGTGTTGTGTTGACCAGCCCGTGTTGTATTCACCAGGCTGTGTTGTATTGACCAGCCTGTGTTGTGTTGACCACCCTGTGTTGTATTGACCAGCCTAGGTTGTATTGACCAGGATGTGTTGCTTTGACCAGCCTGTGTTGTGTTGACCGCCCTGTGTTGTATTGACCAGCCTGTGTTGTATTGACCAGCCTGTGTTGTAGTGATCAGCCTGTGTTGTAGTGACCAGCCTGTGTTGTAGTGACCAGCCTGTGTTGCATTGATCAGTCTGTGTTGTATAGGCCAGCCTGTGTTGTATTGACCAGCTTGTGTTGTATTGACCAGCCTATGTTGTACTGACCAGCCCATGTTGCATTGATCAGCCTGTGTTCTATTGACAAACCTGTGTTGTACTGACCAGCATGTGTTGCAATGATCAGCCAGTGTTCTGTTGACAAGCCTGTGTTGTATTGACTAACCTGTGTTGTACTGATCAGCCTGTGTTGTACTGACCAGTCTATACTGTATTGACCGACCTGTGCTGTTTTGACCGACCTGTGTTGTATTGACCATCCTGTGTTGAATTAACCAGCCTCTGCTGTATTGACCATTCTGTGTTGTATTGATTGACTTGTGTTGCATTGACCAGTCTTAGTTGTATAGATCAGCCTGTGTTGCATTGACTGACTTGTGTTCTATTGACAGACCTGTGTTGTATTGACCGACCTATGTTGTATTGTCCGACCTGTTTTGCATTGACCAGTCTGTGTTGTATTGACCAGCTTGTGTTGCATTGAGTTACATGTGCTGTATTGATCGACATGTGTTGTATTGACCAACCTGTGTTGTGTTGTATTGACCAACCTGTGTTGTGTTGTATTGACCATCCAGTGATGTGTTGTAGTACTGACCAAATTGTGATGTATTGGCAAACCCATGTGTTGTATTGACCAACCTGTGTTGTACTCGCCTAGTTGAGGTTGCAGGGGTCGAGTCCGAGCTCCTGGCCCCCGCCTCTTCACTGATCACTACATACAGAGGTATGATAAAGCTCACTACGTGAGCTTTATCATACCTCTGCTTAAAGCTATGTATGGATTCTGCCTCCACTACATCGCTTCCCAAACTATTCCACTTACTGACTACTCTGTGGCTGAAGAAATACTTCCTAACATCCCTGTGATTCATCTGTGTCTTCAACTTCCAACTGTGTCCCCTTGTTACTGTGTCCAATCTCTGGAACATCCTGTCTTTGTCCACCTTGTCAATTCCTCTCAGTATTTTGTAAGTCGTTATCATGTCCCCCCTATCTCTCCTGTCCTCCAGTGTCGTCAGGTTGATTTCCCTTAACCTCTCCTCGTAGGACATACCTCTTAGCTCTGGGACTAGTCTTGTTGCAAACCTTTGCACTTTCTCTAGTTTCTTTACATGCTTGGCTAGGTGTGGGTTCCAAACTGGTGCCACATACTCCAATATGGACCTAACGTACACGGTGTACAGGGTCCTGAACGATTCCTTAAGATGTCGGAATGCTATTCTGAGGTTTGCCAGGCACCCATATGCTGCAGCAGTTATTTGGTTGATGTGCGCTTCAGGAGATGCGCCTGGTGTTATACTCACCCCAAGATCTTTTTCCTTGAGTGAGGTTTGTACTCTCTGGCCCCCCTAGACTGTACTCCGTCTGCGGTCTTCTTTGCCCTTCCCTAATTCTCATGACTTTGCACTTGGTGGGATTGAACTCCAGGAGCAAATTGCTGGACCAGGTCTGCAGCCTGTCCAGATCCCTTTGTAGTTCTGCCTGGTCTTCGATCGAGTGAATTTTTCTCATCAACTTCACGTCATCTGCAAACAGGGACACCTCAGAGTCTATTCCTTCCGTCATGTCGTTCACAAATGCCAGAAACAGCACTGGTCCTAGGACTGACCCCTGTGGGACCCCGCTGGTCACTGATACCTCGCCATGTACCATGACTCGCTGCTGTCTTCCTGACAAGTATTCCCTGATCCATTGTAGTGCCTTCCCTGTTATCCCTGCTTGGTCCTACAGTTTTTGCACTAATCTCTTGTGTGGAACTGTGTCAAACGCCTTCCTGCAGTCCAAGAATATGCAATCCACCCACCCCTCTCTCTCTTGTCTTACTGCTGTCACCTTGTCATAGAACTCCAGTAGGTTTGTGACACAGGATTTCCCGTCCCTGAAACCATGTTGGCTGCTGTTGATGAGATCATTCCTTTCTAGGTTTTCCACCACTCTTTTCCTGATAATCTTCTCCATGATTTTGCATACTATACATGTCAGTGACACTGGTCTGTAGTTTAGTGCTTCATGTCTGTCTCCTTTTTTAAAGATTGGGACTATATTTGCTGTCTTCCATGCCTCAGGCAATCTCCCTGTTTCGATAAATGTATTGAATATTGTTGTTAGGGGTACACATAGCGCCTCTGCTCCCTCTCTCAGGACCCATGCGGAGCTGTTATCTGGCCCCATTGCCTTTGAGGTATCTAGCTCACTCAGAAGCCTCTTCACTTCTTCCTCGGTTGTGTGCACTGTGTCCAGCACTTGGTGGTGTGCCCCACCTCTCCGTCTTTCTGGAGCCCCTTCTGTCTCCTCTGTGAACACTTCTTTGAAACTCTTGTTGAGTTCCTCACATACTTCACGGTTATTTCTTGTTGTCTCTCCTCCTTCCTTCCTTAGCCTGATTACCTGGTCCTTGACTGTTGTTTTCCTCCTGATGTGGCTGTATAACAGTTTCGGGTCAGATTTGGCTTTCGCTGCTATGTCGTTTTCATATTGTTTTTGGGCCTCCCTTCTTATCTGTGCATATTCGTTTCTGGCTCTATGACTGCTCTCCTTATTCACCTGGGTCCTTTGCCTTCTATATTTCTTCCATTCCCTAGCACACTTGGTTTTTTGCCTCCCTGCACCTTTGGGTGAACCATGGGCTCATCCTGGCTTTTTCATTATTCCTGTTACCCTTGGGTACAAACCTCTCCTCAGCCTTCTTGCATATTGTTGCTACATATTCCATCATCTCATTAACTGGCTTCCCTGCCAGTTCTCTGTCCCACTGAACCCCGTTCAAGAAGTTCCTCATTCCCGTGTAGTCCCCTTTCTTGTAGTTTGGCTTCATTTGTCCTGGTCTTCCTGCTTCTCCCCCCACTTGTAGCTCTACTGTGTATTCGAAGCTTAAAACCACATGATCGCTGGCCCCAAGGGGTCTTTCATATGTGTTGTCCTCGATATCTGCACTACTCAAGGTGAATACTAAGTCCAACCTTGCTGGTTCATCCTCTCCTCTCTCTCTTGTAGTGTCCCTTATGTGTTGGTACATGAAGTTTTCCAGCACCATCTCCATCATCTTAGCCCTCCATGTATCTTGGCCCCCATGCGGCTCCAAGTTCTCCCATTCAATCTCCTTGTGGTTAAAGTCACTCATGATCAGGAGCTTTGCCCTGCATGCATAAGCTCTTCTGCCCACTGCAGCCAGTGTGTCAACCATCGCTCTATTGCTCTCGTCATACTCTTGCCTTGGCCTCCTGCTGTTCTGTGGTGGGTTATAAATCACTGCTATTACCACCTTGGGACCTCCAGAATGATGCGTTCCCGCTATGTAATCACTTTCTTCTCCGCTGTTTCCTCTCTCCAGCTCATAAAAATTCCATCGGTTTTTGATCAGCAATGCCACTCCTCCACCCCCCCCCCTGTTCCCTCTGTCTTTCCTCAGGATCTGGTATCCCGTTGAGAAAGATGGCATCTGTTATCATACTGTAAGCTTAGGTTTCTGTGAGAGCTATGATGCGGAATGCCTCTTTGACGTCGAGCACTACATTAGATTAGACAGAGCGTTTGAGACATATAGTGATAGAAGAGTGGATTGGGGGATAGTGAGGGAGAGAGACATAGATAGCAATGAGAGATCTAAGCTCGGTGTTGGGTGAGAAGACAGTGACAGACAGACAGTGTGATAGAGGAGGAGATAAGTTGGGAGTTCTGAGAAATAGTAGAGAGGTGACTGACAAGAGAGACAGATGATTCAGAGAGAACAGAGAAGCAAGAGTGGGGAGTCATTGTCATGCCTAGTCATCGCGTTTTGTTTCCAAAGGGAGGTGATTGGGACTGAGGGAGAGTAGATGGGACAAGGGAGGGGGTTCTTGGGGATGCATGTTTCCGGAGAGATTTAGTTGCGGTGGGTTTTAAGACGAGTTAACGAGAGTTATGAAAATTTAAATAGGCATTGACAGGTACGAGAGGTAGTAGAGTCCCTTGTTTTGATGCTCATTCACAGGAAGTGTAAATCCTTTATGCCTTGTACTACCTAGTTGTACTCCCTGTTGGGTTCGGGTCGGTCGAGCTCCTGGCCCGTCCTTTCACTTCCTTATAGTTTCCATCTCCTTGAGCCGAGTTTCGACCTCCTTAACTATGCTCCTTGACCTGGTCTCCACTACATCGCTTCCCAACTTCTTGCTTAGCTGACTATCTGTGCTTAAGATAATACTTCCTAAATCCCTGTCTTCATCTTGTCTTAGCTTCCAACTGTTGTCCTCCTTGGTACTGCTCCAATCCTGAACCCTTTTTTCCAACTTGTAATTTCCTGGCTATTTGTTTCGTTACATTTTCCCCCATCCTTGTCCTCCTTCTCCCGCCTTTTTCCAATTTCACAGAATTCTCCATCTTATCGGGATAGTCTTTTAACTTTTCTTTCCATTTGCTTCTTTTACTGCTGCCTCCTTGCGTTCCAACTGACAGACATACTCCATATGGCCTAACGTCCGTTACAGGTCCGACATTTTTTTTTTAGAAGAGTCGGAATGTGTTGAGGGAGGAGCGCAAGTGAGTAGGGAGGGCAGAGTATTGTTGAGGAGAGGGGAAGGAGAGTGCCTGGTGTTAGAGAGGCCCAAGAAGAATTTCGTGAGTAGGTTGTAGCTAGAGTAGAGCAGTAACGGAGTGCGGCCTTTAGCCTTGGAGAGTTGAATGGACATTGCACGGGGGGAGTAGGAGAGACAGGGCCAAGGGGACCAGGTATGAAGCTGGTCCAGATCCTTGTAGTGAAGCGGATGGGCATGAGGAAGAGTGTCAAGAGTGAGACAGGAAACAGGGAACTAGAGAGCTATACATCGTCTGTCGTCACAGAGACAGAAACAGCAGGACAGGAACGACCCTGCGGACCAGCTGACAGGTGCAGACGAGACACGACACGAGACAGGACGCTGTCTCAGACAAGACGACCATGAGAGCACAGTTACAGCTTGGCCAAGGGTGGTTTGCAGAATCTGGTGGTGGGGGAACTGGGGTCAAAGACGGGCTTGCAGATGAAAATGCAATCCACGGCCACCTGATGGGGGTGAGGTCAGTGGAGAGGAGACCATGGAAAAGAGGAAGACTACATGAGTGTGAAGATTCGTCTGAAACTGAGAGTGTGTTAGATGGGGGATTCGTTTTAGGGTCACATTTGGGATAATTGGTCAGAGTTAGGTACTAGACATGTAGGACGAGGAAGGTAGCTCATGCGCTTGATAAAGAAGGAGCGAGTTTGGTCGTTCTCCATGCGGTGGAAATTCCCCTGTTGATGTGTTGTATTGTTGTTACAGGTACATAGCCCTCTGCTCCCTCTCTAATACCATGGTGTGTTGTGTGTGGCCTTGCCTTTGAGGTTCGTAGTCTCAGGAGCCTCTTCACCTCTTCCCAGTTTGATACTAATGTTCCAGCAGTAGTGTCAGTTACCCATCTTGTCACTTTTCGAGTCTTACTTCTAATACTTGAAATGCTTGAATCTTATGTTAGTTCTTCAGCTTAACGGTTGACCGTTTATCTCTCCTCCTTCCTTCCTTAGCCTGATTACCTGGTCCTTACTTGGTTTGCCTTGAGGGTACTGAACAGTTCAACAGGGTGAAGACTCGACTCAACTGCAATGCAAACTCATAGGCTGCAAATTCTTATCTGCAGGTTATTGATCTTGCCAGCTGCTTCCTTATTCTGGTCTTGCCTTCTATATTTCTTCATTCCCTCACCTTGGTTTTTGCCTCCCTGCACTTTGTTGTTTGCCGTGTTACCTACAGCTTCAACTTTTCCTTTTGTGAATAGTGTGTGTTGTGTGGTGTGCCCCCACTTTAAGTATTCATACTACTAATAAATACGGTTCAGAGCCTAATCTAAGTTTACCAATACTTGTAACACTTATCGATTCTACTTCTAAAATTCAGAAAGTAGCTAGGCTGTAAAATTTAGCTTGTCTCAGCTTAAGTGTCTGACGTTATCTCTCACTACCGCTTTACTCCTTGCACTCTCCTCTATGCTACTTCTACTCTAATTCTGGTAATGGCTTGCAGGAGTGAGTGACCAGTATCTAACAGTGATGCAAGACCAGAACTCAACCCTGCAACATGCAACCTCAACAGGTGAAATACTTGTGCTGGCAGCGGTGTGATGACAAGTTGCCAGAAGCTGATGACGTAGTCGTCGTACATAGGCCTTCTATCACTATTTTGTAACTCCTTCACCCGTGATGTTTATAACCATATATGTTCATGCATCCCGCGTTCCTCAAGTGATTTCACTTTTCACTTATTACAGAATACACTTCACTTTCGGTGTTACACTTTATATGTATAATGGCATACAAACTGTTGTGACGTCACTGCTTCAGTAGGCCTACTGCCGCCTTCCCTTGTTGTATATTTTATTTTTCCTTTCTCCTTTTGCTTATTAACTTTTTCACTCTCACTGTATGGTGCCCCACATTTCACTTGTTAACCAAACGCTGGTAATTCTTGAACACCCACTTCCACACTCACTTTGATATTTGTATGTTTGAATCTTTGTGGCAACAGTGCCTAGTAGACCCTCAACGGTTTGGTACTTTGAAAAATTAATGATTTCAGGCTTCCTCTCGACTTTTTTTTAACTAATAACTTTAGTTATCACTCGTAGGATTGTTCACTGACGTTGTCACTACCACTGATTACTGCTAGCAGTTACTGCACGCCTTAAAAACACTAAGGTTCTCGGAGCCTTGTGCACCCACGTCTGCACCCACTGTGTGTGTGTGTGTGGTGTGTGTGTGTGTGTGTGTGTGTGTGTGTGTGTGGTGTGTGTGTGTGTGTGTGTGTGTGTGTGTGTGTGTGATGTATTGGTTAACCTGTGTTGTATTGACCAACCTGTGTTGTATTTGTCAACCTGTGATGTATTGGCTAAACTGGGTTGTATTGACTGACCTGCTTTGTATTGACCAACCTGTGTTGTATTGACAAGCTTTTGTTGTATTGACCAGAATGTGTTGACCAGCCAGTGTTGTATTGACTGACCTGTGCTGAATTGGCCAACCAGTGTTGCATTCTCCAGCCTGTGTTGTATTGACTAACCTTTATTGTACTGACTGACTTGTATTGTTTCTTGACTAACTGTGTTATATTCACTGACCTATGTTGTATTGACCAATCTCTGTTTTACTGGCCTGTGTTGCATTGTCTGACCTGTGTTGTATTGACCAACCTGTGTTGTTTTAACTGACCTGTGTTGTACTGACTGTACTATGTTGCAATGAGTGACCTGTGTTGAACTGACCAGCCTGTGTTGTATTGACTGACCTATGTTGCATTAACCAACCTGTGTTGCACTGTCTGATCTGTGTTGTATTGACTGACCTGTGTTGTACTGACTAACCTATGTTGTATTGACTGACCTGTGTCCTATTGACCTGTGTTGTATTGACTGACCTGTGTTGTTTTGACCAGCCTGTGTTGCATTGATTGACCTGTGTTGTACTGACCGACCTGTGTTGCATTGACAGACCTGTGTTGCATTGACTGACCTGTGTTGTATTGACTGATCTGCGTTGCATTGACTAACCTGTGTTGTATTGACCGACCTGTGTTTTATTGTCTAACCTGAGTTTGTTGACCAACCTAGGATGTATTAACCAACTTGTGTTGTACTCAGCAACCTGTGTTGTAATGACCAACCTGTGATGTGTTGTATTGACAAACCTGTTTTGCGATGTACTGACCAACCTGTGATGTACTGGCCAACCTGTGTTGTATTAACCAATTTGTGATGTATTGACCAACCTGTATCGTGTTGTATTGACCAACCTGGCCTTTACTGGCATTTCCTGTAATAGTATTTCCTTGAACCTTCTCTTTTCTGCAACATTGCAAGCTCCTGATGATATATTGATTGCAACATGAAAGACCTAGAGCTATAATTCAACTCCTACTTTTTTTTTTGTGTGTGTGTGTGTATCGCTTGTTCGCGATTTTTGCATAATATTTATATACATTGAAATTAGAAATATTAATTAATGAAAATTGAACCGACCCTTGTGGCACTGTACTGGTGACCCCTGACCCACGATGGCACTGATTATTGTGGCACCCAGTTGGAGTAGGCTGTAGGAGGCTTGAGTAACCTGCAGGAGGCTTGAGTAACCTGTAAGACGCTGGAGTAGGCTGCGTTAGGCTGGAGTAGGCTGTGGGAAGCTGGAGTAGAATGTGGGAGTCTGGAGTAGACTGTAGGAGGCTGTAGGCTGTAGGATTTTGGGGCTTTGCTGTAGGAGTCTGGAGTAGGCTGAAGGATGTTGGAGAAGGTTGTAGAGGACTATAATAAACTGTAGAATGTTCGGGTAGGCTGTAGGAGGCTGTAGAATGTTGGAATAGACTGCATGAGACTGGAGTAGGCTATGGGAGGCTGGAGTAGGTTGTAGGAGACTGGAATAGGCGGTATATGGGAATAAGATGCAGGATGCTGGGATAGATTGTAGGATGCTGTAGTAGGTTGTAAGATGTGAGGAGTAGGCTGAAGGATACTAGAGTAAGTTATAGGATGCTGGAGTAGGTTGTAAGATGTGAGGAGTAGGCTGAAGAATACTAGAGTAAGTTATAGGATGCTGGAGTAGGTTGTACAATGTTGGACAATATGTAGGATGTGGGAGTAGGCTTAGGATGCTGGAATAGACTGTAGAATGCTAGAATAGGCTGCAGGATGCTGGAGTAGGTTGTAGAATGCGGAAATAGATTGTAGAATGCTGGAGTAGGCTGTATAATGCTGGAGTAGTTGTATAATTCTGTAGTAGGCTGTAGAATGCTGGAGTAGGCTGTAGACTGCTGGAATAGACTGTAGGATGCTGAAGTAAGCTGTAGGAGTCTGGAGTAGGCTATAGATAATAGAGTTGGTTACAGGGTTTAGTTTCAATGTCGTCTGGTCGGGAGAGTCGGGTCTCCTGCCCGAATTCTGTATTGATTTGCGATGGTGTACGGAGAGAGAAGAGCCTTTGGTGGGCCGGTAGTGTGGGTGTGTTGGCGTTAGTGTGGGGGTGAGAGTGTGGGTGTGTTGGTGTTATTACGGAGGTAAGAGTGAGTGTGGGTGTGTTGGTGTTAGTTCCGGGGTGAGGGGTGGGGTGTGGGGGTGTTGGTGTTAGTGCGGGGATGGGAGAGTGGGTGTGAGTGTGTGATAATGGTATGAGTGAGTGTTAGTGTGGGGAAGGAGTGTAAGAAGCTGCACGGCAATGAATAAATAAAATATATATATATATATATATATATATATATATTTTATATATAATATATATATATATATATATATATATATATACAAGGAATTCGCAAGAGCAGGCTAAATATACACAAACACTGATCTCTGGCTGAAGGAGACTCGAACCTACGAACCTTAGAACAAGGTACGCAGTGCTATACCAATCTACCCACACTGGGCAGTATTGTCCAGTGTGGGTAGATTGGTATAGCACTGCGTACCTTGTTCTAAGGTTCGTAGGGTTCGAGTCTCCTTCAGCCAGAGATCAGTGTTTATATATATATATATAGATTGGTAGACAGCAACCACCCAGGGAAGTACTACCGTCCTGCCAGATGACTGTGAAACAAAACCTGTAACTGTTTTGCATGATGGTAGGATTGCTGGTTTCTTTTTCTGTCTCATAAACACGCTAAGATAACAGGGATATCTTGCTACTCCTACTTACACTTTGGTCACACTTCACAGACACGCACATGCATATATATATATACATACATCTAGGTTTTTCTCCTTTTTCTAAATAGCTCTTGTTCTTTTTTATTTCTTCTATTGTCCATGGGGAAGTGGAAAAGAATCTTTCCTCCGTAAGCCATGCGTGTCGTATGAGGCGACTAAAATGCCGGGAGCAATGGGCTAGTAACCCCTTCTCCTGTATACCCAAATTACTAAAAAAGAGAAGAAGAAAAACTTTATAAAACTGGGTTGCTTAAATGTGCGTGGATGTAGTGCGGATGACAAGAAACAGATGATTGCTGATGTTATGAATGAAAAGAAGTTGGATGTCCTGGCCCTAAGCGAAACAAAGCTGAAGGGGGTAGGAGAGTTTCAGTGGGGGAAATAAATGGGATTAAATCTGGAGTATCTGAGAGAGTTAGAGCAAAGGAAGGGGTAGCAGTAAAAGTTTTAAAAGATCAGTTATGGAAGGAGAAAAGAGAATATGAATGTGTAAATTCAAGAATTATGTGGATTAAAGTAAAGGTTGGATGCGAGAAGTGGGTCATAATAAGCGTGTATGCACCTGGAGAAGAGAGGAATGCAGAGGAGAGAGAGAGATTTTGGGAGATGTTAAGTGAATGTATAGGAGCCTTTGAACCAAGTGAGAGAGTAATTGTGGTAGGGGACTTGAATGCTAAAGTAGGAGAAACTTTTAGAGAGGGTGTGGTAGGTAAGTTTGGGGTGCCAGGTGTAAATGATAATGGGAGCCCTTTGATTGAACTTTGTATAGAAAGGGGTTTAGTTATAGGTAATACATATTTTAAGAAAAAAGAGGATAAATAAGTATACACGATATGATGTAGGCGAAATGACAGGTTTGTTGGATTATGTATTGGGAGATAAAAAACTGTTGAGTAGACTTTAGGATGTACATGTTTATAGAGGGGCCACAGATATATCAGATCACTTTCTAGTTGTAGCTACACTGAGAGTAAAAGGTAGATGGGATACAAGGAGAAATAGAAGCATCAGGGAAGAGAGAGGTGAAGGTTTATAAACTAAAAGAGGAGGCAGTTAGGGTAAGATATAAACAGCTATTGGAGGATAGATGGGCTAATGAGAGCATAGGCAATGGGGTCGAAGAGGTATGGGGTAGGTTTAAAAATGTAGTGTTAGAGTGTTCAGCAGAAGTTTGTGGTTACAGGAAAGTGGGTGCAGGAGGGAAGAGGAGCGATTGGTGGAATGATGATGTAAAGAGAGTAGTAAGGGAGAAAAAGTAGCATATGAGAAGTTTTTACAAAGTAGAAGTGATGCAAGGAGGGAAGAGTATATGGAGAAAAAGAGAGAGGTTAAGAGAGTGGTGAAGCAATGTAAAAAGAGAGCAAATGAGAGAGTGGGTGAGATGTTATCAACAAATTTTGTTGAAAATAAGAAAAAAGTTTTGGAGTGAGATTAACAAGTTAGAAAGCCTAGAGAACAAATTGATTTGTCAGTTAAAAATAGGAGAGGAGAGTTATTAAATGGAGAGTTAGAGGTATTGGGAAGATGGAAGGAATATTTGAGGAATTGTTAAATGTTGATGAAGATAGGGAAGCTGTGATTTCGTGTATAGGGCAAGGAGGAATAACATCTTGTAGGGAGTGAGGAAGAGCCAGTTGTGAGTGTGGGGGAAGTTCGTGAGGCAGTAGGTAAAATGAAAGGGGGTAAGGCAGCCGGGATTGATGGGATAAAGATAGAAATGTTAAAAGCAGGTGGGGATATAGTTTTTGGAGTGGTTGGTGCAATTATTTAATAAATGTATGGAAGAGGGTAAGGTACCTAGGGATTGGCAGAGAGCATGCATAGTTCCTTGTATAAAGGAAAGGGGATAAAAGAGAGTGCAAAAATTATAGGGGGATAAGTCTGTTGAGTGTACCTGGTAAAGTGTATGGTAGAGTTATAATTGAAAGAATTAAGAGTAAGACGGAGAATAGGATAGCAGATGAACAAGGAGGCTTTAGGAAAGGTAGGGGGTGTGTGGGACCAGGTGTTTACAGTGAAACATATAAGTGAACAGTATTTAGATAAGGCTAAAGAGGTCTTTGTGGCATTTATGGATTTGGAAAAGGCGTATGACAGGGTGGATAGGGGGGCAATGTGGCAGATGTTGCAAGTGTATGGTGTAGGAGGTAGGTTACTGAAAGCAGTGAAGTGTTTTTACGAGGATAGTGAGGCTAAAGTTAGAGTATGTAGGAAAGAGGGAAATTTTTTCCAGTAAAAGTAGGCCTTAGACAAGGATGTGTGATGTCCCGTGGTTGTTTAATATATTTATAGATGGGGTTGTAAGAGAAGTAAAATGCGAGGGTTTTGGGCAAGAGGCGTGGAGTTAAAAGATAAAGAATCACACACAAAGTGGGAGTTGTCACAGCTGCTCTTTGCTGATGACACTGTGCTCTTGGGAGATTCTGAAGAGAAGTTGCAGAGATTGGTGGATGAATTTGGTAGGGTGTGCAAAAGAAGAAAATTAAAGGTGAATACAGGAAAGAGTAAGGTTATGAGGATAACAAAAAGATTAGGTGATGAAAGATTGAATATCAGATTGGAGGGAGAGAGTATGGAGGAGGTGAACGTATTCAGATATTTGGGAGTGGACGTGTCAGCGGATGGGTCTATGAAAGATGAGGTGAATCATAGAATTGATGAGGGGAAAAAGAGTGAGTGGTGCACTTAGGAGTCTGTGGAGACAAAGAACTTTGTCCTTGGAGGCAAAGAGGGGAATGTATGAGAGTATAGTTTTACCAACGCTCTTATATGGGTGTGAAGCGTGGGTGATGAATGTTGCAGCGAGGAGAAGGCTGGAGGCAGTGGAGATGTCATGTCTGAGGGCAATGTGTGGTGTGAATATAATGCAGAGAATTAGTAGTTTGGAAGTTAGGAGGAGGTGCGGGATTACCAAAACTGTTGTCCAGAGGGCTGAGGAAGGGTTGTTGAGGTGGTTTCGGACATGTAGAGAGAATGGAGCGAAACAGAATGACTTCAAGAGTGTATCAGTCTGTAGTGGAAGGAAGGCGGGGGAGGGGTCGGCCTAGGAAGGGTTGGAGGGAGGGGGTAAAGGAGGTTTTGTGTGCGAGGGGCTTGGACTTCCAGCAGGCATGCGTGAGCGTGTTTGATAGGAGTGAATGGAGACAAATGGTTTTTAATACTTGACGTGCTGTTGGAGTGTGAGCAAAGTAACATTTATGAAGGGATTCAGGGAAACCGGCAGGCCCGGGCTTGAGTTCTGGAGATGGGAAGTACAGTGCCTGCACTCTGAAGGAGGGTGTTAATGTTGCAGTTTAAAAACTGTAGTGTAAAGCACCCTTCTGGGAAGACAGTGATGGAGTGAATGATGGTGAAAGTTTTTCTTTTTCGGGCCACCCTGCCTTGGTGGGAATCGGCCGGTGTGATAATAAAAAAAAATAAATTTATATATTATATATATATATATATATATATATATATATATATATATATAAAATATAAAAATGTGTGTGTGTGTAATCTTCAAGTTGTGTCACTGGTAGTGACACAACTTGAAGATTAAGACACTTATACAACATATGGGAATCTTTATTCAGGAAACGTTTCGCCACACAGTGGCTACTAGTCCAATACAAAGCAGGAAGGTATAAGGAGACGAGGAGTTTGAGGTAATCAATCCCTCAGCCTGGAATCTATGTGTTCAGTCCATCACTCTTGTAGTAAGTACAGCACAGGGCCAGAGAGGTGGCTTATATACTGCAGTCAGGTGAGTCGAAGCAGGAGGAGGCGGGATCACAGTGGGACCTGCCACTAGTGTAAGTAGGTCGTCGTCCGAAGGTTGGACAAGCGTTGAAGTCTTTGTAATAAGATCCCATGCAGGTCTGACTGTGATCCCGCCTTCTCCTGCTTTAACTCACCTGACTGCGGTATATAAGCCACATCTCTGGCCCTATGCTGTACTTCCTACAAGAGTGATGAACTGAACATATCGATTCCAGGTTGAGGGACTGATTACCTCAAACTACTCCTCTCCTTACCCATTTCTACTTTGTATTGGACTGATGAAGCCACTGTGTGGCGAAACATTTCTTCACTAAAGATTCCCATATGTTGCATAAGTGTCTCAATTCTTCAACACCAAAGGACAGTACGTTATGTACAGGATAATTCAGCCTTTTTTCACAAAATTTATTGGGAAACTGCCATCATCAAACAAAAATCACACTGCAGCTACAAACAAAAAAATCATAGAAGCTGCCCTCATAGCTACCACTCCCAGTTTCAACATCTCACGGGGACAATGGAAACCATAGGTCATTTCAAAATTCTCCCTCAGAAAGTACAAGCCAGCGCCCAGCCTAACACAGAACACCAACACAACATCAAGGATTACAAAGCACAAAGGAACTTCCTACTAAAACTTTTAGCTTCACCATAGGTCCTGCCTCCTCACCCACCCACTGCTGGACACGTCACTACACTCAGGTGTACGGGTTAAGGTGTAACCTTCTTTATACTCATGTTCTCCTGCGGCCACACTAGTGTACCATGGAGTCAACGAACCAGACAAGTTGTTGCTGGACACGTCACTACACTCAGGTGTACGGGGTAAGGTGTAACCTTTTTTATATACTCATGTTCTCCTGCGGCCACACTAGTGTACCATGGAGTCAACGAACCAGACAAGCTGTTGCCCGTGATAACGACATATCCTCCTCCTCGCTAGTGTCCACAGTTTGGAGTGGTTATCAAATGGTATACAATACCGACAGGTTGGTAGATAAGACACATAGGCAATATTTAGGCAACTTGATTCCATCATAACGAGGGATAGTTTGTATCAAGAGCCCTTCACCAACATAACCAAGGTTAGTTTGTATCAAGAGCCCTTCACCATTATAACCAAGGTTAGTTTGTATCAAGAGCCCTTCACCAACATAACCAAGGTTAGTTTGTATCAAGAGCCCTTCACCATTATAACCAAGGTTAGTTTGTATCAAGAGCCCTTCATCATTATAACGAAGGAAAGTTTGTATCAAGAGCCCTTCACCATCATAACGAAGGACAGTTTGCACCAAGAGCCCTTCACCAACATCATAACTAATTGTAGTATGTATCAAGAGCCCTTCACCCTCATAACCAAGGATAGTTTGCATCAAGAGCCTTAACCAACATCATGACCATGGGTAGTTTGTATCAAGAGCCCTTCACCAACATTAAGACCAAGAATAGTTTCTCTGTATCAAGAGCCCATCAAGGCTCCTCCCTTCAAAGGGCAGAAACAGTGAACTTAGTACACAACAAAACATGTACGGAAGGACGGACTCTAGTTCCCTCTAGTTTCGAACACCACATTTCGAGCACTGGCTCATAAAATTTTCCACTGGCGTCTCCATCGCTTAAGACAGCGCATTGCCGACATGCACAAATACAGACATGCAACATGCACAGCAACACTCATATTGCGACAACATTTCGCTCTGTATAGAGGGGAAACGTTGTCCTAGTAACAAGTGTCTTTGTGGTGTAAAACTGGCAAGTGTTTCGAAAAGTTGTGGTTTTAACCGGTTTTTTTTTATATTACTGATGTATTTTTATTACAAATTTCCATTAAAATACTTTTTCATTGATATTTTTTTTATGGATTCTGTTTTTATTAGTAATACATTTCGGTCCTGGACTTTACTGGCTCCAAACTTGATGAAAAGTGTGTGTGTGTGTGTGTGTGTGTGTGTGTGTGTGTGTGTGTGTGTGTTGTGTGTGTGTGTGTGTGTGTGTGTGTGTGTGTGTTTGGTAAAATATATAATCGTGAAGGTATATATATACTTTTTTCCTAAAGAATCATTGATACGAGAATATCGACTTCCTATATCCAATACTTGGTCAGAACTGCATACTGGAGAACACAGAGGTGCCACTCCTGACCCAAGAGTGAATTGTGAATGTTAATGTGGTGGCACTGTTGTGAGTGTTGCTGCTAGTGTGATGGCACTGTTTTGAGTGTAGCTGCTAGTGTGGTGGCACTGCTGTGAGTGTAGATGTTGTGTGGCGGCACTGTTGTAAGAGTCACTGTTAGTTTGGTGGTGCTGTTGAGAGTGTAGCTGCTAATATGGTAATACCTTTATCAGCTACTGTTCATACTGTATCACCGTTGAGAGGACTAATATGGTGACACCGTTCAGAAGATTGTTAGTACGGTGACACCGTTGAGAAGATTACTATTAGTATGGTGACACCGTTGAGAAGATTACTATTAGCATGGTGACACCATTGAGAAGAGTGTTAGTATGGTGACACCGTTGAGAAGATTGTTAGTACGGTGACACCGTTGAGAAAATTACTATTAGTATGATGACACCGTTGAGAACATTACTATTAGTATTGTGACACCGTTGAGAACATTACTATTAGTATGGTGACACCGTTGAGAAGATTACTATTAGTATGGTGACATCATTGAGAAGATTGTTAGTACGGTGACACCGTTGAGAACATTACTATTAGTATGATGACACCGTTGAGAACATTACTATTAGTACGGTGACATCGTTGAGAACATTACTATTAGTATGGTGACACCGTTGAGAACATTACTATTAGTATGGTGACACCATTGAGAAGATTGTTAGTATGGTGACACCGTTGAGAAGATTGTTAGTATGGTGACACCATTGAGAAGATTGTTAGTATGGTGACACCGTTGAGAAGATTGTTAGTATGGTGACACCGTTGAGAAGATTGTTAGTATGGTGGCACCGTTGAGAAGATTACTATTAGTATGGTGACACCATTGAGAAGATTGTTAGTATGGTGACACCGTTGAGAAGATTACTATTAGTATGGTGACACCATTGAGAAGATTGTTAGTATGGTGACACCGTTGAGAAGATTGCTGTTAGTATTGTTGCCACCGTTGTAAATATTACTGTTATCATAACAGCACTGTTAATAATAATGATGGAATTATTGATTAATATTCCCAGGTGAATTATTTTATAAGCAATCTAATAATCTTACATCAGAGCTAAATTACCAAAATTTTAGATAATTTAACATTTCTTAATTAAATTATCCTGTCTAATTTCAGCATAAATTACTTAGTTAATTACCAGAATTGAAATATATAAAATTCTTGACAGACTTGTTTTCAAGGAATTATGTCAAATTCTCTCAGCAAGACGATCAATGCTAAGTAAGCTAAGTCAGCAAATTCTGAATGAAAAGCAAGAAACAGACATTAATGTAGAGATTTTTATACTATTGTAAATGTAATAAGTTGGCAGATTAATTTAACACTGGAGAAAAAAAATCCACTTTGGAAAATTGAAACATGGCACTTAGTGTGTTTAAATATTTATATCCTGGGTAGAATTTACCTGAGCTCACTGACTGTGAGGTACTTAGGAACTACCACCACTATACCACCACTATTATCACTACTACTACTACTACTATCACTACTACTACCACTACTACCACTGTTATTACCACCATCACTACTACTGTTACCACCACTATCACCACCACTGCCACTACTACCACTACTATCACCACCAATACCACAGCTACTGTTACTCCCATTACCGCTACTACCACTACCACTGTTACTACCACTACCACCACCACCACCACCACCACCACCACCACTACCAACAACAACAACAACACAACCTTAAAGGACACAAGTGCAACTAATGTGACATTTTATTGTGCCAACGTTTCGCTCTCCAGGAGCTTTATCAAGCTTGATAAAGCTCCTGGAGAGCGAAACGTTGCCACAATAAAAATGTCACATTAGTTGCACTTGTGTCCTTTTACTTTACATATTGTCGGTAATTCTACCAACATTATTACAACAACACAACCACCACACCACCACCACCACCACCAACAACAACAACAACAACAACACAACCCCCACCAACACCACCAGCCCGCAACACCAGCACCACCACATTACTCCAGCAACACCACCACCACCACCAATACCACAACAGCAACACCACCACCACCAATACCACCAGCACCAGCACCACAACCACTACTACCACCGCCACCGCCACCACCAGCAACACCACCACCACTACTGCCACCACCAGCAACACCACCACCGCCACCACCAGCAACACCACCACCACTACTACCACCGCCACCACCAGCAACACCACCACCGCCACCACCAGCAACACCACCACCACTACTACCACCGCCACCACCAGCAACACCACCACCGCCACCACCAGCAACACCACCACCACTACTACCACCGCCACCACCAGCAACACCACCAACCGCCACCACCAGCAACAATCACCCCCACTACTACCACCACTGCCACCACCAGCAACACCACCACCACCAGCAACACCACCACCACTACTACCACCGCCACCACCAGCACCACCAACGCCACCACCAGCAACACCACCACCACTACTACCACCGCCACCACCAGCAACACCACCACGCCACCACCCGCAACACCACCACCACTACTACCACCGCCACCACCACAACACCACCACCGCCACCACCAGCAACACCACCACCACTACTACCACCGCCACCACAACAACACCACCACCGCACCACCACACAACACCACCACACTACTACCACCTGCCACCACCAGCAACACCACCACCAGCAACCCCCACCACCACAGCAACACCACCACCACCAGCAACACCACCACCACTACTACCACCGCACCACCAGCAACACCACCACCACTTACTACCACCGCCACCACTGCATCACCACCACCGCCACCACCAGCAACTTCACCACCACCACTACTACCAACTGCCACCACCAGCAATCACCACCACCACTGCAACATCACCACCACTACTACCACCGCACCACACGCAACACCCCACCACACCATACAACACACTCACTACTACCACCGCCACACACTAACCACCACCGCCTACCACACCAAACCCACCCACCACTACTACCACGTCACCACCAGCATACAACCTCACCACACCACACAATACATCCACTACTACATACACTTCATACCACAACAACTACTCTACCACTATAACATCCACCACATATCTACCATCACACCACCATACATCACTACCATCCATACTATACCATCACCACCACACTACACTACTCAACTCTACACCCAAACATCAATCACAACACTATATCACTAACATTCTAACACCACACTACTACTCACCACCAACTACTAACATCACCATCCACTCACTACCTACCACACACTCCACCATACACCTTACACCACCAACTATACCATCACACCTAACAATACACTAACATCACACCACCACTACACATACACCATCCATATACAATCACACCATACTACTACCTTACGCACTACACTAATCATTCAGAACTCCATATACCACCACCACACTATAACCATCACAACACACTACACTACACTACACTACTAATCACCACCACATACGTATACACATACATACCACATCCACACTACACTACTATACACACAACACCTACTACCACCATTTATCCAACCACACTACTACCTACATCACACCACAATCACCACTATCCTACCATCACACACACTACATACACCATCACAACACCATCACTCCCACCATTACTACCATACTCACCATACACTACCATACACCATCCCACTACTACCACACACATACCTACCACACTATCATCACAACCTCTATCTACTCATCACCACTCACACTTACTCACCATCACCACCACTACTACCACATCACACCACTACTACCAAATCACCTTACTCCACCACTCACTACCACATATCCACACCACCACTACACCTATACACAACATACACATCACATCCTACCAATACCACTCACCACCACACTTACACCATCACACCACTACTACCACCATCACCACCACACTACCACCATCACCACCACACTACTACCATCACCATCCACCACTCACTACTCACCTACCTACATACCACCATCCACTACTACCACCATCACCACCACACTATCACCATCACCATCCCACTCTACTACCATCACTCACCACTCACTACCACCTCACCACCAACACTACCACCATCACCACCAACACTACCACCATCACCACCAACCATCACACTACCCTACCACCTCACACAACCCACTACCACCATCACCACCACAACTACCATCACCACCACCACTACACCATCACCACCCACTACCACCATCACCACTAACAACTACCCACCATCACACACACACCACCATCACACACACTACCACCATCACCACCACCACTACACCATCACCACCACTACTACCACCATCACCACCACACTACCACCATTCACCACAACACTACCACCATCACCACCACATTACACCTCTCACCTCCACCACTCTACCACCATCACCACCACCACTACCACCATCACCACCACATACACCATCACACCACTACTACCACCATCACCACCACACTACCACCATCACCACCAACACTACCACCATCACCACCAACCACTACCACCATCACACCACTACCTACCACCCATCCACCTCACACCACTACCACCATCACCCCCACCACTAACTTCACCACCACCACTACACCATCACCCCCACCACTACCACCATCACCACCACCACTACCACCATCACACCACCACTACCACCATCACCACCACACTACCACCATCACCACCACCACTACCACCATCACCACCACCACTACCACCATCACCACCACCACTACCACCATCACCACCCCCATTTACCACCATCACCACCCCCATACCACCATCACCACCACTACTACACCATCACCACCAACACTACCCCAATCACCACCACCACTACCACCATCCCACCACCACTCACCATCACCACCACCATCCCACCATCACCACCACCACTACCACCTCACCACCCCCACTACCACCATCACCAACACCACTACCACCTTCACCACCACCACTACCACCATCACCACCACCACTACCACCATCACCACCACCACTACCACCATCACCACCACTACTACCACCATCACCACCACCACTACCACCATCACCACCACCACTACCACCATCACCACCAACACTACACACACACAATATCATATGGTTGGCTACACTAATAAGTTCAAATCACCAAAATTATATGTTACTGAAGGTCTTCCCAGGGGACTGGGGGGGCGAGAGGGGGGGCGGGAAGGGTGAGGGAGATGAGGGGAAGGGTGAGGGAGATGAGGGGAAGGGTGAGGGAGATGAGGGGAAAGGGTGAGGGAGATGGGGGGAAGGGTGAGGGAGATGAGGGGAGGGTGAGGGAGATGAGGGGAAGGGTGAGGGAGATGAGGGGAAGGGTGAGGGAGATGAGGGGAAGGGTGAGGGAGATGAGGGGAAGGGTGAGGGAGATGAGGGGAAGGGTGAGGGAGATGGGGGGAAGAGTGAGGGAGATGAGGGGAAAGGGGAGAGGGAGTTGAGGGGAAGGGTGAGGGAGATGAGGGGAAGGGTGAGGGAGATGAGGGGAAGGGTGAGGGAGATGAGGGGAAGGGTGAGGGAGATGAGGGGAAGGGTGAGGGAGATGAGGGAAAGGGTGGGGAGATGAGGGGGAAGGGTGAGGGAGATGAGGGGAAGGGTGGGGAGATGAGGGGAAGGGTGAGGGAGTTTGGGGGGAAGGGTGAGGGAGATGAGGGGAAGGGTGAGGGAAAATGAGGGGAAGGGTGAGGGAGTGAGGGGAAGGGTGAGGGAGATGAGGGGAAGGGTGAGGAGAGGGAGGGGAAGGGTGAGGGAGATGAGGGGAAGGGTGAGGGAGATGAGGGGAAGGGTGAGAGAGATGGGGGGAAAAGGGAGAGGGAGATGAGGGGAAGGGTGAGGGAGATGAGGGGAAGGGTGAGGGAGATGAGGGGAAGGGTGAGGGAGATGAGGGGAAGGGTGAGGGAGATGAGAGGAAGGGTGAGGAAGATGAGGGGGAAGGGTGAGGGAGATGAGGGAAGGGTGAGGGAGTGAGGGGAAGGGTGAGGGAGATGAGGGGAAAGGGTGTGGGAGATGAGGGGAAGGGTGAGGGAGTGAGGGGAAGGGTGAGGGAGATGAGGGGAAGGGTGAGGGAGATGAGGGGAAAGGGGTGTGGGAGATGAGGGGAAGGGTGAGGGAGAGGAGGGGAAGGGGAGGGAGTGAGGGGAAGGGTGAGGGAGATGAGGGGAAGGGTGAGGGAGATGAGGGGAGGGTGGAGAGATGAGGGGAAGGGGGGGGAGATGAGGGGAAGGGTGAGGGGATGAGGGGAAGGGTGAGGGAGATGGGGGGGAAGGGTGAGGGAGATGAGGGGAAGGGTGAGGAGATGAGGGGAAGGGGGGGAGGGAGATGAGGGGAAGGGTGAGGGAGATGGGGGAAGGGTGAGGGAGATGAGGGGAAGGGTAAAGGAGATGAGGGGAAGGGTGAGAGAGTGAGGGGAAGGGTGAGGGAGATGAGGGGAAGGGTGAGGGAGATGAGGGGAAGGGTGAGGGAGATGAGGGGAAGGGTGAGGGAGATGAGGGGAAGGTGAGGAAAGATGAGGGGAAGGGGTGAGGGAGATGAGGGGAAGGGTGAGGGAGATGAGGGGAAGGGTGAGGGAGATGAGGGGAAGGAAGAAAATATCGCGTGAACAGGAAAAAAAAATTTTTAAGGTTTATAAAAATGAAAAAATAGTGCAAATTAATGTAGAAAGTTTGAAATATTTTTTTTGTTGGTGTAGTGAGAAAATACTGTGTGGAGGGTGTAGTGAGATATACTGTGTGGGGGGTTTTGTGAGTAATAGTGTGTGGAGGGTTGTAGTGAGATAATCTGTGTGGAGGGTGTGTGAGATAGTACTGTGTGGAGGGTGTAGTGAGATAGTATGTGTGGGGGGTGTGAGTAGTACTGTGTGGAGGGTTGTAGTGGATAATACTGTGTGGAGGGGTTTGTGAGATAATACTGTGTGGAGGGTGAAAGTGGATAATACTGTGTGGAGGGTTTGTAGTGAGATAATACTGTGTGGGGGGTTTGTAGTGAGATAATACTGTGTGGGGGTGTAGTGAGATAAAAACTGTGTGGAGGGTGTAGTGAGATATTACTGTGTGGAGGGTTGTAGTGAGATAATACTGTGTGGAGGTGTAGTGAGATAATACTGTGTGGAGGGTGTTAGTGAGAAAATTTACTGTGTGGGGGTTTGTAGTGAGATAGTACTGTGTGGAGGGTGTAGTGAGATAATACTGTGTGGAGGGTGTAGTGAGATAATACTGTGTGGAGGGTGTAGTGAGATAGTACTGTGTGGAGGGTGTAGTGAGATAATACTGTGTGGAGGTGTAGTGAGATAATACTGTGTGGAGGGTGTAGTGGATAGTACTGTGGGAGGGTGAGTGGTATATGTGTGGAGGGTGTAGTGAGATAATATGTGTGGAGGTTGTAGTGAGAAAATACTGTGTGGAGGGTGTAGTGAGATAGTACTGTGTGGAGGGTTGTAGTGAGATAATACTGTGTGGGGGGGTAGTGAGATAGTACTGTGTGGGGGTGTAGTGAGATAGTACTGTGTGGAGGGTGAAAGTGAGATAATACTGTGTGGGGGTGTAGTGAGATAATACTGTGTGGAGGGTGTAGTGAGATAATACTGTGTGGAGGGTGTAGTGAGATAATACTGTGTGGAGGGTGTAGTGAGATAATACTGTGTGGAGGGTGTAGTGAGGAATAATACTGTGTGGGGGGTGTGTAGTGAGATAGTACTGTGTGGAGGGTTTTAGTGAGATAATACTGTGTGGAGGGTGTAGTGAGATAATACTGTGTGGAGGGTGTAGTGAGTAATACTGTGTGGAGGGTGTAGTGAGATAATACTGTGTGGGGGGTAGTGAGATAATACTGTGTGGAGGGTGTAGTGAGATAATACTGTGTGGAGGGTGTAGTGAGATAATACTGTGTGGAGGGTTTTAGTGAGATAATACTGTGTGGAGGGTGTAGTGAGATAGTTACTGTGTGGAGGGGTGTAGTGAGATAATACTGTGTGGAGGGGTAGTGAGATTGTTACTGTTGGAGGGTGTAGTGAGATAATACTGTGTGGGGGGTTTTGTAGTGAGATATTACTGTGTGGGGGGTGTAGTGAGATAATACTGTGTGGAGGTTTTGTGAGATAGTACTGTGTGGAGGGTGTTTTAGTGAGATAATACTGTGTGGAGGTGTAGTGAGATAATACTGTGTGGAGGGTAGTGGATAAACTGTGTGGAGGTGTAGTGAGATAATACTGTGTGGAGGGTGTAGTGAGATAATACTGTGTGGAGGGTGTAGTGAGATAATACTGTGTGGAGGGTGTGTGAGATATACTGTGTGGAGGGGTTTGTAGTGAGATAGTACTGTGTGGAGGGTGTAGTGAGAAATACTGTGTGGAGGGTGTAGTGAGATAATACTGTGTGGAGGGTGTAGTGAATGAGACAACAGTATCTGTAAGCTGTAGTGAGATATATCACCTTTTAATGAGTGGAGAGAGAGAGAGAGAGAGGGGAAGAGAGGGAGGAGGAAAAGAGAGGAGAGAGAGAGGAGAGAGAGAGAGTGAGGGAAAAGGAGGAGAGAGAGAGAGAGGAGAGTGCTCTGTAGTGTGTGTATAAGATGATTATAATAATTATAATGATGCTTTATGATGAGGATGTAATAAGTGTTGGTTAATGGAGTCCTTAATACTGCGTCTCTCCTGTGGCGTCCGCAGAGTATGTTACAATTTATTCAACATTCAAGGAACACCCATTGGCATGTCCTCTCAACCAGCCAATTGGCAATTCAGATTATATAGTAGTTCTGGGCCCCAACTTACCTATTGTCCGGTTCAATCAACCTCTAGCACGAGAGCTGCCCCCGTCAGCCAAGGTGACGTATGTCTTGACCATCCGGCTGCAACTCACTCACGCTGGTCTGGTCCACTCACTCTCTCTTCCATCCATGCCTTGGATCAAGCCTTAATTCTTGCTCTTCACGCACTGTCTGTATGATTTCTAAAGGTTTAGCACTCCATGTAATACTATTACTACTACTACTGCTGCTTATGATAATAATAATAATAATAATAATAATAATAATAATAATCAGGGGATTTCTTCAGTAACTGTAGCATGTACTCACACAAATTATTTCCGTAAATAAAATATCTTTGGCATCGAATCCAATAAGTTACGAATATATCTGAGAAGTTTTACCGAACAGTATTCGTGTTAAGTTACGGCTTGAGTTTTAACATAAGTTAGTATAAGATGTCGCAAGACTTAATTCGAACTGCTGAGATGACGGCTTAAAAGTCTTAGTATTTTTTATTTATGCATAAATATCAGTCTTGAGAGAGTTAAGTTCTCCTCTGTTTGTCTCAGACATAATCCTCTATTGTAAAGTATATATTCTTGTCTTGCCTCCTTCCTTCTATATTTTATCTTTTCTATACAGCTTATCTGTTTGTGTCTCAACTCTCTGTACTCTTTCCATATATGTCTTTCCTGTCTATACTCCTTCCCAGTGTATGTCCACCATGTTTACAGTCCTTTCTTCTCTGTTTCTTATCCCTCGTCTCATTTCTGTGTCCTCTTCCTCTTTCCTCTCGCGTTCTCTCCCTTATTCCTTCCTCTCTGCGTCCTCTCCCTCCTCCTACCTCTCTCTCCCTCTCTGCGTTCTCTCCCCTTATTCCTTCCTCTCTGCGTTCTCTCCCTCCTCCCACCTCTCTCCCTCTCTGCGTCCTCGCCCTCCTCCCACCTCTCTCTCCCTCTCTGCGTCCTTTTCTTCCTCCTTCACTTCCTGCGTCCTCTCCATCTCAAGTCCTGGAAGTGGTAGCACTGGGCAAGAAAATCCTACCCACTTCGACTCTCTAAGGCTTTAGGTTTTATCTCCAGTCTCTCGCTTTAGTTTTACCATTAGTGCACACGGTTTTACTATAGGTGCACACGGCTTTACTATAGGTGTACACGGCTTTACTATAGGTGTACACTGCTTTACTATAGGTGCGCACGTCTTTATTATAGGCGCACACGGCTTTACTATAGGTGCACACTGCTTTACTATAGGTACACACGCCTTTACTATAGGTGTACACTGCTTTACTACAGGTGTACACGGCTTTGCTATGAATGCACATGGTGTTAACTATAGGTTTACACGAACTTAATTATGGATGCACACGGTCTTATGTACGGATGTACACAATCCTCAACGTACAACTAATAATCCCAGCTTAAAGAACTGTAGAAAGCTACACGTGAGGAGACACTGGTGAAGATCAAACATTTCTAGTGGAAACGTTTCGCTCTCTGTAGAGCTTTATCAAATAAAGCTCTCCACAGCGCGAGACGTTGTCAGAATAAAAGCTTGAGCTGCAAATGTGTCTTTTCATCTTTCATACCCCGACGCTCTGTGGCCCGTACGATTTTGTCGCTTCTCGCTTAAAATAATAATTTAGCAGCAGAAATAGATATAAAATAGTCATTCAAAACGATGTAAAAATAAACTCTGGCTCTAGGCAATGCAACATAAAACTCCGTAAAATTTAAGCTGAAAAAATCATCTGTAATCGGATGAAGCTACACATCTGCATTGACACAACTTGACATTTCAAAGTGTCTAGGCAATACAAAAATTTATAACACACACCATATATATATATATATATATATACTATTATATATATATATATATATATATATATATATATATATATATATATATAAATATTATATATATTACAAAATATATATATATATATATATATATATATATATATATATATTATATATATACATATATATATATATATATATATATATATATATATATATATTTATATATTTTATATATATATATTATATATATATATATATATATATATACAATGCTGGGGCATTCTGATGCGTCAGAGGGATTTGTTGGTAGGTTCGGTTGGGTGAGGGAATGGTTAATTTTTTTTCTCACGACTACACTCAGGTGGTGACGATATGGCAGAGAAAGTATTATTATTGAGTTTCTGATGTTAAGAGTTGAACATCAAAATTTTACATTGCTGAATTGAACAACTACAAATCGTGAGCAAAGATCACACAATTAAAGCATTTGTAACTTTAAGAGAATACTATGACAGTAATTAAAGTAGGGCATTCTTTTCAACTTGACGTCTTTTTATTGGAAAAGCTGAAACCCGGGGGAAAACGAATAAAGCCTATTTTTTTTCAAACAGTATCATAGATTTCCAGAATGAGGTAACAGTGTCATAACCCTTTTAAACGTGAGTTTTCAGGCTTCCCTGAGACAGTCTGCCGTGTTGAAGGGCTTTCCCTACCCATACGGGAAAGCTTTTTTTAATTATATATTCTGTTAAAGGGCATAAGGTGCAATAATTTCTAATCCAAAAAAATTTTTTGTAAAGTTTTTCCCCTTAAAAATCATTTAGACCCTATACTCTACCACACCAAATCCTGTCACCTACTACCACACCCCCAATCCGCCCGAACCCCCAAATTTGTCACACTATTACACCACCCCACCAATTCGTAAAACCTACTATTACCACCACCACCACTCCTTCAATACTACTACCACTACCATCACCACCACCCAAATTTCCCAAAGGGTTCCACATTCTCGTCGAATTTCCCTACTTAGTATCTGTCCGGAGCAGAATTTACCACAGGACAGGACACTTAAAATACCCCCACCCACACGTCTTTCGGACCAATACCACCTCCTGGACCGATTACCTCCTGGACCTGATACCACCTCCCGGGCCCGTACTACCCCCTGGGCTGATACCATCCGGACCTGATCCACCTCCCTGGACCTGATCCACCTCCTGGACCTGCCACCTCCGGACCCGATACCACCCCCTGGGCCTGATCTACCCCTGGCCTGATCCACCTCCTGGACCCGAACCACCTCCTGGACCTGTACTCCTGGAAAATGATACCAACTCCCGGACCTGATACCACCTCCTGGACCTGATACTACCTCCTGGACCTGATACCACCTCCTGGACCTGATACCACCTCCTGGACCTGATACCACCTCCTGGACCTGATATACCCCCTGGGCCTGTACCACCCTCCTGAAACCGAATACCACCTCGGGGGAAAAAACCTGATACCACCCCCTGGACCTGATACTACCTCCTGGACCTGAATACCAACCTCCGGGACCTGATAACACCTCCCGGGAAACCTGAAAACCACCTCCTGGACCTGATACCAAACCTCCTGGACCGATACCACCTCCTGGACCTGATACCACCTCCTGGACCTGATACCAAACCTCCGGGACCTGATACCACCTCCTGGACCTGATACCACCTCCTGGACCTGATACTACCTCCTGGACCTGATACCACCTCCTGGACCTGATACCACCTCCTGGACCTGATACCACCTCCTGGACCTGATACCACCTCCTGGACCTGATACCACCTCCAGGACCTAAATACCACCTCCTGGACCTAACCACCTCTGACCTGTACCACCCCGGGACCTGATACACCTTCCTGGACCTGATACCACCTCCTGGACCTGATACCACCTCCTGGACCTGATACCACCTCCTGGACCTGATAACTACCCCTGGACCTGATACCACCTCCTGGACCTGATCCCAAACCTCCTGGACCTGATACCAACCTCCTGGACCTGATACCACCTCCTGGACCTGAACCACCCCCGGGACCTATACAAACCTCCTGGACCTGATACCACCTCCTGGACCTGATACCACCTCCTGGACCTGATACCACCTCCTGGACCTGATACCACCTCCTGGACCTGATACCACCTCCTGGACCAGATATTATCTCCTGTACTAGTTACTGCCTTCTGCACAATATATTATTCCCACATAACCCAACATTGATCATTTATTGTATACCCATTACCCAACATTATTCACTCACTGTATTCCCATTATCCAACACTGATCATTCATTGTATCCCCATTACAAAACACTGATCATTCATTGTATAACCATTACCCAACACTAATCATTCATTGTATCCTCATTACTCATCCCTGATCATTCATTGTATCCCCATTACTGAACACTGATCATTCATTTTTGCCTTTCAGTAGAAGTTTTATTGTTTTATTGAAATTGCTGTTAACGGTTTCTAGGGGATTTTTCCTAAGTTTAGAATAGGTTTCAGAATCATCTAAGAGATTATTCATTTTTTTCTTGGTAATCATTTTCTTTCATAATTACTATTGCATTTATTTTGTCTGCTTTAGTAAGGCGCAAATTTTTATTGTTATTAAGTGTATTATAAGACTTAAAGAATTTTTGAGGGCAGTTGGGAATGTTTGGTTTTAACATAGAGCTATATACCATTTTCCCTTTACTAATATTAATTTCATCAGAGGATAAATCAGAAAAATTTTCAAAGTTTTCAAAAGGCTTTTGCAATTTCAACATATATTAAGTTTTTTTGAAGTTGCAAAACTTAGGGGCCAAAACCTAGAGCAGCTGTTGTATTTTTATATAATATTTCATCTGATAAATTAATTACAAAACTGTTTTTTAGCATGCTTTTGTCTAATCAAATATTTCAATTAAAATGTCTAATTTCTTTGTAGTTTGTTTTTGAGTTCATTGAAAATTCTTCGAGTTTATTATAGCAATGATCCAACATACCCGTGTTTCCATTTTGATGGAATGGCCTGATTAAAAGATATTTTTTGTTTTTCAATATTTTGACTGCTTCCTTCCCCCCTTTATTTTAGTTATTCAATTTTTTTCGAAGAATAATTCTCATAAAATCACAAAAAGGACGTCTCTCTCAAGGAGATTTTGGGTAAAAGAGATTTGGGGCAGAACTTGCTCATTTAAACAATTTTTTAAAAAATTAAGTCGAATTTTTAACTTGTGGGACTTGATCAGTGGGTAGAATAGTTAGTTCGTGGGTTGTGTGAAGGACCTGTCTAGTTGGGCCAGCGTCAGGTGTTGTTTTTGTTGGGGGGATGTGATAGTGAGATGGGGGTCTAGACCCTTTATGCCTTTGATGCATTACTTTTATTGTTCCTTGATAATTTGAGTAGTCCCGAAAGTACTTGGAATTTCTCTATTCTTTCACATTGGTTGTTTTGCATATTCTGAAATCACCTGTTTACTGTGACTTTTTTGCATATATATATAAAATATATATATATATATAAATATATATTAAAATACATAAAATATAATATAATATATATATATATAAAATATAATATATATATATCTTTCTTTCAACACAACTTAATAATTTATGAATTAAATTAACCCTGAGGTGCCTTTGTAAAGTCATCAAAATAAGAAAAATTGTGTGTTGTGTGTGTGTGTGTGTGTGTGTGTGTGTATGTTTTGTGTGTGTATGTGTATGTGGTGTGTGTGTGTGTCTTTAAAAGTGATCCGTCGCTCTATAAATGTGTGTAATTTGAAAATATATTAAAACTGATTTCAATAACTTGTGGGATCTAAATATGTTTTTAATATGGATATTAAATCGTAAAATCATATAATGATTTTTTACTGTCTACATAAAATGAATTACGAATTAAATTATAATTAATATGACTCAAGTTTTACGTTAAATATATATATAATATATATATATATAATATATATATAAAAAATATATATATATATATATAATATATATATATATAAATAAATATATATATAATAAAACCATCCAGGGAGGTACTACCGTCCTGCCAAGTGAGTGTGAAACGAAAGCCTGTAATTGTTTACATGATGGTAAGGATTGCTGGTGTCTTTTTTCTGTCTCATAAACATGCAAGATTTCAGGTACGTTTTTGCTACTTCTACTTACACTGGGTCACACTACACATACATTACAAGCATATATATACCCACCCTCTGGGTTTTCTTCTATTTCTTACTAGTTTTTGTTCTTGTTTATTTCCTCTTATTTTCCAGGGGGAAGTGGAACAAATTCTTCCTCCGTAAGCCATTGCTTGTTGTAAGAGGCGACAAAATGCCGGGAGCAAGGGCTAGTTAACCCCTTCTCCTGTATAAATTACAAAATGTACAAGGAGAAACTTTCGTTTTTCCTTTTGGGCCACCCCGCCTCGGTGGGATACCCCGGGTGTGTAGAAAGAAATATAATATAAATAATAATATATAAAATATATATAAAAATATATATATATATATAAATATATTATAAATATATATATATATATATATAAAATTTAATATATATTTAACGTAATTCTTGAGTCATATTAATTATAATTTAATTCGTAATTCATTTTATGTAGACAGTAAAAAATCATTATATGATATTTACAGATTTAATATCCATATTAAAACATATTTAGATCCGACACAGTTATTGAAAACAGTTTTAATATATTTTCAAATTACACACATTTATAGAGCGACGGATCACTTTTAAAGACACACACATATACACGCACACACACACATACACGCACACACACACATACACGCACACACATATATACACACACATACCTTAATAAGGAATCGTTCAAGACACTGTACACTGTGTATGTTAGGCCCATACTGGAGTATGCAGCACCAGTCTGGAACCCACACCTGGTCAAGCACGTCAAGAAGTTAGAGAAAGTACAAAGGTTTCCAACAAGGCTAGTCCCAGAGCTCAGGGGAATGTCGTACGAGGAAAGGTTAAGGGAAATCGGACTGACGACACTGGAGGACAGAAGGGTCAGGGGAGACATGACAACGACATACAAGATACTGCGGGGAATAGACAAGGTGGACAGAGATAGGATGTTCCAGAGAGGGGACACAGAAACAAGGGGTCACAACTGGAAGCTGAAGACCCCAGACGAGTCACAGGACGTTTTGGAAGTATTTCTTCAGTCATAGAGTCTTCAGGAAGTGGAATAGCCTAGCAAGTGAAGTAGTGGAGGCAGGAACCATACATAGTTTTAAGAAGAGGTATGACAAAGCTCAGGAAGCAGAGAGGGAGAGGACCTAGTAGCGATCAGTGAAGAGGCGGGGCCAGGAGCTGAGTCTCGACCCCTGCAACCACAATTAGGCGAGTACACACGCACACACGCACACACGCACACACACACACACACACACACACACACACACACACCACACACACACACACACACACACACACACACACACACACACAGGAAGACAGCAGCGAGTAATGGTACGTGGCGAGGTGTCAGAGTGGGCACCGTGACCACGGGTCCCACAGGGTCAGTCCTAGGACCAGTGCTGTTTTTGGTATTTGTGAACGACATGACGGAAGAGGGAAAAAACTCCGAAGTGTCCCTGTTTGCAGATGACGTGAAGTTGATGAGAAGAATCATTCGATCGAAGACCAGGCAGAAATACAAAGGGATCTGGACAGGCTGCAGACCTGGTCCAGCAATTGGGCTCCTGGAGTTCAATCCCACCAAGTGCAAAGTCATGAAGATTGGGGAAGGGGAAAGAAAGACCGCAGACGGAGTACATTCTAGGGGCCAAGACTACAAACCTCACTCAAGGAAAAAAATCTTGGGGGGACATAACACCAGGCACATCTCCTGAAGAGCATACAACCAAATAACTGCTGCAGCATATGGGCCCCCAACAAACCACAGAACAGCATTCCGACATCTTAATAAGGAATCGTTCAGGACCCTGTACACCGTGTAGTTTAGGCCCATATTGGAGTATGCGGCACCAGTTTTGGAATCCACACCTAGCCAAACACGTAAAGAAACTAGAGAAAGTGCAAAGGTTTGCAACAAGACTAGTCCCAGAGCTAAGAGGTATGTCCTAAAGAGGAGAGGTTAAGGGAAATCAACCTGACGACACTGGAGGACAGGAGAGATAGGGGGGACATGATAACGACTTACAAAATACTGAGAGGAATGACAAGGTGGACAAAGACAGGTTGTTCCAGAGATTGGACACAGTAAACAAAGGGACACAGTTGGAAGCTGAAGACACAGATGAATCACAGGGATGTTAGGAGTATTTCTTCAGCCACAGAGTAGTCAGGAAGTGGAATAGTTTGGGAAGCGATGTAGTGGAGGCAGGATCCATACATAGCTTTAAGCAGAGGTATGATAAAGCTCACGGTTCAGGGAGAGTGACCTAGTAGCGGCCAGTGAAGAGGCGGGGCCAGGAGCTTGGACTCGACCCCTGCAACCTCAACTAGGTGAGTAACTAGGTGAGTACAACTAGGTGAGTATATACACATACACACACACACACACACACAACACACACACACACACACACACACACACACACACACACACACACACACACACACACACACCCACACACACACAATTTTCTCATATACCGATGACTTTACAAAAGGCACCTTAGAGTTAATCAATTCATAAATTATTAAGTTGTAACAAAATTTTTGTTAATTTTACGAAGTATAAGTGGTAGTGTAAGTGTCTGTCAGCTCTTAAACTATTAAATGGTGTAAACGAAGATTTTTTTTTTTCAGTTTACAATCAGTTATGGGTAACCTAATAGTTGGTCAATTTACAACCACATAATATATCCTAAGGGTTGGCCAGTTTACAGTTAATTAGACATAGCTTAAGGGCTGGCCTGCTGTATAGTCCTTGTGGCTTAGCGCTTCTTTTTGATTATAATAATAATAATTAAGGGCTGGCCATTTTACAGTCTATTAGGGGAACCTCGATGGTTTGGTCAGCTCAAACAACGGTCTCTGAGAACATAAAGTCGTCAGCTCAAGCCTTGGTAGCAGCCGGAGGCAGTGATTGCCTGGGTCGTAAAACTGCTGCTGGAAGTCGTTTGCCGCAGCTATTTTGCATTCCCAAGTTAGTCACTTTGCATCACCTGGGAAAAATAGGCACCTTGCTTATGCAAATGCATTAGGTATGTTAATTTCCCGACTACTACTTGTACGCTGTTTGGACCACACTTAAGATTAGGGCTCTTAATAGAACTATCAACAGAAATGACAATAAAACTGTCAACAGAACTCTCAAAAGGAGAGAAAAGCCTGTGTAAATTGTGTGGTAAGCAGGATAAACGTCAGTAGATATTATAGCCTGTAATTAAATAGATGTACGGCTGAATATTTAGAGAGAGATAGAGAGAGAGAGAGAGGGCAGTTATAGAGTACTATATCATACTACTGCACTATATCATACTAATAATAATAATAATAATAATAATAATAATAATAATCATAATAACACTAACAATAATAATCATAACTGTCCACATGCTCGTGTGTTTGTACAAGTCTCCAGCTGTGGCTACAAATTAACTATGAACAGCATGAACGGACGTCAAATGCGGTGTGTACGCTCCTCTTTGTGGTTGTAGGGGTCGATCCACAGCTCCTAGCCCCATCCTCTTCGCTTGTCGCTGCTAGGTAAACTCTCCCCCTGTTTCACGAGTTTTGTCGTATCTCTTCTTAAAGCTATGTATGCATCCTGCCTCACTACATCACACTTCAGATAGTTCCACTTCCTGACTACTCTGTAGCTAAAGAAATACTTCCTAGCATCCCTGTGATTCATCTGAGTATTCAACTTCCAGTTGTGTTCCCTTGTTGCTGTGTCCCATCTCTGGAACATCCTGTCTCTATCCACCTTGTCAATTCCTCTCAGTATTTTGATGTCGTTAGCATGTCCTTCCCCCCCCCCCCTTCCCTAGTTGTTCTCATGATTTCATTTGGTGGGGTAAACTACAGGACCAAGTTTGTTGGCAAGCTTGCACTTCGTCAAGATCCTTTGTAATTGTCCATACCTGATCTCATTGGCTGACGAACTGTTTCACAATTAGCTTCACTAGTTCGCAAACCAGGGCCACCCTCTGAATCTATCCCTTCCCTCATGTCATTTACGATATACCGGAAAACTTCAAACTGCTCCCAGATACATAAGGGATTACCATGACCCTGGCTGTCTTTAAGAAGGCACTGGACAGGCCACCCTAAAGTCAGTACCTGACCAACAGGGCCTGTGGTTTACGTTCATGCTTGCGTGCGGCCAGAAGTGAACAGGCTTGAGTTGATCAGACCCTTGATCCACCATGACCGCCTGGTCTCAGATCGAGCCGCTGGGGCGTTGCACACCCCTGAACACCCTCTCCAGTACACCCCACGTATACCTAGGAATGACCCTTTCAACTTCGCCCTCTCAAAGGCGCCCACCTCTTAGCACTCGACTAAATCAGTCCTCCATCATTCGCTGTTTCCTTCCGTTAGTTATTCTCTGATCCATTGCAATGCCTTTCCTGCTATACCTGCCTGTTCCTCTAGTTTCTGCATTAATCTTTTGTTCGCAAATGTGTCGAAGGCCTTCTTGAAGTTCAAGAAAATACAGTCTACCCACCCATCTCTCTCGGTCTTCTGTAACCTTGTCGTAAAACTCCTGTTGGTTTGTGACGCAGGATTTTCCCTCCCTGAAACCTTGCTGGTTATCGTGTATAATTTCATTCCTTTCCACCAGTCTTTTCCCAATAGTCTTCTCCAAGACTTTGCATTCTGTGCATGTCAGTGACACTGGTCTGTAGTTTAATGCCATCTGCCCGTTTCCTTTCCTAAAGATTGGTAACACATTTGCTATCCTCCACACCTCAGGTAGTTGCCCTTTGTCGATAGTTGTTAGTGGCACACACAGTGCCTCTGTTCCCTTTCTCAAAACCTATGGAGATATGTTGTAAACTCCCACAACCATTGAGGTATCCAGCTCAGTAACCTCTTCACTTCCTCCTCCGTTGTACGTAGTGTGTCCAGCACCTGTTAGTGTATCCTTCCATCCAGGTTTGCTGAGTCCATTCTGTCTTCACTGAAAACACTTCTTTGAATCTCGTGTTGAACTCTTCACCCACTTCTTGGTCATTTCTAGTGATCTCCCCTCCCTTCCTCAGTCTGATGACCTGATTTTTGACTACTGGTTTCCTCCAGATGCGGCTGTACAACAGCTTCGGGTCAGTTCTAGCTTTCGTTACTATATCATTCCGAAATGCCACTGGGCTTCCCTCCTTATCCATGAATAATCATTCTGGCCATTCGGGTAATCTCCTTATTTTTCTGGGTCCTTTGAATTCTATAACTTTTCCATTGTCTAACGCACTTAATTTTGGCTTCTCAACACCTCTGAGTGAATCAAGGGCTCGTTATGGTCTTCCCATTATTTCTGTTGCTCTTTTGTACAAACCTCTCTTCTTCCTCCTCGCATTTTGTGGTCAGTGTGTGTGTGTGTGTGTGTGTGTTGTGTGTTGTGTGTGTGTGTGTGTGTGTGTGTGTGTGTGTGTGTGTGTGTGTGTGTGTGTGTGTGTGTGTGGTGTAAGGAGGGTGAGGGAGTGGATATTTTTGTAACTTTTTTCCCTGGGTTTATTCTCCTGAGATAATTTACCAGCTGTCAAACAGTAATGTTGATGTGTGTGGATGACGTTTGAGTTAATGACGTATGAGGTGGATGATGTATGAGTGTAATTGATATGGGTTCTCGAATGTGTTGAGGGTGAATGACTATGCGGGTGTATGTTTTTATATGTGAATGCATGTTGGTGTACATGATATATTGGGAATGAATGTATTAGGGTGTGACGTAGGGTTGGATATTTATGAAGGGTGTGGCGTATTGAGGTGGATGTATTTAGAGGTGAAATACGTATGAGGTGGGACATATGAAGGGTGTGGTATGAGCTGGATGATCTGTTGGGTGATTTTAAGGTGGATGCGTTAGTTCCTGGAGACGTATTGGGTGGCACGTATAGATGTGAGTTGATGGTGGGTGACGTATTGAGGTGGATGACGTATGGGGGTGGAAATGTATGAGGGGTGGATGACGTTGAGAGGGTGGGGGTGAGTATGTAAGGTTTGGGTTGACGTATGAGAGGGTGAATGACGTATAGAGGTGGGTGACGTATGAGTGAGTGGTGGATGACGTATGAGGGGGTGAATGACGTATGAGGGTGAATGAGTATGAGAGTGGATGAGTATGAGGGGTGGATGACGTATGAGAGGGTGGATGACGTATGAGGGTGGATGACGTATGAGGGTGGATGACGTATGAAGGTGGTGACGTATGATGGTGGTGACGTTTTGAGGGTGGATGACGTATGGAGGGTGGATGACGTATGAGAGGGTGGATGACGTATGAAGGTGGATGACGTGTAGAGGGTGGATGACGTATGAGAGGGTGATGGTGAGAAGGGTGGATGACGTATGAGAGGGTGGATGACGTATGAGAGGGTGGATGACGTATGAGAGGGTGGATGACGTATGAGGGTGGATGACGTATGAGATGGTGGATGACGTATGGGGGTGGTGACGTATGAGAGGGTGGTGACGTATGAGAGGTGGATGACGTATGAGAGGGTGGATGACGTATGAGGGGTGGATGACGTATGAGAGGGTGGATGACGTATGAGAGGGTGGGTGACGTATGAGAGGGTGGTGACGTATGAGAGGGTGGATGACGTATGAGAGGGTGGATGACGTATGAGAGGGTGGATGACGTATGAGAGGGTGGGTGACGTATGAGAGAGTGGATGACGTGTGAGAGGGTGGATGACATATGAGAGGGTGGATGACGTATGAGAGGGTGGATGACGTATGAGTGGGTGGATGACGTATGAGAGGGTGGACGACGTATGAGAGGGTGGATGACGTATGAGAGGGCGGATGACGTATGAGAGGGTGGGTGACGTATGAGAGAGTGGATGACGTATGGGGTGGATGATGTATGAGAGGGTGGATGACGTATGAGAGGGTGGATGACGTATGAGAGGGTGGGTGACGTATGAGACTGGATGACGTATGAGAGGGTGGATGACGTATGAGAGGGTGGATGACGTATGAGAGGGTGGGAGACGTATGAGAGGGGGATGGACGTATGAGAGGGTGGTGACTATGAGAGAGTGGATGACGTATGGGTGGATGATGTATTGGAGGGTGGATGACGTATGAGAGGCGTGGTCGTATGAGAGGTGGATGACGTAATGAGAGGTGGATGACGATGAACATATGAGAGGGTGGATGACGTATGAGAGGGTGGATGACGTATGAGGGTGGATGACGATGAGAGGGTGAACGACGAATGAGATGGTGGTTGATGTATGAAAGAGTGGATGACGATGAGTGGAAAGTGGATGAGTATATTAAGCATGACTTCTCTGTTCGTTCTTGTAGAGTGATACTTTCCTATGCTCACCTCTTTTTAGCGATGCATATTACCTCCTCTATATTTCCTCATTTATCTGGCCCCTTAATCATATTTTCTAGTTGTGATACATAGTTTTCTTAACTCTCAGACACCATCGTTGCTTTGTTTTCCTCGTTTTAAAATGTCATGCATCTATATAGTTCCATCTACTATTTCAATTTTTCTTCCTTTTTGGGTGGCACTCCTCTCTGTCATCTCTCATTATTCCTCTGTACTCCCAGCTATCCCTCATTATATACGTGAGTAACCATTTTTTCTATCCTTCCTCTACATCGTTTCTTCTTCCCTCTCCATCGTTTGCTTGTCTTCCCTTTATTCCTCTATAAACGCTACCTAGTCTTCTCTTTACCTGATTTGCTTGGTTAGTTTAGGTAAGGTTCGTCGGAACAGGACAAATGTTCCGACGCGGTCTTATCAGCATGTACCCGCCTTTGGATTTTAGTCATGTAGACCTCCCTGCTTCCGTCCATCCCCTTTAAAAATTATGGCATTTTAACCCGTTTCTATATTAAAGGTGAACCTGATTTGCTTGTGCGTTTCTTTCCCACCACTCCACACGTCCTCCTCTTACACGTCTCACGTTCTTCGTCTCCCCTTCTTCCCATCTCTCCTCCTCTGCCTCACCCCAGCAAGTGTAGGGAAGAGACAGTTCTTCTGCCAAGTTCCACTTATCTAGCTGCCATAAACATTCAGTACTTGGAGAAAACTATACAACATGACCATAATACAGCCTATTACTCTGACAAGTAGCAATTCAAGGCCTGTTGCACATGGCCGTAAGTAAATTTAGTAATTAAAGAGCATTCAGGCGTTAAAAGGGCAAGACAAAGATAGAAAGGGCAGTTTTTCTTTACCCTTATATTCCTTCACCACTGTGTACAACATTTATCAAGTTAAGTTAGACAGAGCAAAGAGGAGGAGCGGTCTGGAGTAGCGTAAGCGGTCACAGGCCTGGTCACAGACCGGGCCGCGGGGGCGTTGACCCCCGGAACTCTCTCCAGGTAAACTCTCCAGTCTGCCACACCATCAGGCACAACACCATGGCTGAGGAACCGTCTCTCTCACTCTATTGGTTGCCTACGTAATATGTCTTGTACTCTTACCCTTAACGACACCAGCAAATTTATAACAGAGCCATCTTCGTCATCTCTGAAATATTGGCAAGTGTCCTGGAAACAATAATACTCAGCCATCACAGAACAACCAAGAGTTGGTTTGGGTAAATACATGAGAGAGAGGGGTTGGATTTGAGTGGGACTTGTACATGGGTAAATAGAATTATCAAAGCTTGTCCCTTGGGTAGAATTGAAAATTGAGTTGGGCAAATATTCTGTTAGTGGGATGGACTGTGAAGGATCTGCCTAGTATGGGCCAACAGGCCTGCTGCAGTGCTCCTCCTTTCTTATGTTCTTATGTTACATATGCTACTACTGTTATTATTATTATTATTATTATTATTATTATTATTATTATTATTTATTATTATTATTATTATTATTATTATTAATTATTATATTTATTATTATTATTATTATTATTATTATATAACTACTACTACTACTACTGACTACTACTACTACTACTCTACTACTACTACTACTACTACTACTACTTACTACTGCTACTACTACTACTACTACTACTACTACTACTGCTACTACTACTACTACTACTACTACTACTACTGCTACTACTACTACTACTACTACTACTACTACTGCTACTACTGCTACTACTGCTACTACTACTACTACTACTACTACTACTACTACTACTACTACTACTACTACTACTACTACTACTACTACTACTACTACTACTACTACCACCACCATTATCATAGGACAACATAGTGTCCTATGGTATTGCAATATTGGTATTGCAATATCTCATAAGTATCACAATGTCACTTGTATTTACCCTTTATATCTTCTAATTATTTATATTGTTCTGATAAAGCTCCTGGTGAGCGAAAAGTTACTAAAATAAAATGACTCGTACACTAGGGTAGTAAGAGGCTTCGAGTTAGCAAAACAGTAATTTGCTTCTATAAATCACTATGCAAAGTCTTATTGATAAGGATCCTACACATATTTTCACAAATTCTTCAGTTTATTTCGAGTTTTTTTCACTAATCTATATTTTACTCGCTTATCCCGTTAACATTAACTCTTAGAAAGATGCAGAAATAAGTTCAAATGAGCCGTCAAAAAAATTCCTTCTCAACTCAGCTCTCTAGCTGGGATTATTTAAGATTTGACGCAAGTCTGACAAGATCACTTTATTTAAAAGTTTGTTCTTAACCTACTCTTATGCGTGACCAAACCCACTTAGCAAACTTGCTCATTCAGCTCATCAATAAAATTGTTAGCAAACGCACACGTGTTACACGCACGACATTGTGTGATATTTTAAGGAATTACCAGGATTGGTGGGCGCTGTGAGCTTTATTTGTCACACACACAGATACAACACGAAAGACGTGTAATGGGGATCTAAGTAGCTGACAATACCAACCAGGATAATCTGAGAAAGTCATGACTCACGAAATCGTAATAACATATGCCGCAAGTTCGATCCCCACCCGTACCGTGGTTTGTTTCTAAGAAAGTCAAGTATTGTAGTTTATTTCCAGTTAGGTCTGTTAGTCCTCTCGCCCCTAAGATACGACCCACAACAGTCCACTAACACTTAGCTGCTAACTGCTGTGAACATGGGCAATCTGTATTCGGAAGCTTGCTCTTACACCTTCCCGTTACTAGCGCCCAGATTCCTATATACTGCTAAGTCAGCATACACGACATGCATTTGGAGACCTACCCAAACGTCTTGCCTTGCCCAGCATGTCACCGTAACAGCCGCCTATCTCCTTAGTACATATGGGCTGCTAGGTGAACAGGGAAAACAGGCTTAGCAAAACTTGTTTATACATTAACTTCAAAGTTGTCTTGAAGAAGGAGCGTGACGAGTTTTTAATGATTTGTTCCAGAACAGAAATGTGCATGAACCAAACTAGTAAATGAATATGAAGATTACTGTGGGTAAAACAGGAAAACAAAGCAAAACAAGAAAAATTAAGATTAAAAAGATAGTTTAAAAATATATGTCAATTCGTGGGACAGTGGTGATGGGAGAAGCAGTGTTAGTTTTAATAATCAATAGAGGGGAAGTAGATGGTGCATCAGGGGTAATAACTGAGACATTGTGAAGACAAAGAGAGAACGAAGAGGCAAAAGGAAATAGAGAAGAAAGAGATTTAGGGTACGAAACATGAAATAATGGTTGTGATCCTATGTAAAGCAATGATAGGAGAGAGAGAAACAGACAGACAGCAGAGAGACACAGAAGGGGAAAGGAGAGAGCGGGTGGGAGGGAGAGAGGGAGACTGCTAAAAATACGTCTAACTCTAGCCCTTCACACCTGCTGGGTTTTATCAAGGGGAGGGACCAGGATCAAACCACACAGGTGAATGAGACTCTCAAAACACCTCGTCAAGGCTTCCTCATCACCTCTTTTTAAACCCTCACGCAAATGCTCGCATTTACCACCTAAAAAAAAAAATTCGCTAAAATAGATACTGGCCTTTGAAGTCGATCAAAATACACAACAATCTATTTTTAAATGGAGCTCACACCTTGAAAGTGTGGATGGGAGGGGGGGGTTAGATACCGGTGAAGGGATCTTGATTCATGGCACAGGAGTTATCATCTCCTTCCTTGGAACTGGCCTGGTTACCTCCTCGCTTTATAACTCGCACGTTTTAAGCTCAGACCCTTAATAATAATAATAATAATAATAATAATAATAATAATAATAATAATAATAATAATAATAATAATAATAATAATAATAATAATAATAAAGTTCCCGTTTTACAACATAAGTGTTAAAGTTGATAAATTTACAGTCGATGACATTCACATAAATGTACATAGAATTTCTTTAATCATGTCAGTAAAATTCTTTGAGATATTCTACCTAAAACATGGCATCTTAAATGTCGTTATTCATTACTTCCGTGAACTGAAAAAATTGAAATCTCATTCTTAAGTACGTCTTATTGGCGGACTCTTCTGCCCACAGTAACACTTCATCTGTCCTGCCAACACCTGCACTCTGCTCATGTTGATGGTACTGTTGTCACGGGTATTTTTCCCCACGTCACTGGGTCTTCAGTGGACCATTAAGCGCCAGGTGGCAATTTTCCGACCAAACACAGAAAAATATGTTTGCTTATTGTGTGGGAAACTGTGTTTGTTTGTGATGGTGTTGTTGTCGAGGCGAGGCCTTGCGAGATCAGGGATGATTTTTGTGAGGTCGGGGATGGTTTTGTGAGGTCAGTGATGGCTTTATGAGTTAGGTAACTTGTTTTGAGTTCAGTGATGATTTTTTGAGTTAGGAGATAGTTTTTGTGAGTTCAGTGATGGTTTTGTGAGTTTTGCGTTTTCCTCTCTCTCTCTCTCTCTCTCTCTCTCTCTCTCTCCTCTCTCTCTCTCTCTCTCTCTCTTTTCCTCTCCTCTCCCTTTCTCCCCAACTCCCCGCTCTGGCCTCTTCCTTCTCTTGAATATTCCTTGCTTCTCCACTGCTTATTCCCCTGTTCCTCTTCATCCCCGCCTCTCCTCCCCAGGTTTGGTCATAGCTCGGTCACAGAAATAAATAAACACCGAGGAAATGTATTACACTCACGAATAGATCCGACACCTGTGTATGTGTGTGTGTGTGTGTGTTCATCTAATTGTGGTTGCAGGGGTCGAGTCACAGCTCCTGGTCCCCCCTTTTCACTGGTCGCTACGAGGTCACTCATCCTGCTCCATGAGTTTTATCATACCTCTTCTTAAAGCTATGTATGCTCCTGCCTCCATTACATCACTTTCCAGACTATTCCACTCCCTGGGAACTTTGTGACTGAAGAAATACTTCCTAACATTCCTGTGATTCATCTGAGTCTTCAACTTCCAACTGTGACAACTTGTTGCTGTGTCCGACCTCTGGAACATCCAGTCTACGTCCACACTGTCAATTCCTCTCAGTATTTTATATGTCGTTATCACGTCCCCCCTTATCCCTACTGTCTTCCAGTGTCATCAGGTCGCTTTCCCTTAACCTCTCCTCCTAGGATATGCCCCTTAGCTCCGGGACTAGTCTTGTTGCAAACTTTTGCACTTTCTCTAATTTCTTGACGAGCTTGACCTAGTCCAACTGTCCATCTCCAGTGTCAAGGTTCAGTCCTAACTATTCCTCACTAGGCTGTCCGGAACTATCTTGGTTGCAGGCGCCCATATAGTGCGACTATTACTTGGGCTTGATAGTGTCCTCGATATGTGTCTAGTATTATACCCAATCTTTTCTCTGGGTGATTTGGAGTCTTTGGCCCCCTAGCCTATACTCTGTCTGCGTCTTCTTTGCCCTTCCCCAATCTTTTTTGGGTTATCCTAGGTTCCCTACACATATGCTGCTATGTATGATAATTCTATGTAACTGTATTTGTGTATACCTGCATAAGCTTATTTAGTTAATCTTCATGACTTTGCACTTGGAGGCCAGTTGCTGGACCAGGCCTGCAGCCTATCCAGATCCCTTTGTAGTCCTGCCTGATCCTCATCGATTGAATTCTCAATAAGGTACTCACCTAATTGTGGTTGCAGGGGTCAAGACTCAGCTCCTGGCTCAGCTTCTGTGTGTGTGTGGTGTGTGTGTGTGTGTGTGTGTGTGTGTGTGTGTGTGTGTGTGTGTGTGTGTGTGAACGATCTCTCACTATACATTGCGGGGATCAAGTTAAGGCTCCTATACTGATTGTGTAAATTAGTTGGATCTTTCTCTTATTTCTCTGTTATCGCGTTCTCTGTTAACGTGTTCACTCTGTTACCCTGTTCTCTTTTTCAGCTTGTTCTCTCTGTTAATCTGCCTCTCCGTTAATGTAATCTGTTAGCCTTTTATCACTTAGTCTGTTGCCTCAGTTAGGTTAAACTCTGTTAGCCTGTTATCTCAGTCTATTGGTTCTGTTAGGCTCTCTATTAGCCTGTTGTCTCTGTTAGCCTCTTCTCTCTGTTAACCTGTTGTCTCTGTTAGCCTGATTTATGTTAGCCTGTTTTCTTTATTAGCCTGTTTTGCCTGTGTAAGCGTCTCCATCCAGTAACATCATGGCAATGATTACTGCAGTGTTTCAGGGATAAACTGTCAGTGTTTACCTATGGAATCATCTGTCATGTTATACTAAGTAATATTTCTCATGTCTTGCTTCCCTCTTGCTCAGCACACGAGGAAGCGTGCATAAAACTCTGCGTACTCGATCCTCCGACCTCCCAGAGAAGACCAGAGAGCACCTCGCACAACGAGGAGCAGACAGAAACAAATCGACTTTTAAACGGGTCGCCAAGCCACTTTGTACCTTCAGCAGCTGATTACTGGCGTATATAACAGCAGGAAAACATCACTGTCTTCTTCCGCGTCTTGCCGAGGCGTTTGCGCATTTATCCTCAGCAGCGTCAGTCGCCGTGAGAAGACGTAAAGGGGCATTAAAAATTATTTCCATATCAGTGCCTCCGCGCCCCAGAGTCTCAGATTCGTTGCCCTAGTGATGTTATACGCGGATTTATTGCCATTGAGTATCGAATGGAAAAGACGAATGGTTCCCTTAAGGTTATGTTTACGATGTTTTTGTGTGTTGCTCTCCCTGCAGTCGAAGTGCAAGGATGGCCTTAAGGGGAAGGAGTTAGGGAGGTAGGAGGAAGGAATAAAAATAAGGGGAAGCATCATTCTCTCGTGGTGAAACGTCTGTCGTGGTTGCTACATTATCCCAGATGAAGATCATCAAAACAGTCTCCTAAGAAGTTGCAACAGCTGCAGTAAGAGCAGCTGCTCTCAACACTGCTGCGTACCTAAAGCAGTTCCAACACTTGGCACCTTTAACAGTATGGGTAACAAGGATGTCTTGTGCCTTCCTTCCCAACAGTGTGAAGGTCACCTTATGTAGGGTGTCATCTCACTAAAAGCTTCCCTCTAGAACTGTTATTAGTATATTGACAGGCAATCTTTCCTTCGTGAAGAAGAGGTTATTGGAAAGTCACTGCAGCGGCAGCTTGTCCTCGTCACTGCAGCGGCAACTTGTCCTCGTCACTGCAGCGGCAGCTTGTTCTCGTCGCTGCAGCGGCAGCTTGTCCTTGTCGCTGCAGCGGCAGCTTTTCCTGATTGTTGACTAAGGGAAAAAACAGGACTACGAATTGTACCTCTTAGTGACGGTGGTGCAAACAGTCCAGCAGGACCCAGGAGACATGTCAGCTGAAGGGGTGAGGAGAAATGAAGGAGACAGGTCAGGTGAGGAGGCCGAGGGAAAACCAGAAGGGATGAAGAGAAAGCCAGTAGACAGGTCAGGTGAGGAGGCCGAGGGAAAACCAGAAGGGATGAAGAGAAAGCCAGTAGACAGGTCAGGTGAGGAGGCCGAGGGAAAACCAGAAGGGATGAAGAGAAAGCCAGTAGACAGGTCAGGTGAGGAGGCCGAGGGAAAACCAGAAGGTATGAAGAGAAAGCCAGTAGACAGGTCAGGTGAGGAGGCCGAGGGAAAACCAGAAAGGATGAAGAGAAAGCCAGTAGACAGGTCAGGTGAGGAGGCCGAGGGAAAACCAGAAGGGATGAAGAGAAAGCCAGTAGACAGGTCAGGTGAAGGGATCAAAATAAAACCAGGAGACAGGATGAAAGATAAAAAAAAAGTTGTGGGTAAATTATCAGTTGGTCCACCCACAGAATTGTGACTTTGTAACAAGATACTGAACAAAACATGTGATGGTCAGGAAAAGAGCAACTTGTAATGAAGTGTCAACACTCAGTTGTACTTCGTGAACACGATGTTGATCTTCATTTGTTGATCTTAATTTAGGTAGCAACCCAGGACTGGGAGGAATATATTACCTTGCTGCTGAAGTAGCGTTTCTCTAATGTCCAAGGCGGAGACGGTGTAATGAAGGGAGATATATAACGTGAGGGTCAGGCAACCTGGTCGGGAAAATGCCTAGTGAAGCTGGAAGACATGAAATAGTTAACACAGGAACTGAAAACATAGCAACTGCTTGTACTATGTAACTCTTTAATTACCAAAATGCCACAATGCTTATTTGGTCATTAAACTTTTTAATTTGCTTTCACCAGTGGTTACTGGTCGGGGACTTTCGTGGATCTTCTTGGCACCCTCGGTTAAATTACCAAAATATGAAAACAAAAGCATAGCCGTTATGAAACACAGGTTGTACCAACACCAGCTCCTTGGTTATGAAACACCGGGTATACCAGCAACAGTTTCAAGGTTTTGAAACACCTGGTATACCAACACCAAGACTCTAACACAAGTATACCAACACTTATACCAGTGTTCACAAGCTGTAGCGGGCGAACACCCTCACTGTAATGCGATCATTTTTAAGGTAAAAGAACAATAGTTTTTCTGCAGGAACACCGAGTGTGTGTTCCTGGCGATGTAGCAGTGTGCGCTAGCAGGAAGAGGGGGAGAAAGAGGAGGCATTTTGTATGCTAATGTTTGTGGGTAAGGTGGAATGGAGGCGGTGGGGCTACTGGAACCTCCACCTCCAACACACCTGCTGTGTGTGGGCAGTATAAGATCATTTTCACCGCGGCAAGAAGGCGTCTCTCCACCACACCTGCTGTCTGCAGAATTAAGAAAAAGTCTTCTTAGCAGCAATGACGACTTAATCAGTGGAATTTGAAGGTTTCCAGATATCGGTCAAATCCAGTAACTAACATTCCAAATCTCAACGCATAAAACATGAGAAACAAATGCCAAGTGAGTAGAGAACAAAGCGAGAAAGTCACAGTGTGAAAATAGAAGCAGGAGAGTGTGAAGCACATTTTGTAGGTTGTAACACCTCACTTAGGTTCTGCTTCTGCCAGAGTCCAGCCAATAACCTGCAGCAGTAATGGGGTAATATATTTCACACATTCCCTCTACTACAAGCCTCTTCTCGCAGCGCTGCTCCAGTGCTGTCGCTAACCTGGTCTAGATGAGAAAGATGGCCAACTAGCAATCACTAGAGAGAGAGAGAGAGAGAGAAATAGACAGAGAGGCAGAGGGAGAGAGAGAGAGAGAGAGAGAGAGAGAGAGAGAAAGAGAGAGACAAGGAAGGGGGGGATGCGAAATAGCAACAAAATAATGCATCTTATTCGAAGAATGAACGAGATTTGAACCAGAGGCAAAACGTGCGTGCCCTGAACCTGAACTCTTCCACTACACTGTAGTAAGTACAGTACTATAGGTTTAACAGAGAAATTCAGCTCATTACTTATTTTCATGAAGCACTAACACGGGTTGGACGGTCGAGAGCTGAGACTGCCATCTGAGTCCTAACACTGAAGGTTTGGCTAAAAAAAAAATCCCATTGCCAAAACAGTTAGAGGCGCCTTCTGTCCAACCTAATATAACCACCAATTTGTTAAATCCATAAGATTTATACAGTCACTAGGAGGTGGGAGGTAATTAGACTTGACTTAAAGGGAAGGATAACTAATCCACTGAATCTGGAGAATTCATCAGCTTCGAGATATCAACCTTGAAAGGTAAGTTCTTTGTGGAAGAACTTGGGTGTGTTTATGAGGTCTTGTCTACTCTCTCGATGCCTCCATTGACTCTTGTGTTGATCTGAGATTACGTATATTCATTTAGTGTTTCCTAGCAACAACTCTCCCTTTGTATATATATTGTACCCACCATCACTATCCCTCAGATGGGTTTATGAAGGATGAGGTTAACCATAGAACTGATGAAGTAAAAAGGTGAGTGGTGCTTTGAGGTATCTGTGGAGAAAAAAAACGTTATCCATGGAAGCAAAGAAGGGAATGTACGAGAGTATAGTGGCACTATCACTCTTACATGGGTGTTAAGCTAGGGTTGTAAATGCTGCAGCGAGGAGGAGGCTGCAGGCCGTGGAGATGTCGTGTTTAAGGGCAATGTGTGGTGTGAATAATATGCAGAGAATTCGTAGTGTGGAAATTAGGAGGAGGTGTGGAGTTACTAAAAGTAGTAGTCGAAGGGCTGAAGAGGGGTTGTTGAGGTGGTTTGGTCATTTAGAGAGGATGGAACGAAGTAGAATGACGTGGAAAGCGTATAAATCTGTAGTAGGTTAAGGAAGGTGGAGTAGGGGTCGCCCAAGGAAAGGTTGGTGGGAGGGGGTAAAGGACGTTTTATGGACGAGGGGCTTGGACTTCCAGCAAGTGTGCGTGAGCGTGTTAGATAGGAGTGAATGGACACGAATGGTTTTTGGGACCTGCGAGCTGTTGGAGTGTGAAAAGAGAAATATTTTGTGAAGGGATTCAAGAAAATCAGTTAGCCGGACTTGAGTCATGGAAATGGGAAGCACAATGCCTGGACTTTAAAGAAGGGGTTTGGGATATTGGCAGTTTGAAGGGACGTTTAAATTGTCGTATCTGAGCACCTCCGTAAAAACAGTGATTATGTATGAGTGATGGTGAAAGTGTTGAATGATGATGAAAATTTTTTGTTTCTTTTTGGGTTTTTCTTTTTGGGCCACCCTGCCTCGGTGGGAAACGGCCGACGTGTTAAATATATGTGAATGTGTGTGTGTTGTGTGTATGTGTGTGTGGTTGTATATATATATATATATATATATATATATATATATATATGTTTTATTAGTATTAGTGTGTGTGTGTGTGTGTGTGTGTGTGTGTGTGTGTGTGTACTCACCTAGCTGTACTCGCCTAGTTGTGGATGCAGGGGTCGATTCACAGTCCTTGCCCCGCCTCTTCACTGGCCGTTACTGGGCCACTCTTTCTGTTCCATGACTGAAGAAATGCTCCCTAACATCCCTGTGATTCATCTAAGTCTTCAGCTTCCAGCTGTGACCCCTTGTTCCTGTGTCCCATCTGTGGAACATCCTGTCTCTATCCATCTTGTCAATTCATCTCAGTATTTTATATGTCGTTATCATATCCCCCTATCCCTCCTGTCCTCCAGTGTCGTCAGGTCGATTTCCATTAACCTTTTCTTGTAAGCATTTCCCTTTGTACCGGGGCCAGTCTTGTTGCAAACCTTTGCACTTTCTCTAACTTCTTTACCTGCTTGGCTAGGTGTGAGTTCCAAACTGGTGCTGCATACTCCAATATAGGCCTAACGTACACGGTGTACAGGGTCCTGAACGATTCTTTTTTGAGATGTCGGAATCCTATTCTTGGGTATGCTAGGCGCCCGTATGCTGCAGCAGTTATTTGGCTGATGTGCGCCTCAGTCCGATTGATTTCTTCTCATCAACTTCACATCATCTGCAAACAGGGACACCTCTGAGTCTATTCCTTCCATCATGTCGCTCACATATATCAGAAACAGCACCGGTCTTAGGACTGACCTCTGTGGAACCCCGCTCGTCACGGGCTCCCACTCTGACACTTCGTCTCTTACCATGACTCTCTGATGTTCTCCCGACAGGTAATCCCTGATCCATTGCAGTGCCTTTCCTGTTATCCCTGCCTGATCCTCTAGCTATTGCACTAATCACTTGTGTGGAAAAGTGTCGAACGCCTTCGTACAGTTCAAGAAAACGCAACCTAGTCACCCCTCTCTCTCTCTCTTGTCTTACTGCTGTCACCCTGTCATAGAACTCTAGTAGGTTTCTGACACAGGATTTCCCGTCCTTGAAATAGGTGCTGGTTAAGCTCATTTCTTTCTAGGTGTTCTAATACTCTTCTCCTGATAATCTACTCTTTGACTTTGCATACTATACATGTTAGTGATACTGGTCTGTAGTCTAATACTTCGTGTCTGTCTCCTTTTTTTTTTTAAATTGGGACTACATTTGCTGTCTTCCATACCTCAGGTAGTCGCCGTGTTTCGATAGATGTGTTGAAGATTGTTGTTAGTGGCACACATAGCGCCTCTGCTTCCTCTGTGTGTGTGAGTGTGAGTGTTGCAACTGCCCCTTATAGCCCATACATTATAATCATCACTGTACATCATCACGGTCCAGGTGAAGTTGTGACTTCCTAGGTAATTTTTACCTAGGTGAACACACTACTATCCACACTGGTCCTCACACTAGTCCTCATACTGGTCCTCACACTGGTCCTCCTAATGGTCCTCACGCTGGTTCTTACACTGGTCCTCACAATGGTCCTCCTAAGGGTCCTCACACTAGTCCTCATACTGGTCCTCACACTGGTTTTACACTGGTCCTCACAATGGTCCTCCTAATGGTCCTCACAATGGTCCTCACAATGGTCCTCACAATGGTTTTCACACTGGCCTTCACAATGTTCCTCACAATGGTCCTCACAATGTTCCTCACATTGGTCCTCACAATGGTCCTCACACTGGTCCTCCCAATGGTTCTTCTAAAGGTCGTCACACTGGTCTTCACACTGGTCTTCACACTGGTCCTCACAATGGTCCTCACACTGGTCTTCACAATGCTCCTCACAATGGTCCTCACACTGGTCCTCACAATGGTCCTCACAATTTTCTTCAATGGTCCTCACACTGGTCCTCACAATGGTCCTTCTAAAGGTCGTCACACTGGTCGTCACACTGGTCCTCACAATGGTCCTCACAATGGTCCTCACACTGGTCCTCACAATGGTCCTCACAATGGTCCTCACAATGGTCTTCACGCTGGTTCTAACAATGGTCCTCACAATGGTCCTCACAGTGGTCCTCACAATGGTCCTCTGGTCCTCACACTGGTCCTCACAGGGGTCCTCACAATGGTCCTCACAATGGTCCTCACAATGGTCCTCACAATAGTCCTCACAATGGTCCTAATAGTGGTCCTCACAGTGGTCCTCACAGTGGTCCTCACAATGGTCCTCACAGTGGTCTTCACAATGGTCCTCACACTGGCCCTCACAATGGTCCTCACAATAGTCCTCACAATGGTCCTCACAATGGTCCTCACAATGGTCCTCACACTTGCCCTCACAATGGCCCTCACAATGGTCCTCACAATGGTCCTCACAATGGTCTTCACAATGGTCCTCACATTGGTCCTCACATTGGTTCTCACACTGTTCCTCACACTGGTCCTCACACTGGTCCTCACACTGGTCCTCACAATGGGCCTCACAATGGTCCCCACAATGGTCCTCACAATGGTCCTCACAGTGGTCCCCACAATGGTCCTCACAATGGTCCTCACACTGGTCCTTACAATGGTCCTCACACTGGTCCTCACAATGGTTCTCACAATGGTCCTCACAATGGTCCTCACACTGATTCTCAAAATGGTCCTCACACTGGTCCTCACAGGGGTCCTCACAACGGTCTTCACAATGGTCCTCACAATGGTCCTCGCAATGGGCCTCACACTGGTCCTAACAGGGGTCCTCACAGTGGTCCTCACAATGGTTCTCACAGTGGTCCTCACAATGGTCCTCACAATGGTCCTCACAATGGTCCTCACACTGATCCTCACACTGGTCCTCACACATATCCTCACAGTGGTTTTCACACTGGTCCTCACAGTGGTCCTCACAATGGTCCTCACAATGGTCGTCACAGTGGTCGTCACAGTGGTCCTCACACTGGTCCTCACAGTGGTTCTCACAATGGTCCTCACAATGGTCCTCACAATGGTCCTCACACTGGTCCTCACAATGGTCCTCTGGTCCTCACACTGGTCCTCACAGGGGTCCTCACAATGGTCCTAACAATGGTCCTCACAATGGTTCTCACAATAGTCCTCAAAATGGTCCTAACAGTGGTCCTCACAGTGGTCCTCACAATGGTTCTCACAATAGTCCTCACAATGGTCCTAACAGTGGTCCTCACAGTGGTCCTCACAATGGTCCTAACAGTGGTCCTCACAGTGGTCCTCACAATGGTCCTCACAGTGGCCCTCACAATGGTCCTCACAATAGTCCTCACAATGGTCCTCATATTGGTCCTCACAATGGTCCTCACACTGGTCCTCACAATGGTCCTCACAATGGTCCTCACAATGGTCCTTACAATGGTCCTCACATTGGTCCTCACACTGGTCCTCACAATGGTCCTCACACTGGTCCTCACACTGGTCCTCACAATGGTCCTCACAATGGTCCTCACAATGGCCCTCACAATGGCCCTCACAATGGCCCTCACAATGATCCTCACAATGGTCCTCACACTGGTCCTCACAATGGTTCTCACAATGGTTCTTTCATTGGTCCTCACAATGGTCCTCACAATGGCCCTCACAATGGCCCTCACAATGGCCCTCACAATGGCCCTCACAATGGTCCTCACAATGGTCCTCACAATGGTCCTCACAATGGTCCTCACAATGGTCCTCACAATGGTCCTCACAATGGTCCTCACACTGGTCCTCACAATGGTCCTCACAATGGTCCTCACACTGGTCCTCACAATGGTCCTCACAATGGTCCTCACAATGGTTCTCACAATGGTCCTCACACAAAAGTCGCGGAGCTTCATTCCTTTTATTCTTTCCTTATATAGTCTTGAATACATTACATCAATAACATTTAGCATTGTTGGGTAGCGCCTCAACCGAGTCATGTTGCTTATATACCGCAGGTAGAACCCTCAAGTTACTTTATTAATGTTACTGAAAGGAACAGTGTAACGCAGTCACAGTATTTTTTGGGGGGTTTTGTACTCACAGCTACTTACTTTTCTCCTTGCTTTCTTTGCTTCTCGTTTGCTTGTATACTTTATTTTGCTGTTTACTTTCCTCCTGTATGTTTATTTTGCTGTTTGCTTTCCTCCTGTATGTTTATTTTGCTGTTTGCTTTCCTCCTGTATGTTTATTTTGCTGTTTGCTTTCTTCCTGTATGCCTATTTTGCTGTTTGCTTTCTTCCTGTATGTTTATTTTGCTGTTTGCTTTCTTCCTCTTTGTTTATTTTGCTGTTTGCTTTCTTCCTCTTTGTTTATTTTGCTGTTTGCTTTCTTCCTCTATGTTTATTTTGCTGTTTGCTTTCTTCCTCTGTTTATTTTGCTGTTTGCTTTCTTCCTCTATGTTTATTTTGCTGTTTGCTTTCTTCCTCTGTTTATTTTGCTGTTTGCTTTCTTCCTCTTTGTTTATTTTGCTGTTTGCTTTCTTCCTCTATGTTTATTTTGCTGTTTGCTTTCTTCCTCTGTTTATTTTGCTGTTTGCTTTCTTCCTCTATGTTTATTTTGCTGTTTTCTTTAGAGCGTGCAACCGGGAGAGGAGAAACCAGGAGGTACTGAGTGAAGAAAGCAATGGGATGAACTAGTGACAAGTTGATGACAACAACAACAACAACAACAACAACAACAACAACAACAACAACAACAACACAGGCGATGATAAGAACGCAAACAACGGCAACACAAGCGACAACAAAGAAAAAACAAACAATACCAAGAACCAAATGCCCCAACCACACCAAACAACAACAACAAAGATCAAAATAACTGCGTTGTTCTCAGCCACACGGGGAAAAATCCCCTGGAAAAGTCTTAAAGTTAATTCCCATATATTTGCTAACTGCTGCCGAGCTCTGCCAGCACCAGAGGATAGCTGGAGGAGGGAGAGTGTAGTGTAATAAGTCTACCTACACTATATCATTCCCCTTACTAGTCATCTTCAAAAAGAAACATTTTCTTGCCTTCTCGTGCGTGGCTCATCTGTTCTAAAAAAAAAAACTGTGCCCTTGTGTACTAGTTCACCGCCTCCCCCCATGTGCATTGGTTGATTGGCATATGCAACCCCCCCCCCAACGCAGGCGGGGCCAGGAGCCACGAATCGACCCCTGAAACCACAATTATGTGATTACACACACACACACAAAAAAAAAGAGAGAGAGAGAGAGAGGCAGGCCAGGAACGAACCTTTCCCTCGTCTCTATTGCATAATCCTCAGGGATTTGTATATGTTTATTTATATTGAGTGATCCTTCAAACCTTTACCCAGCCCCGCCAGTACAGTGCTACCTGTACCACCAGCAACACCACCAGCAACACTCCCAAGCAACACTCACCAGCACCACCACCAGCAATACTTACCAGTAACACTTACCAGCAACACTCACCAGCATCACCTTCCAGCAACACTCACAAGCAACACTCACCAGCAACACTCACCAGCAACACTCGCTCGCCAGCAACACTCGCCAGCAACACTCACCAGCAACACCACCAGCAACACTTACCAGTAACACTTACCAGCAACACCCACCAGCATCACCTTCCAGCAACACTCACCAGCAACACTCACCAGCAACACTCACCAGCAAAAACTCACCACAACACCACCAGCAAACCACCACATCACTTACCAGCAACACTCACCAGCAACACCACAGCAACACCACAGCAACACCACCAGCATCACACACCAGCATCACACACCAGCATCACACACCACAACACCACCAGCAACACTCACCACAACACCACCAGCAACACTCAACAGCAAAACCCACCAGCAAAACCCACCAGCAACACCCACCAGCAACACCACCAGCAACACTTACCAGCAACACTCACCAGCAACACCACCGAAACACCACAGCAACACCACCAGCATCACACACCAGCAACACTCACCAGCAACACTTACCAGCATCAACTACCAGCAACACTCACCAGCAACACTCACCAGCAACACTCGCCAGCAACACTCACCCAGCAACACAACCAGCAACACTTACCAGTAACACTTACCACAACACCCACCAGCATCACCTTCCAGCAACATCACCAGCAACACTCACCAGCAACACTCACCAGCAACACTCACCAGCAACACTCACCAGCAACACCACCAGCAACACTTACCAGCAACACTTACCAGCAACACCACAGCAACACCAAAGCAACACCACCAGCATCACACACCAGCATCACACACCAGCATCACACACCAGCAACACCCACCAGCAACATTCACCAGAAACACCCACCAGAAACACCCACCAGCAACACCCACTAGCAACACCCACCAGCAACACTACACCAGCAACACCCACAAGCAACACTCACCAGCAACACTTACCAGCAACACTCACCAGCAACACCACCAGCACACACACCAGCATCAACAAGTCATCAACACTCTCCAGCAACACTCACCAACAACACCCACCAACAACGCTCACCAGTAACACCCACCAGCAACACCCACCAGCATCACCTACCAGCAACACTCACCAACAACATTCACCAGAAACACTCACCAGCAACACTCACCAGCAACACTCACCAGAAACACCCACCAGCAACATTCACCAGAAACACCCACCAGCAACACCCACCAGCATCACCTACCAGCAACACTCATCAGCAACATTCATCAGCAACACCCACCAGCAACACTCACAAGCAACACTGACCAGCAACACTCACCAGCAACACTGACCAGCAACACTCACCAGCAACACCACCCAGCAACACCACGAGCAACACTCACCAGGAACACCACCCCGCATCACCACCAGCAACGCTCACCAGCAACACCACCAGCAATACCACCAGCAATACCACCAGCAACACTCACAAGCAACACTCACCCACAACACTCACCAGCAACACCACCAGCAACACTCACCAGCAACACCACCAGCAACACTCACGAGCAACACTAACCAGCAACACTCACGAGCAACACTCACCAGCAACACTCACCAGCAACACCAGCAACACTCACCAACAACTCCATAACCAACACCACACTAGCAATACTCACCAGCAACACTCTCCAGCAACACTCACCAGCAACACTCACCAGCAACACCACCAGCAACACTCTCCAGCAACACTCACCAGCAACACTCACCAGCAACACTCACCAGCAACACTCACCAGCAACACTCACCAGCAACACTCACCAGCAACACTCACCAGCAACACTCACTAGCAACACCACCAGCAACACTCACCAGCAATACTCACCAGCAACACTCACCACAACACTCTCCAGCAACACTCTCCAGCAACACTCTTCAGCAACACTCTCCAGCAACACTCACCAGCAACACCACCAGCAACACTCTCCAGCAACACTCACCAGCAACACTCACCAGCAACACTCCCCAGCAACACTCACCAGCAACACTCACCAGCAACACTCACCAGCAACACTCACCAGCAACACTCACCAGCAACACTCACCAGCAACACTCACCAGCAGCACTCACCAGCAACACTCACCAGCAACACTCACCAGCAACACTCACCAGCAACACTCTCCAGCAAAACTCTCCAGCAAGACTCCAGCAAGACTCTCCAGCAAGACTCTCCAGCAAGACTCTCCAGCAAGACTCCCAGCAACACTCTCCACAACACTCACCAGCAACACTCACCAGCAACACTCACCAGCAACACTCTCCAGCAACACTCACCCGCAACACTCTCCAGCAACACTCACCAGCAACACTCTCCAGCAACACTCACCAGCAACACTCTCCAGCAACACTCACAGCAACACTCACCAGCAACACTCACCAGCAACACTCACCAGCAACACTCACCACAACACTCACCAGCAACACTCACCAGCAACACTCACCAGCAACACTCACCAGCAACACTCTCCAGCAACACTCTCAGCAACACTCTCCAGCAACACTCTCCAGCAACACTCTCCAGCAACACTCTCCAGCAACACTCACCAGCAACACTCTCCAGCAACACTCACCAGCAACACTCACCAGCAACACCTCTCCAGCAACACTCACCAGCAACACTCACCAGCAACACTCCCCCAGCAACACTCACCAGCAACACCTCCAGCAACACTCTCCAGCAACACTCTCCAGCAACACTCACCAGCAACACTCACCAGCAACACTCACCAGCAACACTCACCAGCAACACTCACCAGCAACACTCTCCAGCAACATTCACCAGCAACACTCACCAGCAACACTCACCAGCAACACTCACCAGCAACACTCACCAGCAACACTCACCAGCAACACTCACCAGCAACACTCTCCAGCAACACTTTCCAGCAACACTCACCAGCAACACTCTCCAGCAACACTCTCCAGCAACACTCTCCAGCAACACTCTCCAGCAACACTCACCAGCAACACTCACCAGCAACACTCACCAGCAACACTCACTAGCAACACCACCAGCAACACTCACCAGCAATACTCACCAGCAACACTCACCAGCAACACTCTCCAGCAACACTCTCCAGCAACAACTCTTCAGCAACACTCTCCAGCAACACTCACCAGCAACACCACCAGCAACACTCTCCAGCAACACTCACCAGCAACACTCACCAGCAAACTCCCAGCAACACTCACCAGCAACACTCACCAGCAACACTCACCAGCAACACTCACCAGCAACACTACCAGCAACACTCACCAGCAACACTCACCAGCAGCACTCACCAGCAACACTCACCAGCAACACTCACCAGCAACACTCACCAGCAACACTCTCCAGCAAGACTCTCCAGCAAGACTCTCCAGCAAAGACTCTCCAGCAAGAACTCTCCAGCAAGACTTCTCCAGCAAGACTCTCCAGCAACACTCTCCATCAACACTCACCAGCAACACTCACCAGCAACACTCACCAGCAACACTCTCCAGCAACACTCACCAGCAACACTCTCCAGCAACACTCACCAGCAACACTCTCCAGCAACACTCACCACAACACTCTCCAGCAACACTCACCAGCAACACTCACCAGCAACACTCACCAGCAACACTCACCAGCAACACTCACCAGCAACACTCACCAGCAACACTCACCAGCACACTCACCAGCAACACTCAAACCCGCAACACTCTCCAGCAACACTCTCCAGCAACACTCTCCAGCAACACTCTCCACAACACTCTCCAGCAACACTCTCCAGCAACACTCACCAGCAACACTCTCCAGCAACACTCACCAGCAACACTCACCAGCAACACTCTCCAGCAACACTCACCAGCAACACTCACCAGCAACACTCACCAGCAACACTCACCAGCAACACTCTCCAGCAACACTCTCCAGCAACACTCTCCAGCAACACTCACCAGCAACACTCACCAGCAACACTCACCAGCAACACTCACCCGCAACACTCACCAGCAACACTCTCCAGCAACATTCACCAGCAACACTCACCAGCAACACTCACCAGCAACACTCACCAGCAACACTCACCAGCAACACTCACCACACACTCACCACAACACTCTCCAGCAACACTTTCCAGCAACACTCACCAGCAACACTCTCCAGCAACACTCTCCAGCAACACTCTCCAGCAACACTCTCCAGCAACACTCACCAGCAACACTCACCAGCAACACTCTCCAGCAACACTCTCCAGCAACACTCTCCAGCAACACTCTCCAGCAACACTCTCCAGCAACACTCTCCAGCAACACTCTCACAGCAACACTCTCCAGCAACACTCTCCAGCAACACTCACCAGCAACACTCACCAGCAACACTCACCAGCAACACTCACCAGCAACACTCACCAGCAACACTCTCCAGCAACACTCTCCAGCAACACTCACCAGCAACACTCACCAGCAACACTCACCAGCAACACTCACCAGCAACACTCTCCAGCAACACTCACCAGCAACACTCTCCAGCAACACTCTCCAGCAACACTCTCCAGCAACACTCTCCAGCAACACTCTCCAGCAACACTCACCAGCAACACTCACCAGCAACACTCTCCAGCAACACTCTCCAGCAACACTCTCCAGCAACACTCACCAGCAACACTCACAGCAACACTCACCAGCAACACTCACCAGCAACACTCACCAGCAACACTCTCCAGCAACATTCACCAGCAACACTCACCAGCAACACTCACCAGCAACACTCACCAGCAACACTCACCAGCAACACTCACCAGCAACACTCACCAGCAACACTCACCAGCAACACTCATCCAGCAACACTTTCCAGCAACACTCACCAGCAACACTCTCCAGCAACACTCATCCAGCAACACTCTCCAGCAACACTCTCCCAGCAACATCACCAGCAACACTCACCAGCAACACTCTCCAGCAACACTCTCCAGCAACACTCTCCAGCAACACTCTCCAGCAACACTCTCCAGCAAACACTCTCCAGCAACACTCTCCAGCAACACTCTCCAGCAACACTCTCCAGCAACACTCTCCAGCAACAAATCACCAGCAATCACTCACCAGCAACACTCACCAGCAACACTCACCAGCAACACTCACCAGCAACACTCACCAGCAACACTCTCCAGCAACACTCTCCAGCAAAACTCACCAGCAACACTCACCAGCAACACTCACCAGCAACACACCAGCAACACTCTCCAGCAACACTCTCCAGCAACACTCACCAGCAACAAATCACCAGCAACACTCACCAGCAACACTCTCCAGCAACCTCACCAGCAACACTCTCCAGCAACACTCACTCAGCAACATCTCCAGCAACATCTCCAGCAACACTACCCCACACTCCCAGCAAACCCCACCAGCAACACTCACCAGCAACACTCACCAGCAACATCACCAGCACACTCACCAGCAACACTCACAGCAACACTCTCCAGCACACTCACCAGCAACACTCACCAGCAACACTCACCAGCAACACTCACCAGCAACACTCACCAGCAACACTCACCAGCAACACTCACCAGCAACACTCACCAGCAACACTCTCCAGCAACACTCAAACTTAAACTATATAAAGCAACAACAATAAAGAGAATAACTTAACACTAAAGAGAATAAATATTAGGAAATAAATGATAGTAAGAATAATACAGAAACAACAAAAGAAGTAACGAGGAACTTAAGAAAACAATAGATTATTAAAGAGAACAAAAGTTAATGATAGAGAAAATAAAGAAATACTAAAAGAAATAATGAGACCATTAATGTTAATGTAAATTTCCAAGAGCCGCTGAATCTGGAGGAATCTGGAGGAACCTGGAGGAATCTAGAGGAATCTGGAGGAATCTAGAGGGATCTGGAGGAATCTAGAGGAATCTGGAGGAATCTGGAGGAATGTAGAGCAATCTGGAGGAATCTGGAGGAATCTAGAGCAATCTGGAGGAATCTAGAGAAATCTGGAGGAATCTGGAGGAATCTGGAGGAATCTGGAGGAATCTAGAGGAATCTAGAGGAATCTGGAGGAATCTCGAGAATCTGGAGGATCTGGAGGAATCTGGAGGAACTCTGGAGGAATCTGGAGGAATCTGAGAATCTAGAGGAATCTGGAGGAAACTGGAGGAATCTAGAGAAATCTGGAGGAATCTGGAGGAATCTGGAGAATCTGGAGGAACTGGAGGAATCTGGAGGAATCTGAGGAATCTAGAGAAATCTGGAGGAATCTGGAGAATAAAGGAATCAGGAGGAATCTAGAGAAATCTGGAGGAATCTGGAGGAATCTGGAGGAATCTAGAGGAATCTGGAGGAATCTGGAGGAATCTAGAGGAATCTGGAGGAATCTGGAGGAATCTGGAGGAATCTAGAGGAATCTAGAGGAATCTAGAGGAAAACTAGAGGAATCTAAGAATCTGAGGAATCTGGAGGATCTGGAGGAATCTGGAGAATCTGGAGGAATCTAGAGGAATCTGGAGGAATCTAGAGGAATCTGGAGGAATCTGGAGGAATCTGGAGGAATCTGGAGGAATCTGGAGGAATCTAGAGGAATCTAGAGGAATCTAGAGGAATGTGGAGAAATCTAAAGGAATCTGGAGAAATCTAAAGGAATCTAGAGGAATCTAGAGGAATGTAGAGAAATGTGGAGGAATGTGGAGGAATGTGGAGGAATGTGGAGGAATGTGGAGGAATGTGGAGGAATGTAGAGTAATGTAGAGGAATGTAGAGGAATCTGGAGGAATCTGGAGGAATCTGGAGGAATCTGGAGGAATCTAGAGGAATCTAGAGGAATCTAGAGGAATGTGGAGAAATCTAAAGGAATCTAAAGGAATCTGGAGGAATCTAGAGGAATGTGGAGAAATCTAGAGGAATCTAGATGAATCTAGAGGAATCTGGAGGAATCTAGAGGAATCTAGAGGAATCTAGAGGAATCTGGAGGAATCTGGAGGAACCTAGAGGAACCTAGATTAATCTAGAGGAATCTAGAGGAATGTGGAGAAATCTAGAGGAATCTAGAGGAATCTGGAGGAATCTGGAGGAATCTAGAGGAACCTAGAGGAATCTAGAGGAATCTGGAGAAATCTGGAGGAATCTGTAGGAATCTAGAGGAATGTGGAGAAATCTAGAGGAATCTAGATGAATCTGGAGGAATCTGGAGGAATCTGGAGGAATCTAGAGGAATCTGGAGGAATCTAGAGGAATCTGGAGGAATCTAGAGGAATCTATAGGTGTAGAAAATACTGTATATTTTCCAAAAATACAGTGTATTTTGTATGTGAATTGATGGCATATATTGTAGGTAATAAAAAATTATTTGTAAATAAATAAAGAACCAGCGATGGGTGAGCGTCGCTGGGAAAGAGACGCCACTGTTTTGAATGGGGTGGGTACAAGATACCTTAAACTGTATTAGGGAAACTTTCTTGATTCCACAAGGACGGCAAAGTGTAGAAAGTGTGATTAAATCTTGTATAATATGTCGCCGTTTGGATGCCAGATCCTATATGTACCCCAGGTCCTCCACCATTGCCAAAGGAGCGTGTGCATTTAGTGAAACCATTTGATGTAAAAGGTGTAGACTATAGTGGTCCAATCATTTTAACAGGTACTTCAGATGGTGTTCCACTGAAAGTGTATGTATGCTTGTTCACCTGTACTGCACTAGGGCAGTTCATTTAGAAGTGGCTCAGGACTTGTCTGCAGAACAGTTTATACAGCTGTTTCGAAAATTTGCAGCTAAGAGATCCTGTCCGAGATTGATGATTTGGGATAATGCCACAAATTTTGTAGCAGTGGCTCAACACTTGATAAAATTAAATAAGAGTAAACGATGCTCAATCTCTGTTAACCCTCCGAGGGTGTACCTGGAAATTTATTACTCCTAGAGCCCCTTGGCAGGGGGGGGGCTGACGAAAGACGATAGGCACAGTGAAGAGGTGTCTCCGTAAAGTACTACCCCGGGAAGAAAATTAATTTGGAGGAATTTCTGCGGTGTTGGGGGAGGCGGAGAATCGTATAAATAATAGGCCTCTCTCGTACATGAGGGTACACCTGATCCCGATGTATTAACACCTTCTCACCTAATATGTGGAAGGAAATTGGAAGCTGCCCCTGTCTATAGAGATAATCCTGAAGAAAGTGATGATTACAAGGAATGTGGCAGTGTTTTATGAAAAAAATTTAAAATGTTAATAAAGTAATTGATCATTGGTCTAATGTGGCATAAGGAATATCTTCTTACACTACGTGAACACTTTTATGGTGCGACAGAGGCAGTAAAACGAGAGAACATTCAACCAGGTGACATTGTGTTAATTGATACTGAACAACATCGAACATTGTGGCCTCTGGGCAGAGTATTGACATTGTACCCAGATGCACAAGGTGCTGTCCGGAATGTCAAAGTGTTGTGTCGTGGCCAAGAAAGTTTACGCACAATTAATAAATTGATTCCCTTGGAATTAAATGGTATTCAGTCAAATGTAAATGAAAATCTAAGGGAAAGTGACACGAGTGATATTGAAGGTAATGCTGACCAAGTGATGCAGGAAGATGAAATTGTAGTAAGACCTACTAGGAGAACAGCCACTCAAGCCAGAACCGGCTGGAATCGTCTCCTAAAGGAAGGAGTAATTTGAGTCGTTTAGCAACGAACTCCGCCCGGCCGCAGTGTAGAAAATACTGTATATTTTCCAAAAATACAGTGTATTTTGTATGTGATTTGATGGCATATACTGTAGGTAATAAAAATTAATTTGTAAATAAATAAAGAACCAGCGATGGGTGAGCGTCGCTGGGGAAGAGACGCCATTGTTTTGAATGGGTTAAAGGCACGCTAGTGAAATGTGCATAAATTTCGTCGCTCTGGAAGTTAAATTGTGGTTGAAACTTCCCAAATAGGAGCCGAAATTGTTGTATTTGCAGTCCTGCATAACTTGAGAAGTCGAATGGACAGGACAGCTTTGGAACCCCAGCTAAGTTGTCTATTTATGTTGAAATTCTGGCCAGTATTTTCTTCATAATTTAGGCAGGGGGGTTTTGAGTATGACACACCGTAACCTACAGACTAGTTGGTGAGTCTTATTATTATAAATTCTCCTTCAATGTATATGTACTCACATTTAATATACAGTCCACATATTTATATTAATGTTTTTACCAGAATTTCTGGTGATGTATATTTCATTTGAAATTAATATAGGGGGATGGGGTTGTAGGCGTCCTTATCAAACAAAAACAATAAATATAAATCAGGAACGTACACGGTAAGCTGTCAATATACAAGTACAGTTAGAAATATAAATAGCTAGAGCTTCATTTAAGGAGGTTAATAATAGAGTATTCAAGAGGTTGCTAGTAGAATTACAGTAAATCAACCATTCAAATCATTATGAAGCTCTGTGTAGTCTGCAGTCAATCAAACAAACGGGCTTCCACATGGATAAATTGTCATTTTTGTGGAAATTGGTGTCACGCCCCTTGTGCAGATATCCAAGAACTAGCTACAAGCAGTATTAAAGCAGGGAAGTGTTTTTGGGTATGCCCGAATGAGATAAATCTGTGGACTAAAATCACAAGGGTATTAAAAGAGGATAACATCAAAGCTGCTTTCATAGACAACCTGGAAGCTTTCTACAACAGATGGGAACATAAAAAGTCTGGGCTGAATGGTACTGCCCTTGATACTGACCATGTAGTCAGAAACTGTAAGGCTGGAGGTGATGTCCTGGTATCAGTAAATGTGGGCTGATAGTGCTGTCCTGGGAGACAGTAATGGTGAAGCTGAGGTGCGGTCCTAGGAGACAGTAATGGTGAAGCTGGAGGTGCTGTCCTGGGAGACAGTAATGGTGAAGCTGGAGGTGCTGTCCTGGGAGACAGTAATGGTGAAACTGGAGATTTTGTCCAGGTAGTCGGGAATTATACGCAGGAAGAATACATATAAATGACCTCATAGGGACAGAAGCCGTAGTGGGGAAACTAGTGTAGTCAAAGATAAGATAAAACCAATATTGCAAACTAGAAATACCACAGGAAATAGTGGGGAAACAAGTGTAGTCAAAGATAAGATAAAACCAATATTGCAAACTAGAAATACCACAGGAAATAGCAAACAAGAGGACTCCACAGCAATAGTGAGGATATTTTAACCAAAAACAACTGGTGGGAGCTCCATTGTTGGTGCTAGGGAGGATAGGAATAAGACAGGGAAACATGCACCAACAGGGAATACAGTCACAGAAACCCATGGCAAAGGGAAACCAAGCCTGTGCACATACTAGCATTTGGGTACTGCAGACATGGAAATCTGGAAACGAGGGGGGACGTGCAACTATGACCACCCTAGAAAATGCCGTGCCCATATGTCAACAGGAAAATGCAAACCCCTTCCTGTAAGCTTTTCACCCGAAATGTGTACCTCTTCAGTACAGGAAAGACTGTGCTATAACTTAAATTGCCAGGCACACCTCTAAAGGGACAAAAAGATACAAAACATCCGGGCCATGGGAAAACCTGGGAAAGCCACAGCCACTCAAGAGGGAGAGGTTTTTTAGTGCCAGGAAGGAAAAAAAAACTGCAGGAAATGGCAGAAATCGTACCCCAAATCCAGTCATTCCTGGAGTGGAACCACAGTCGATGGCCTCCACTCCAAACCAACAGATACAATGCTAAAAGCCGGAAAAAAAATCCCCCCCCCCCGACAAACAATACCACCATCCGATGACATTCTTCTTTGCAAATATACAGGGTCTAAAGCCAGCAACAAACAACAAAATACCTTTCATCCGTGGGCTGCTTTAGAGGGAAAGGCAATGTTCGCGGCTTCACTGAGACCCACATAAAGATCACTTGGACAACGAAATAAAGGATCCCAGGTTTTCAACCAAAACAGATGTGACAGAGTGAACAGGCAAAAGGGGGGGTTGGCCTGTGCATTTCAGAGTCACTTGTTTGCAACAGAACTGCTTAATGCCTCAAATGATGAGTGGAAGTTTTAGCAGTAAAGGTCGAGAAACCCAAAAACCCAGTCATTGTGGTAGTCTACAAGCCTCCGGATGCAACATCCCAGCAATTCCAGGAACAGTTTAAAAAAATTTTGACCACTTCGGGAAAATTTTCCCAGCTCCTTTCCCCCCAACATCTTGCTCCTGGGGTTTTCCAATTTAAAGGCACCTAAAAGGGAAGGAATATAGCAAAAAATTATTTTTTGCAGTAAAAAACACCGGGAGGCAGCCTATGAAAACTCACACTCACCCCGAGTTTTTAAATCTCGCAAAAATTAAATTTTAAAAAACCACAAATAATAGAGCCTACTAGCTGGGAATACACTAAGACCTCATCTTCACTAACAATAAAGATCTAAATAAAAAATTTCCCCCTATAAAAAAACAATATACTCAGTTTCACAACATAATTAAATTTCAGACATGAATGGGGACCCCCCAGACCGACATAAGGGAAAACTAGTCACGAGGGAGCATTCACAAAAATTCAACTTCAAAACAAAAACATAAATTTGGGACCAAGAAAAACCAATCCAAAAACCGATATAAAACGGGGAAAAATACAAAGCAACACAGCCCCCCAACTTATGCCTAAAACCCAATTTTAACCCTTGGTTGAAAACCCGTTTGTATCCCCAAAAGGGGGTTTTTTCCCTCTAAAAAAGGGGGAGTAGATTTTAAAATAAAAAGAGACGGGGCGCCCCTTTTCGGGGGCGACGGAAAAGAATAACAGAGGGGCCCTAAAGGGGGTCAATATATCTAAAAATGCGAGGGAGAACTTCGGGAGAAATGGGGAAAAACCCTCGAACAAAGCTAAAGGAATCTTAAAAAGGAGTCAAAATCGGGGGAAGAACTTAAAGCCAAAAAAATAAAAAACCAAAAAGAAACCCAAATTTATTTCTTCCCTATGCCAAATCAAATTCAGAACAACGCCAGTTTTTGGGCCCCTACTTAAACAAGAGGGGTTTCCCAAACCAGAAACAGCAAGGAAATGATGACTACTAAACCCAATGGGAATAAATTTTAGCAAGCCGCTAACCAGCTGAGATTTCGAAGTTCAAAATAAATTTTTTTTATGAAAAGCCAAAAAATTTTGGGTTAACACAAGCCTATCCGATTTACCCAGCCCAAATGACTCAAAACAGGCGATAAATGACATGCCATGCACTCTGCCCCAGGGGCCAGATTTGGGAAAAAACCCTGCATCAAGAATTTGCAAAAAAGCCCCTATCAGGGACCCTTTTTCCCATCCAATGGAGAGGAGCATGGACAGGGGGGTCGCCTCACATTTAAAAAAAACCCAACAAAAATAGCCCCACCCCACAAAGGGGGCAGAAAAAGCAACAGAAAAAGAACAACAAAACCGATAGCACTAACACCCCCCATATCATAAAAATCTTTAAAAGGGGCCCAAAGAAGCAAAAATCACCCCCCCATCTAAAAACCCCAAACAAAACCCCAACCCGGGGCAAAAAATGGTTTAGAACGGGTCCTCCTTCGTCTAAACAAATTGGATCAACAACGAAAAAGGCCCCAAAAATGCACAGAAGACAAAAAAAATGCAGTTTAAATTTATATCCCGCCCTTTCCAAAAGCCTTCGACAAGTGGGGGACCATGGCGTAATAGCGCAAAAAAGCGTGCTAAAGGAATAACGGGAAAAAGCGTCGATAAAACAAAAATTTTCCCTCACAAAAACAGAACACAGGAGTAGTCGAAAACCCAGATGAAGTCCGGGGAAAGGCACGGGGAAAACTCGTTAAACAAGGCACAGAAACTCGCCCCCCAACTTTTTCCCTTCCCCCAAAACCGACATAGACAAGGATGTCACCAAAGCACCGGTTTTCCTTTGAAAGATAACCCCCAAAATCTGCATCCCAGTGTCTCCTTTGCAGACACTGAAAGGCCCGGGCGGAAAAATCAACCAAATTTTTCAGGGGGCCCTGCAAAAAACAATAGAAGTTAAAGGGATGTAAATTTTTAAAATTACTCGATATGGCCCCCACGGGAAAAAAAAATATTCCTAAAGGGGAACAAAACAAATTCGGGCCCAAAAAAATTAGAGCGAAACCCCAAACGTCAAAGACCGGGGAGTAAACATGTCGGAGGATCCATTTAAAGGGACCATACATTTTTAATAAATCGCATCTGCTAGAAAAATGACAGGATGGATAATGAAAACCCTTTTCAAAACTAAAGATCCCAAAAGCCCATGATGACACCTTCAAACACGGGTTCAAACTAGGCTGGAATTTTTGCTGCACCAAAACAGCCCCTTTTCCAAGGCAGTGAAATTGCTGCCCTAGAAAATTTCAGAAAACCCTTTCACGGCGCCCCAATAAGGGAGATAAAACACCTAATTACGGGAGCCCCTTGGGGTTCCTAATTTTTGTTTTTTTCCCGGGAAACGGCAGCGGGAGAGATACATGATTTTTTTTACACCGGGAAAAAATCCGGGAGGGACTATACCAAACTTGCACAAAAAAATCACTCACTACGAAAGAAAAAGACTTGGCAACAAAACAACATCCCCCCCAATAAAAAAGCAGGGTGTCACTAGCACGTTAAGAGACCATACAAAAAAAGTGCAGGGGCCCGAACTGGTCCAACCCACCTCCCAGCATACATAAGGGGGGTTACCAACAGAACCCTGGCAGCTTCAAACTGGCACTGGAAAAAGCACTTAAAGCCCTTTTTCCTGCCAGCCGGGCGGGGGCTCGTACGTTTGGTTTTCGTGCAGCCCGCAGCAACAGCCGGGTTTAAACGGGGGGGGCCCGAACCCCAGGAGGCCTGGTCCAGGGCCTGGGGCCCCGGGGGCTTTTAACCCCCGGGAAATCTCTCCAGGTAAACCCAGGGAGAGTGACTTGTGGAGAGATAAATTAAACGTGGTTTTCGAAAGGAAAACATTTTTTGGGGGACCCTAGGGTCCCCAAAATTCCTAATTTTTTCCTGTAAAACCCTTTAAAAAAATAATTAATTTGGGTTTCCATTTTCGGGAAGGGAAAACTTATGAGTTTCATCCAGGGAAATTTAATTTTCACACAGGGAAAAAAGAGGAATCTGGGGAAATCTAGAGGGAAACTGGGGAAATCTAGAGGAAAACTGGGGGGAACTGAAGGAATCTGGAGAAATCTAAGGAATCGGAGAAAATTTTAGGGAAAACTTGGGGGAAACTAGAAAACTGAAGGAATATAGATGAATCTGGAGACTCTAGGGAATTTTTGGAGAAAAACTAGAGGAATCTGGAGAAAACTAGGAAAACCGGAAAATTTTAAAAGGAAATTTTGGGGAAAAAAAGAAAAAAAATTAAAAAAAGAATAAAGGAAAAACAAAAAAAGGAAAGGGAAAACTAGAAAGGGAAACTGGAGAAAACTGGAAAAATATAGATGAATTGGAGGAATTTAACAAAAGGAACTGGCTTTGGGGGAAAAATAATGAATTTTGGGGGGAATCTAGAGAACTTGGGGGAATCTGGAGGAATTAAAAGAATCTGGAGGAAAATTTAGAAATTTGGGGGAAACTAGAAAAATGGAAAAAATCTGGGTGAAAATTTGGCCTTTGGGGGAATTAGAGGAATCCCGGAAAGGGAAAATTGGGAAGGAATTAAAAGAATCTGGAGGAATCTTTAGGGAAAAAAGGGGAATAGAAAAACTGGGGGAAACTGGGGAATAAAGAGAATCTGGAATTAGAGGGAATCTGGAGGGAAAATAGAGGAATCTGGAGGAATATAGATGAATCTGGAGGAATCTGGAGGAATGTGGAGGAATACAGAAAAATCTGGAGGAATCTGGAGGAATATAGATGAATCATGAGGAATCTAGAGGAATCTGGAGAAATATAGAGGAATCTGGAGGAATATAGAGGAATCTGGAGGAATATAGAGGAATCTGGAGGAATATAGAGGAATCTGGAGGAATATAGAAGAATCTGGGGGAGAAGAAATAGAGGAATCTGGAGGACTATGAAGAAATATGGAGAAATTTAGAGGAATCTGGAGGAATGTGGAGAAATCAAGAGGAATCTGGAGAGAGTTTCAGCGAGGTGTCAAAACAACAAAGTTGTCACGGCTCAGTAAGCCTGCGGGACACGGGCAGCAACAGGCTGGTTAATCAGGCAGCCAAAAGGAAATTCAGGTTTACACATTAGGCTGCCAGAGTAGAAACTGCTCACAGGTTTACGGGCTCACGGGCTCACAGGCTGACGGGCTGACCGGCTCACAGGCTGACGGGCTCACAGGCTGACGGGCTCACAGGCTGACGGGCTCACAGGCTGACGGGCTCACAGGCTGACGGGCTCACAGGCTGACGGGCTCACAGGCTGACGGGCTCACAGGCTGACGGACTCACAGGCTGACGGGCTCACAGGCTGACGGCTCACAGGCTGACGGACTCACAGGCTGACGGGCTCACAGGCTGACGGACTCACAGGCTGACGGGCTCACAGGCTGACGGGCTCACAGGCTGACGGGCTCACAGGCTGACGGGCTCACAGGCGTTAGTCACCAATCTCATGACTCACAAAATAATTTCTGATGTCCAATAAATAAATATTTCTGTGGTGAAGATGTGTGGGATGACACAATACAACAATGTTGAACAAATATTTTTAAAATAGTGTGTGCAATATATTGTTGCAAAGAGACTTGGTCAGCTTTTTTTTTGAGGAAATGTGGCCAGTGGCTTCTTCAGTCCAACACAGAGAAGAAGAGTGGAAGATGAGGAGAATCAGTAATCAGTCCCTTAGCCTGGGGTCTTGATGGACTAATGTACTCCAGGCTGAGGGACTGATTACCTCATTTTCCACCGTTCTTCTCTGTGTTGGACTGAAGAAGACACTGGCTGGCGAAACATTTCCTTCCTGTGAGAAAGTCATGCTTAACTCTGCAGAAATACATCGTTACATTAATAATAACAACAGTGACAAGCTGCTAAATAAGACAAGCACAACAGCTGGATAGTAATGTAATGATATATCCTTAACGACTCACGAAATCGTAATGACACGAATGCAAACAAACCATACCGAGCGTCGGTCTGGAGTTTTAAGACTCTCTGATCGCGGGTTCTAACCCCGCCCGTGATATGGTTTATGTATCCCTAACCTGTGGCGAAAATGCTTAGCGTGTAGTTAACTTCCAGTCTGGTGTTTAGTAAGTAACTGGAACACTGTCAGGGTTATGGCCAACAAAAAAAGCATTATGGTGCAGAGATGTTATTAACATGTAAAAGATTCTCTTGTTTCAACATTCTCTTCACGCTCAAGAATTCAACCAACGTGCAATGGAAATTTACACATGTTTATGAACCTCTGAATTGGTTCATTAACATGTAACGCATAACAGGAAAGATTTTAAACTTGTATTTTTCTTGCCTTCATCTTTTTATAGGAGGAATTCACAAGGGTTTCAATAAATTTAAGTTAAAACTGGTTGATCCAGTTTTAATAACCAGATTGGCGATAAACGTTTGTGTGGGATGTCGGGGTGTCGGGATGTCGGGGTGCCGGGATGTCGGGGTGTCGGGATGTCGGGGTGCCGGGATGTCGGGGTGCCGTGATGTCGGGGTGCCGGGATGTCGGGGTGTCGGGATGTCGGGGTGCCGGGATGTCGGGGTGTCTGGTTGTCGGGATATTTCAGAATTCATTTACTCTTCTCCAAAATATTAGAACGAGTGAATCCTTGCAATAACCTGTGTAAGTCAAGAAGATGTCAACGACGAAAGTTCAACGATGTAAATAAAAGAAGGTTCTCACTGTGCATCCTGACATCTGGTCAGTATTGCATGACCGGAATTAATCTGGCGTGACAGGATATGTGTCGAGGTCCTCAGACTCGCCACTCACTACTTCATTATCTCTAATTCACTCTAATCTCGCTTCCGGCAGCCGAAATCATATCTCTGCATTAATATCTTCAATTCATTTAAAGTTAAAACATTTTTAATTATGACCATTAAAATACCTCAAGTTTATTGAATTTATCTTTCTTAATATCCTATAATGATAATTCCATCAGTCTGGGGGTGATCTATTCAGAATATGTACTGAATTCTCAATGAATATTAATACCAAATTTCCCCGCTTGAGTATGAGAAACTGAAGTGGTCTATCATAACATTAAGAATAACGGAGTGTGTGGGAGGACACAACTGAGGCTGCCTACCAAGCAGTCTTTATGCTTGTTAAAACTGCAATTGCATTTTCCTCGTCATATCTTCCTCTCTGGCAGCTCATCATCTCTAACCTCTTCAATGGAAGTTGTTTAAAAAAA
>NC_069439.1:7544434-7554434 GCF_026875155.1 Cherax quadricarinatus
GCCTGGGCAAGAGGGGCAGAGTTTTGGGGCACCTGGGGAAGATGGCAGGTGTTGGCACCCTGGGGAAGAGGGAAGAGTGTTGGGCACCCTGGGGAAAGATGGCAGAGTGTTGGGCACCCGGGAAAGAGGCGGGTGTTGGGCCCCTTGGGGAAGATGGCAGAGGTTGGGCAGCCGGGGGGAGGGGAAAGGGTGTTGGGACCCCTGGGAAGATGGGGGTGTTGGGCACCCTGGGGAAGAGGGCCCCGGGGGTTTTGGGCAACCTGGGGAAGATGGCGGGGGTTTTGAGCAGCTGGGTAAAATTGGAGGTGTTGGGCAGCGGGGAAGAGGGCGGGGGTGTTGGGCAGCCGGGGTAGCTTGGAAGGTGTTGGGACCCTGAAAAAGCGGGGGTTTTGGGCAGCCTGGGGAAGATGGCGGGTGATGGGCGCGGGGGAAAGATGGCAGGGTTTGGGCAGCCGGGGGAAAGATGGGGGGGGTTTTTGGCAGCCGGGGGAAAAGATGGCGGGTGTTGGGCACCCTGGGGAAGATGGCAAAGTGTTGGGCAGAAGGGGGAAAGATGGCAGGGTTTTGGGCAGGGGGGAAGAGGCGGGGGTTGGGGCGCCTGGGGAAGAGGGCAGGGGTTGGGCACCCGGGGGAAGATGGCAGGGTTTTGGGGCGCCGGGGAAAGATGGCAGGGTGTTGGGCACCTGGGGAGATGCGGGTGTTGGGCACCTGGGAAGGGCAGTTTTTTGGGAGCTGTGAGGATGGCAGGGTGTTGGGAAACCCCGGGAAAAGATGGCAGGGTGTTGGGGGACCCTGGGGAAGATGGAGGGTGTTGGGCGCCTGGAGAAGATGGCGGGGTTTTGGGGAGCCTGGGAAGATGACAGGGTTTTGGGCACCCGGGGGAAAGTTGGCAGGGTGTTGGGCACCCTGGTGAAGAGGCAGGTTTGGGCAACATGGGGAAAGATGGCAGGGTGTGAGCCCTGGGTAAAAATGGAGGGTGGGGCAGCCTGGGGAAGATGGGGGGTTTTTGGGGCAGCTGGGGAGTTTCAGGGTTTTGGGGGCGCCGGGGGTGATAGCAGGGTGTTGGGCAGCGGGGGAAAGATAGCAGGGTTTTGGGCGCCGGGGGAAAAAAGATGGCAGGGTGATGGGAGCCCTGGGGAAGGGGCGGGGGTTTTTGGGAGTGGGGAAGATGGCGGGTGTTGGGCAGCCGGGGGAAAGTGGCGGGTCTGGGCAGCCTGGGGAAGTGGCGGGGGTGCTGGGAAACCTGGGGAAGATGGCGGGTTTTGGGGCAGTGGGGAAGTGAAGGGTTTTGGGCGCTGGGGAAGAGGGCAGGATTTTGGGCACCCGGGGGAAAGATGGCAGGGTGTTGGGGCACCCTAGGGAAAGATGGCGGGGGTTTGTTGGGCAGCCTGGGGAAGAGAGGGGGTGTTGGGCAGCCTGGGGAATGGAGGGTTTTGGGGAAAACCTAGGGAAGTGGCAGGGTGATAAGCAGCCTGGGAAAAATTGGAGAGGGGGGGCAGCCGGGGGGAAGGGCAGGGTGTTGGGCGCCGGGTAAGTTTGGGGGGTGGTGGGCAGCCAAAAGAAGAGGGGAGGGTATTGGGCAGCTGGGGAAATGGCAGGGTGATGGGAGCTGAGGAAGAAGGGCGGGGTATTGGGGCCCCTGGGAAGATGGCAGGGTGTTTGGCACCTGGGAAAGTGGCGGGTTTTGGGGGCAGCTGGGGAAGATGGGGGGTTTTGGGCACCGGGGGAAGTGGCAGGGTTTTGGGAGCCTGGGGAAGTGGCAGGGTGTTGGGCAGCCTGGGTAGATGGCGGGTTGGGCGCCGGGGAAAAGATGCGGGTGTTGGGCGCCTGTAAAAGATGGCAGGGTTTTGGGAAAACCGGGGAAAAAAGCGGCAGGGTGTTGGGAAAACTGGGGAAGATGGCAGGGCGTTGGGCGCCTGGAAAAGATGGCGGGATGTTGGGCAGCCTGGGGAAGATGGCAGGGTTTTGGCAGCCTGGGGAAGATGGCGGGTTTGGCACCCTGGTAAAAGATGGCATGGTGTTGGGCAACATTGGGGAGGAGGCAGGGTGTTGAGCTCCCTGGGAAAGGGGGTGTGGGCAGCTGCGGAAAATGGCAGGGTTTTGGGGCAGCCTGGGGGAAGATGGCAGGGGTTTGGCAGCCTGGGGTAAATGGCGGGGTGTTGTGCGACGGGGAAGATGCAGGATTTTGGGCACCCTGGGGAAGATGGAGGGTTTTGGGGCAGCCTGGGGAAGATGGAGGGTGTTAGGAAACCTGGGGAAGTGGCGGGTGTTTGGGAAACCGGGGAAAGAGGCAGGGTTTTGGGCAGCCTGGGGAAGATGGCGGGTGTTGGGCAGGGGGGGAAAGTGGCAGGGTATTGGGCACCCTGGGGAAAAGAGGGGCGGGGTGTTGAGAAGCCTCGATAAAAATTGGGGGTGTGGGCCCCGGGGGAAGATGGCAGAGTGTTGGGCAGCCTGGGGAAGATAGAAGGGTATTGGGCAGCCTAGCGAAGATGGCAGGGTATTGGGCAGCCTGGGTATAATTGGAGGGTGTTGGGCAGCCTGGGGACGATGACAGGGTGTTGGGCAGCCTGGGAAAGATGGCAGAGTGTTGGGCAGCCTGGGAAAGATGGCAGGGTGTTGGGGAGCCTGGGGAAGATGGCAGTGTGTTGGGCAGCCTGGGGAAGATGGCAGGGTATTGGGCAGCAGGGGGAAGATGGTAGAGTGCTGCGCAGCCTGGGGAAGATGGCAGTGTGTTGGGCAGCCTGGGGAAGATGGCAGGGTATTGGGCAGCAGGGGGAAGATGGCAGAATGTTGGGCAGCCTGGGGAAGATGGCAGTGTGTTGGGCAGCCTGGGGAAGATGGCAGGGTATTGGGCAGCAGGGGGAAGATGGCAGAATGTTGGGCAGCGAGGGGAAGATGGCAGGGTGTTGGGCAGCCTGGGGAAGATGGCAGAGTGTTGGGCAGCGAGGGGAAGATGGCAGGGTGTTGGGCAGCCTGGGGAAGATGGCAGAGTGTTGGGCAGCCTGGGGAAGATGGCAGGGTGTTGGGAAGCCTGGGGAAGATGGCTGAGTGTTGGGCAGCCTGAGGAAGATGGCAGGATGTTGGGCAGCCTGGGGAAGATGGCAGGATTTTGGGCAGCCTGGGGAAGATGGCAGGATGTTGGGCAGCCTGGTGCAGATTGCAGGGTGATGGGCAGTCTGGGGAAGATGGCAGGATGTTGGGCAGCCTGGGGAAGATGACAGGGTGTTGGGCAGTCTGGGGTAGATGGCAGGGTGTTGGACAGCCTGGGGAAGATGGTAGGGTGTTGGGCAGCCTGGGGAAGATGGCAGGGTGTTGGGCAGCCTGGGGAAGATGGTAGGGTGTTGGGCAGCCTGGGGAAGATGTCAGGATGTTGGGCAGCCTGGGGAAGATGGCAGGGTGTTGGGCAGCCTGGGGAAGATGGCAGAGTGTTGAGCAGCCTGTAGAAGATGGCAGGGTGTTGGGCAGCCTGGGGAAGATGGCAGGATGTTGGGCAGCCTGGGGAAGATGGCAGGGTGTTGGGCAGCCTTGGGAAGATGGCAGAGTGTTGAGCAGCCTGTAGAAGATGGCAGGGTGTTGGGCAGCCTGGGAAGATGGCAGGGTGTTGGGCAGCCTGGGGAAGATGGCAGGGTGTTGGGCAGCCTGGGGAAGATGGCAGAGTGTTGAGCAGCCTGTAGAAGATGGCAGGGTGTTGGGCAGCCTGGGGAAGATGGCAGGATGTTGGGCAGCCTGGGGAAGATGGCAGGATGTTGGGCAGCCTGGGGAAGATGGCAGGGTGTTGGGCAGCCTTGGGAAGATGGCAGGGTGTTGGGCAGCCTTGGGAAGATGGCAGAGTGTTTAGCAGCCTGTAGAAGATGGCAGGGTGTTGGGCATCGAGGGGAAGATGGCAGGGTGTTGGGCAGTCTGGGGAAGATGGCAGGGTGTTGAGCAGCCTGGAGAAGATGGCAGGGTGTTGGGCAGCCTGGGGAAGATGGCAGGGTGTTGGGCAGTCTGGGGAAGATGGCAGGGTGTTGGGCAGCCTGGAGAAGATGGCAGGGTGTTGGGCAGTCTGGGGAAGATGGCAGGGTGTTGGGCAGTCTGGGGAAGATGGCAGGGTGTTGAGCAGCCTGGGGAAGATGGCAGGGTGTTGAGCAGCCTGGGGAAGATGGCAGGGTGTTGGGCAGCCTGAGGATATAGTTAAATATTTCATTAAAAGTTGAGGAGATACGACAACTTCAGAGGCGTTGTTCCGCAGGTCTGGAGTTACTATTACTTAGGAACTATAATAATAATAATAGTAATAATAATAATAATAATAATAATAATAATAATAATAATAATAATAATAATAATAATAATAATAATAATAATAAACAGTAATAATAATAATAATAATCTTCATTTCTACTCGTACATGTACAGGGTATACAGACCATACTATAGTATAAAGTATATATAAAGCCGCTTGTTATGCTGAACATTTCATGCAAATTAGGTCAGTTTTGTCCCAGGATGCGACCCACACTAGTCCACTAACACCCAGGTACCCATTTTACTGATGGGTGAACAGGGGCAACAGGTGTCTTATGGAAACACGGCCTAATGTTTTCCAGCCATTCCGGGGATCGATTCCCGGACCTGGCTGTGTGAGCTGAGTGCGCTGGCGATCAAGCTACGGAGTACACTGGAGAAATATGTTGCTTTTGGTGGTATCTTTATCATCACTGAGGAACCAACAGAAATTATATACGAGAGAGAAAGAGAGAGAGATACAGAGAGAGACCTTGGACAGAAGACACAGAGAGAGAGGAGAGAGAGAGAGGAGAAGAGAGAGAGAGAGAGAGATACAGAGAGAGACCTTGACAGACACACACAAGAGAGAGAGAGAGAGAGAGAGAGAGAGAGAGAGAGAGATACAGAGAGAGACCTTGACAGACACACAGAGAGACAGAAACACAGGAGAGAGAGAGAGAGAGAGAGAAAGAGAGAGATGACAGAACGAGAGAGAGAGAGAGAGAGAGAGAGAGAGAGATACAGAGAGAGACCTTGACAGACACAAGAGAGACAGAAACAAAACACAGAGAGAGAGAGAGAGAGAGAGAGAGAGAAAGAGAGAGATACAGAGAGAGACCTTGACAGACACACAGAGAGACAGAAACAGAACACACACAGAGAGAGAGAGGAGAGAGAGAGAGAGAGAGAGAGAGAGAGAGAGAAGAGATACAGAGAGAGACCTTGACAGACACACAGAGAGACAGAAACAGAAACACACAGAGAGAGAGAGAGAGAGAGAGAGAGAAGAGAGAGAGGATACAGAGAGAGACCTTGACAGACACACAGAGAGACAGAAACAGAAACCACAGAGAGAGAGAGAGAGAGAGAGAGAGAGTGAGAGAGAGAGAGAGAGCAGAGAGATACAGAGAGAGAACCTTGACAGACACACAGACAGAAACTACAGAGAGAGACTGCAGAGGAAGAGAGAGAGAGAGAGAGAGAGAGAGAGGAGAGAGAGAGAGAGAGAGAGGGAAGGGAGGGAGGGAAAAATGGAGATTTCCAGAAAAATTATATATAAAAATTACATTCATAATTACATACATGCATGCATACATGCATACATACATACATACATACATACATACATACATACATACATACATACATACATACATACATACATACATATAGTAACAATGCAAATTCGTTGTTTCAATATCGTGTCGACACTTTCACACTTCACGAGCTTGTGAAGATGGGTGAGGGAGGAAGGGGAAGGGGCGGACGGGGAACAGCAGAGAGGGAGGGGAAGTGGGGGAGGGATTCCATTCATAGCTCAGAGGAGCGGCCAGCCAGAGTGAAGAAATTATTAATGGAGCTGCCAACGGTCTGAAAAACCCGCTTCTTCCCTCTTTTATTTTCATTCATCCAAATAAAAACAGTAAAAAAAGATTATGGTGATGAATTAGATAAAAGAGAGAAGTAAAAGAGTGCAGCTATTTTTTTTTTTTTTTTGCTTAGCGAAAGGAGCAGTGTAGACTTCATCCTCCGTACGCATAATAACTGTCTTTCACCTGTTCTCACTCGTGGGTAAGTGGGGGAGCTTGACTGCTAGATCTTGTGAATAAAGTACGGAGGATCGAGCCTTGTGTACTCACTGAGCTGAACGACCTAGATCTTGTGAATAAAGTACGGAGGATCGAGCCTTGTGTACTCACTGAGCTGAACGACCTAGATCTTGTGAATAAAGTACGGAGGATCGAGCCTTGTGTACTCACTGAGCTGAGCGACCTAGATCTTGTGAATAAAGTACGGAGGATCGAGCCTTGTGTACTCACTGAGCTGAACGACCTAGATCTTGTGAATAAAGTACGGAGGATCGAGCCTTGTGTACTCACTGAGCTGAACGACCTAGATCTTGTGAATAAAGTACGGAGGATCGAGCCTTGTGTACTCACTGAACTGAAGCGACCTAGATCTTGTGAATAAAGTACGGAGGATCGAGCCTTGTGTACTCACTGAGCTGAACGACCTAGATCTTGTGAATAAAGTACGGAGGATCGAGCCTTGTGTACTCACTGACTGAACGACCTAGATCTTGTGAATAAAGTACGGAGGATCGAGCCTTGTGTACTCACTGAGCTGAACGACCTAGATCTTGTGAATAAAGTACGGAGGATCGAGCCTTGTGTACTCACTGAGCTGAACGACCCGTATATTAACATAGATGCTCACTGTCCTGACACCGATGCCAATGGTAAGATAATCCTAATTAATTTGATTATATTCTCTGAGAATCAAATTGACATTGAAATAGAGAATGAGTTAGAGGTGGTGTTAATGGTATTTTCTCACTCGCTAGCCCACTCACTAACCCATTTGCTCACTCACTAACCCACTTGACTCATCACCCACTCGCTCACTCACTAACCACTTGCTCACTCACTAACCCCACTCCGCCTCACTCACTAACACACTTGCTCACTCACTAACACCACTCGCTCACTCACTAACCCACTTGCTCACTCACTAACCCACTCGCTCACTACCACACTTGCTCACTCACTAACCCACTCGCTCACTCACTAACCCACTTGCTTACTCACTAACCCACTTGCTCACTCACTAACCCACTTGGTCACTCACTCACCCACTCGCTCACTCACTAACTCACTCGCTCACTCACTAACCCACTCGCTCACTCACTAACCCACTTACTCACTAGCCCACTCGCTCACTCACTAACCCACTTGCTCACTCACCCACTCGCTCACTCACTAACCCACTTGCTCACTCACTAACCCACTCGCTCACTCACTAACACACTTGCTCACTCACTAACCACTCGCTCACTCACTAACCCACTTACTCACTAGCCCACTCGCTCACTCACTAACCCACTTGCTCACTCACCCACTCGCTCACTCACTAACCCACTTGCTCACTCACTAACCCACTCGCTCACTCACTAACACACTTGCTCACTCACTAACACACTCGCTCACTCACTAACCCACTTGCTCACTCACTAACCCACTCGCTCACTAACACACTTGCTCACTCACTAACCCACTCGCTCACTCACTAACCCACTTGCTCACTCACTAACCCACTCGCTCACTAACACACTTGCTCACTCACTAACCCACTCGCTCACTCACTAACCCACTCGCTCACTAACACACTTGCTCACTCACTAACCCACTCGCTCACTCACTAACCCACTTGCTCACTCACTAACCCACTCGCTCACTCACTAACCCACTTGCTCACTCACTAACCCACTCGCTCACTAACACACTTGCTCACTCACTAACCCACTCGCTCACTCACTAACCCACTTGCTCACTCACTAACCCACTCGCTCACTCACTAACACACTTGCTCACTCACTAACACACTCGCTCACTCACTAACCCACTTGCTCACTCACTAACCCACTCGCTCACTAACACACTTGCTCACTCACTAACCCACTCGCTCACTCACTAACCCACTCGCTCACTCACTAATCCACTCGCTCACTCACTAGCCCACTCGCTCACTCACTAACCCACTCGCTCACTCACTAACCCACTCGCTCACTCACTAGCCCACTCGCTCACTCACTAACCCACTCGCTCACTCACTCTCCAATACTAATAAGTACATCAGTTGAAATCCAGATAAAACAACTTCAAATTGTGGGTTTATGTTGGCAGACTGTTAATCTAGATATAGGTTGAGGCTCTGGTCAAGTAGGACTTTGGTCAAGTGGGACCTGGGTCAAGGGTGGCCTTGGTCAAGGGGGACCTTGGTCAAGTGGACCTTCCCCCAACCAGAGCGAGAGTCAACAGGGATCTCAAGGGCGACCTGGCCAGCTCCTCGATGCAAACACTCCACTGGTCTCTTGGGATGTTGGCAGTGAACACTCAATGGTACTCTTAATGTTTACCTTCTCTCCACTCGTACTCTCACTCTCACTTGCATTCTCACTATCATTCTCACTTTCACTCTCATTCTTGTTTTCACTCTCTCGTAATAGAGTTCCTGTTTGGCATCGACCAGTGCACATTACATATATTTAAAACATTAAGTAGGTACTTCTCTTCCCCCCTACATTATAGTTAATTATGTGCCCTTCATACACAGGGTACATACACCAAGAGGGTTATGTCTCAGTGTACATACGCTGTGAGTTTACTTTTAATCGCTTTAGGGATTAAAGTGTTCTTGAGTGGTGGTGAGCAGGTGACTGTAGCCTCAGTGACCCTCGTGCAGTCCAGCAAATCAACCTCTCATCCCATGGAAAAAACCTCGACTGCAATAAGCCAGTAATTATACGAATTTGACGTTTACCAGAATGTATATGAACAGTTATACATTACTTCGGTTTGATAAAAAAATGTATAAAATATATTTACCTCGTGGAGGCAATTGGGAGATGGAAATATAGTTTCCATTAAAACTGTTCAGTGATGTGGTTTTTGTCTTCTGTGTAGCTTGTCACAATCAGTAATATTGAACACAAAAACTGACTTCAATTGGGAAATACATTTGCATATATATGAGAAGCTATCTCTCCTGGGGACTCTGCCCCCACCACTCTTTCCCTCAGTATTATGATCCTTGCATGAAGTGAGACTGATGATGGCGCCTATAAAACCTGAGTTGCGCTGCATATATCCACTGTATATACACAGCGACGCGGTCTAGGAAATATTACAGAGATTAGAACTGCTGAAAGACACAGGAGAGTGCAGCTAATGACATAATTCCAGTAGAGGTTTTAAGACTTACCTGCTATCTTGCATGAGATGTCATCTTTCACGTGACAAGAGAAAAAGATCAGGAATCCAGCCAGTGCAAAATATTTAACAATGGCCAGATTAAGATCTTTGTAGGAAAGTTTCTTTTCCGTAGGTACTTTGATTTTTGAAGGCAATAAACACAGCTCCTGCTGTACCTACTGGATAATACAGGTCTGCATATGGTAGTGCGATAACTCCTCACTGGATGTACTTAGCATTCTGAACCTTTGTATCCAATATCTGGATTATTCTACAATGAAATTGTTAATGAATGAGGCGTAATGGTTATAGGATATTGGCTAATGTCCCTCTAGCAGGCCCTACAGGGTAACTACCAGAGGACACCAGAACTATCAAATAGCAAGGAGAGAATATAGGCCTCTCCCTAAACCCTTCGTATAAACTAGTGTCCTCCAGCCAACATATTATGGAAAAAGTCACAGCTGTGTCCTGTAAGGAGTGCGAACATTAATCCCATTGATCGAACTTTCCTTGCTGTTTCACTTAGTGCTGTATTCTTTTCAAGATTGAAGGACTGACCACATCGACTCAAGGCTGAAGGACTGATTACCTCAGACTCCTTCTGTTCTTCACCATTCTCCTTTGTATAGACTAATAAAAACACCGTGTGGCTAAACATTTCCTCATCAAAGATACCCAAATGTTTCATATGTGTCTAATTTATCAAGCTGGGTATGCGCAAGGCCTCTCTGATTGCTTTGCCAGCCAATGTATTGGTG
>NC_069439.1:7559434-7569434 GCF_026875155.1 Cherax quadricarinatus
TTTAAGGGTGATGGACTGATTACATCGTCTTCAAGTATCTTCTGCTTCTATCAACTTTTCTGTACTCGACTGAAGAAGCCTACTGTGTAGGCGAAACGTTTCGAAATAAAGATACCTAACTGTTGCATATGTGTCTTACCTAACAATCTGTCGGTATTTTATACCATTTTAATGTTCATTCTGTCAGACACTGCAACACAAGGGTATCTTGGTACAGACCATCAACTTCGACCTCTACTAGTGAGAACGGCTGGGTTTGAGAGGGACCTGCCCTCCCAAAGCAACCTACGTCTCACCTCCTGGCACTGTATAAAGGCTCCATCCTGTCACTTCTACTTCATATTGTTTCAGACAACGGAACAATGCTCTTCTCCAGACTGAGGGACTGACCACCTCAAAACTTTAAGGGTGATGGACTGATTACATCGTCTTCAAGTATCTTCTGCTTCTATCAACTTTTCTGTACTCGACTGAAGAAGCCTACTGTGTAGGCGAAACGTTTCGAAATAAAGATACCTAACTGTTGCATATGTGTCTTACCTAACAATCTGTCGGTATTTTATACCATTTTAATGTTCATTCTGTCAGACACTGCAACACAAGGGTATCTTGGTACAGACCATCAACTTCGACCTCTACTAGTGAGAACGGCTGGGTTTGAGAGGGACCTGCCCTCCCAAAGCAACCTATGTCTCACCTCCTGGCACTATATAAAGGCTCCATCCTGTCACTTCAACTTCATATTGTTTCAGACAACGGAACAATGCTCTTCTCCAGACTGAGGGACTGACCACCTCAAAACTTTAAGGGTGATGGACTGATTACATCGTCTTCAAGTATCTTCTACTTCTATCAACTTTTCTGTACTCGACTGAAGAAGGCTACTGTGTAGGCGAAACGTTTCGAAATAAAGATACCTAACTGTTGCATATGTGTCTTACCTAACAATCTGTCGGTATTTTATACCATTTTAATGTCCACTACAGTATATAAGCCACGTCTACGGCCCTATGCTGTACATTCTACAAGATTGATGGACTGAACACATCGACTTCAGGCTGAGGGACTGATTACCTCATTCTCCTTTTCTCATTACGCCTTCCTCTTTGTATTGGACTGATGAAGCCACTGTGTGGCGAAACGTTTCCTGAATAAAGATTCCCATATGCTGCATAAGTGTCTCAATCTTCAACTTGTCGGTTTTTCAAACCATTCATCACAACTGTCAGACACTGCAGCATCATGGGATCTTCTTACAAAGAATTCTTCAACGCTTGTTCAACCTTTGGACAAAGACCTACTTCGACTAGTGGATGGTACCACTATGATCCCGCCTCCGTCTGCTTCAAGTCACCTCACTACAGTATATAAGCCACGTCTACGGCCCTAGGCTGTACATTCTACAAGATTGATGGACTGAACACATCGACTCCAGGCTGAGGGACTGATTACCTCATTCTCTCCTCTCCTTACGCCTTCCTCTTTGTATTGGACTGATGAAGCCACTGTGTGGCGAAACGTTTCCTGAATAAAGATTCCCATATGCTGCATAAGTGTCTCAATCTTCAACTTGTCGGTTTTTCAAACCATTCATCCAAACTGTCAGACACTGCAGCATCATGGGATCTTCTTACAAAGAATTCTTCAACGCTTGTTCAACCTTTGGACAAAGACCTACTTCGACTAGTGGATGGTACCACTATGATCCCGCCTCCGTCTGCTTCAAGTCACCTCACTACAGTATATAAGCCACGTCTACGGCCCTATGCTGTACATTCTACAAGATTGATGGACTGAACACATCGACTCCAGGCTGAGGGACTGATTACCTCATTCTCCTCCTCTCCTTACGCCTTCCTCTTTGTATTGGACTGATGAAGCCACTGTGTGGCGAAACGTTTCCTGAATAAAGATTCCCATATGCTGCATAAGTGTCTCAATCCACACCCGGCTGCCACTCAGTACACCCGGCTGTCACTCAGTACACCCGGCTGCCACTCAGTACACCCGGCTGCCACCCACTACGCCCGGCTACCACCGGGTTGTATGTTTCTCAGTTCTTTGGGATTCCAGAGCAGATTGCAAGGAATTGATTTTCTTTACCTACGGGTTGTAGTGTGGTGTGTATGGGGGTTCACTATATCCAGGTTATATTGCAGCAATGCCGGGAGTAGCTTTGTACTATGCGGGTGCTGACTGCATCCCGCTTGCAGAGTAGCGAGTCGGTACTCACTATTTCCGGGTCGTTTTGCAGCGCTTACGAGACTGGCTAACCCCGGCTTGTACTATCAGTATAGACAATGTTGATAAACAACGATTTCAAGAGCGCAGTTTAAGGACTGTGTAACGCGCTTCTCACGATATCCGTGAACCACTATGAGAGTTGCCACGGGTTTGATATTTCCAGGTTGCTGGGTGGCGTTGAGGGGTGACGACACTTACAGGATGACGTACTGGGAATGAAAAATGTGTGTTTTATTGCTTCGGCTGTCAGCGTTTGATGTCTGTCAGCTCTGTCGTACTGCGCAGACTGCATTCTTAATATCGCGCTGCTGCAGTGTTGAAGACAAGACACAGGGCGCATAACAAACTATTATTGAGACGGGACCTGAATTGCTGGAAAACTTGAGTGAGCTGAAGTCAAGCTTGGGAATGGGTACAGACAGGGAGCTGAGATGGAAGGGATTACAGGAATGGGTACAGACAGGGAGCTGAGATGGAAGGGATTACAGGAATGGGTACAGACGGGGAGCTGAGATGGAAGGGATTACAGGAATGGGTACAGACAGGGAGCTGAGATGGAAGGGATTACAGGAATGGGTACAGACAGGGAGCTGAGATGGAAGGGATTACAGGAATGGGTACAGACAGGGAGCTGAGATGGAAGGGATTACGGAATGGTACAGACAGGGAGCTGGATGGAAGGATTACAGGAATGGGTACAGACAGGAGCTGAGATGGAAAGGATTACAGGAATGAGTACAGACAGGAGCTGAGATGGAAGGGATTACAGGAATGGGTACAGACAGGGAGCTGAGATGGAAGGGATTACAGGAATGGGTACAGATAGGAGCTCAGATGGAACATATTACAGGAATGGGTTCTGGATCCTCGTTACCAGAGTTTCCTCGCGAAGGAGATATTGAAAGAACTCCAGTGATGCTCTGTGAGTAGGTGACAGTCGACAGCAATGGTAGCTGTCTCTCTCTCTCTCTCTCTCTCTCTCTCTCTCTCTCTCTCTCTCTCTCTCTCTCTCTCTCTCCTTCTCTCTCTCTCTCTCTCTCTCTCTCTCTCTCTCTCTCTCTCTTCTCTCTCTCTCTCCTCTCTCTCTTTCTCTCTCTCTCTCTCTCTCTCTCAGTATCGACACTACACGAGCACTTGCTCCCAAAGTCTCTCTCGCCCCACTTCCTGACTTTACAAGTAATTTCCTAGCTCTCTTTCTCTCCCTTCCTTTGTAAACGCTTCTCTGCACCTCTTTCTCCTGCCCATTACCCATCGCTGCCTATTTCTATTTCTTCCTTTACCTGTGTCCTCCCCACTGCCAATCTCTGTCCATTTTTGCTCTTCTCCATCTCCATATCTCTCTCTCTCTCTCTCTCTCACACGTTCTCCTTTTTTATCATTCAGCCCAGGGCAAGCGTGGCTGGTCGCGTCACTCACACCTGTCTCTTTCTTGAGGCACCTCTTTCCTCTACCTGTCTCACCTCATCCATATCCACACTTCTACTCTCCCATGCCCTCTACACACATCCATTCCCTCTGCTTGCTTTCCTGACAAATACAGAAATATTCGTTGTATTTGTCCTAATAATTCCATTCTATCATTTCCTCTCTCATTTTCAACAGCAGATTGGCTGTCTCTCCCAGCCGTTTATTCCCAGTTATATGCTGTCATCCAGTTATCTCCGCCACTCGCCGATTTTTGCTCTGCTCAGGATCCTTTCTTAAAGCTCTAAAATGTCTCGGCATTGTAATGCAAAAAAAAAAAATTATTTCTTTTGCATGGTGAGTTCCTTGACAATGTGAGAAATCACGAAATCTCTGTTATTTCTTTCACAGTGGTTGTTCTACATATGTAAGGAAGGAGTGTGCTCACCTAGTTGTACATACAGTGGTTACAAAACATTACTGTCGACAGTAATGAAGAAATAATAGACTGCTTGAGGTTTAGCCGGCGAGAGAATTGCACCTGAATCACTGTAGTGTTCTTTCTTTCTTATGGTCTTATAATAAGCTATTAACGGGACGACGATTCGGTCTATGCAGAGGCTGATAAAACGCGAAGCGTTGTTACAATAAAAGTTTGCTCTTTCGTTCGTTAGTCTCGTGTTTGGGTAAGTCTTGATGTTGTCTGGTTCATCTTTGATAATTTGCTCTTTGGGTCACTTTTGTATTAGTAATGTCACCTGTTGCTGTGTGTGTCAGTCACACTCACGTTCTACTGTCACTAACTTCTTGCAGAGAATGATGGACGTGGTTTGTTGTCTAGTATTGTATTTCATAATATTGTCATGGAGGGAGAGTTTCAACATGCGGGAGAATTAAGAGGGGGAAACAGTTTGGGGAGATGGGGGTTCTAGGGAGACTGGGTGGTGATGCGTGTTTTTACACAACCTGCACTAGAGTGACTTGTTAATGGTTCAGATCGGACCGAAGCGTCGTCATAAGCCTCAGTTTTCTAAATGAAGGTTACATGTTTGTTGTTCCAGCCATGGTATTGATACTTTTATTCTTCGTATGGGTTTCTGTAGTTTTGAACAAGTCGTAACGAGATGACCAGATCAGCTCCAGCTGATCCACCCATTAAAAACATTAAAAACAAAATTTTAATACACAGTACGTACGTGCATCAGAGGGAGTTATTTAATGCATCTAATATTTTTTAACACAATTTAATGTATAAATGTTTTTCCTATGAAGTGAGACTACAAAATTGCGCATCATAAGAAAAACATGTATACATTATATTGCCTAAATTAATTAAATACATTAAAGAATTCCTTACTTGGCGAGGCTTTGTGAACACCAAAGAGGGTTTCCTGGAGTAGGACAACCTTCGTCAAGGATGAATAAGACAATACTTTATGTACCTTCCTTGTGGAGATGTTCCACCAACCAGTAGTTGTATTAATCCACTACAGAGAATAATGCTGGAGACGGTGGAAGGCATCAAACTGCTTCTGTCGCCTCCAGTGGTTATTCTCTTCTGGAGTGTGAAAGTCACTGGGTAGCCAAGCATCGAGTACTAAGCTACTGGTTGGAGAAACATGAAGTTAGCCAAGATTTGCAGATATGTCCTATTTTATCTATTTTTCGGGTTTGTACGCCATTAATATATAAATCTTTCTAGGGTGTAGAAATATATCTAGATGAATCATTTTTATTAGGCCAGTATGATACAGTGGTTAACGCACTGGCCTGCTACTGTAGGACTGGTTTGCCATGGGTTCGAACTCCATTCGTTCTCAGAGTTGTTTACAATCATTTAGTCACAATTTCTCGAGTAAACGTGCGTTTTTATGTGGTTTAGAGTGTAGTAGCGGCCATCTGCGTGCGGTAGCGGCCTACCTTCCAGGTAATGACATTTGTCCTGCCTTTTCTCTAGCCTGGTCCCGAACCACAAGTGTTAATCGTGAAGTATTGAACGTCTTCTTGTAATTCCCGGACACTCAGTGTCAGACATACGGTTTAAAAATTTAAGTCTCTCGGCCACACAAGGGTCATAAAGGCTGTATGTAATGTGCTTACCACCAGACAAGAACATTTTTTATCCCTAGAGATTAAAATAAATTCTCAGTACGTACACTGAGAAACATCAACGTCCTTGAATTATACCAGGCATACTGACGACTTTTATATATTTACTTATTTGTTAATAAATACACTTTCTTAAAAGGTTTATAAAACCTAACCTAACCCCACCTAAACTAATCTTACCCAAATATAAAGAAACTAGCAATAATTTTAGGTGAAATTTAAAGAAATTGCCTTTAGGAACCTCGTACGAAAATAAAACTAGGGAAATGAGGTTAAGTTCTCAATGACACACCAGCAACTCCTCTCATTTCCCATGCATCACCATCTCACTTGCTCTGTTGAAACTGTCAATTTTTTTCATTTTACATCCTAGACAACATTTCCCAAACTTCACTTATGCTTCTCTTACCTCCACTTCTTCTCTCAACCTCATCCCTCCTACCTTCTTCCCCCTCCTCCTCCTCCTCCTTCCCCACGTCTCTGCAAGAACATACTGAGCGTGTTAACGACACAATCACACGGAGTCGTTGATGTCATGATATGTGGATGAGGGTCACCCTTAAGACTCCCACAGGGACACTTTTCCTCTTAGGGCGACACCTCATTACCTCCCCTTCCATCCCTTCCTCCTCCCTGCCCCTCCCTACCTCTGTCGGATAAGTTTCCTTGCCTAGGGCACATCAAAGCAAAACTCGTTCAAGTGTATACGAGGCAGGCGGGGAAAAGACTGGATAGTTTGCCCTCGAGTTTATGCGGGTGAAACCGGGCTTGGAATTCAATCATGAGGGAGGTGTTGTGAGGAATGAAGGCCGGTTTTATAGGCCTGAAGTGTGTGTGTGTGTGTGTGTGTGTGTGTGTGTGTGTGTGTGTGTGTGCTCCCCTAACTGTACTCACCTAATTGTGGTTGCAGGGGTCGATTCACAGCTCCTGGCCCCGCCTCTTCATTGGTCGCCCCTAGATTTACTCTCTCCCCGCCCCGTGAGCTTTACCATACCTCTTCTTAAAGCTATGTATGGTACCCGCTTCCACCACCTCACTTTCCAGACTGTTCCACTTCCTGACAACACATCCCTGTGACTCATCCGACTCTTCAGCTTCCAACTGTGACCCTTGTTGCTGTGTCCCATCTCTGGAACATCCTGTCTCGGTCCACCTTGTCGATTCCTCTTAGTATTTTATATGCCGTTATCATGTCACCCCTGTCCTTCCTGTCCTCCAGTGTCATCAGGTCGAGTTCACTTAACCTCTCCTAGTAGGACATGCCCCTTAGCTCCGGGACTAGTCTCGTTGCAAACCTTTACACTTTCACTAGTTTCCTGACGCGCTTGGCCAGGTGTGGGTTCCAGATTTGAGCTGCGTGCTCCAATATGGGCCTGACGTATACGGTGTACAGAGTCCTGAACGGCTCCTTACTGAGATGCCGGAATGTCATTCTTAGGTTCGCTAGTCTCCCATATGCTGCAGCAGTTATTTGATTGATGTGCGCCTCAAGAGATGTGCTCGGTATTATACCCTCTCCAAGATCCTTTTCCTTGAATGAGGTTTGTAATCTTTGACCCCCTAGACTGTACTCTGTCTGCGGTCTTCTTTGCCCTTCCCCGATCTTCATGACTTTGCACTTGGTGGGGTTGAACTCCTGAAGCCAGTTGTTGGACCGGCCTGCAGCCTGTCCAGATCCCTCTGTAGTCCTGCTTTGTCCTCTTCCGACTCAATTCTCCTCTTTAACTTCACGTCGTCGGCAAATAAGGACACTTCTGAGTCTATTCTTTCCGTCATGTCCTTCACATGCACAAGAAACAGCACAGGTCCTAGGACTGAACCCCACTCGTCACAGGCGCCTGCCCTGGCACCTCATCACGTACCATGACTTGTTGATGTCTTCCCGTCAGGTATTCGCTAATCCGTAACGGCTTGATAAAGTTCCTTGCGAGCGAAACGTTGACACAATAAAATGTCACATTAGTTGCACTTGTGTCCTTTTACCTAACATTCTCTGATCCATTGCAGTGCCCCTGTTATATCTGACTGATCCTCCAGCTTTCGCACTAATTTCTTGTGGGGAACTGTGTCTAAAGCCAACTTACAGTCCAAGAAAACGCGATCTACCCACCCTCTCTCTCTCTCTCTCTCTCCTCTCTCTCTTGTCAAAGAACTCTAGTAGGTTTGTAACATAGGATTTCTCGTCTCTGATAATCTTCTCCATGACTTTGCAAACAATACATGTCAATGACACTGGTCTGTAGTTTAATGCTGCATGTCCGTCTCCTTTTTTAAGAACTGGGACTACATTTGCTGTCTTCCATACCTCAGGTAGTCGTCCTGTTTCAATAGATGTGTTGAAGATTGTTGTTAATGGTACATAGAGCGCCTCTGCTCTTTCTCTCAGGACCCCTGGAGAGATGTTATCCGGCCCCATCGCCATAGAGGTATCTAGTTCGCTTAGCAGCCTCTTCACCTCCTCCTCGGTTGTATGTATCGTATCCAGCGCTTGATGGTGTATCCCAACTCTCCGTCTTTCCGGAGTCCTGTCTCTGCTGTGAATACTTCATTGAATCTCATGCTGAGCTCACATACTTCAAGGTCGTTTTTTGTAAACTCCCCTCCTTCCTTCCTCAGCCTGATTACCTGGTCTTTGACTATTGTTTCCTTCCTGATGTGACTGTACAACAGCTTCTGGTCAGACTTGGCTTTCGCTGCTATGCCATTTTCCTATTGTCCCTCCTTACCTGTGCATTATCATTTCTTGCTCCTCGACTACTCTCCTTGTTCTCATGGGTCCTTTGCCTTCTATACTTCTTCGATTCTCTAGCTCACTTGGTTTTATCTTCTCTTCACCTTTGGATGAACCAAGGGCTCGTCCTGGCTTTCCCATTATGTCTGTTGCCCTTGGGTACAAATCTCCCTCCGCTTCGTTGCATATTGTTGTCACGTATTCCATCTCATTTACTGTTTTCGCTGCCAATTCTCTGTCCCACTGGATCTCGTACAGGAAATTCCTCATACCTGTGTAGTGCCCTTTCTTGTAGTTTGACTTCATTCTTCCTGCCTCCCTCTCCACTTGTAACTCTACTGTGTATTCGAAGCTTAGAACCACGTGATCACTAGCTTCAAGGGGGCTTTTCATATGTGAAGTCCTCATTAACTGCACTGCTCAAGGTGAATAATAGGTCCAGTTTTGCTTGTTCATCCTTCCCCCCCCCCCTCTCTTTCTCTCTCTGGTAGTGTCCCTAACGTGTTGATGTATGAGGCTTTCCAATACCTTCTCCATCATCATAGCCCTCCACGTTTCTGCCCTCCCCCCCATGTGGCTCCAGGTTTTCCTCTGTCGATTTCTTTGTGATAAAGTCACCCACAACCACTAGCTTTGCCCTGCCCATATGGGCCCTTCTGGCCACTTCAACCAGTGTGTCAACCATCCCTCTGTTACTCTCATCTTTGGATTTTGATGAGCAGTGCCACTCTTCCACCCTCCCCCTCCCCGTTCCCTCTGTATTTCCTCAGGATCTGATATCCAGTTGGAAGATGGCATTTGTTATCATTACTGAAAGCTTCGTTGGCGTGTGTGTGTGTGTGTGTGTGTGTGTGTGTGTGTGTGTGTGTGTGTGTGTGTGTGTGTGTGTGTGTGTGTGTGTGTGTGTAATTTATAAAAGGGTAAGTGAGAGATGGTCGAGCTGTAAAGGAAGACGGTCTAAGTTCGTGAGTTCGTAAGATCGATAATGGTTTCTTATAGGGCCTTTTATTTTTTACTTTACGGTCTTTTTTTTTTTCTTTTACTTTCCCACGCACACGGTCGTAGGTAAGCATGCTCGCACGAAAACACGCACCCATTCACACACTCAATCTGAAGCACATGTACACTTTCTCTATCTCTCTCTTTCTCTCTCTCTCTTCCACACACAACACACACACACACACACACACAACCAACACACACACAACACACACACACACACAAACACAACACACGCACACAAACACACACACTACACTCACACACACACACACACACACACACACACACGCACACAAACACACACACAAACACACACACTCACATCACAAACACACACACACACAAACACACACACACACAACACACACACACACACACAACAACACACACACCACACACACACACACACACACACACACAACACAAACACACCACACACACCACACACACACACACACACACACAACACACACCCCACACACAAACACAAACACGCACACAAATACACAC
>NC_069439.1:7574434-7584434 GCF_026875155.1 Cherax quadricarinatus
TGACGACACAGTCCTACTGACGACATACAGTCCATAGTTTAACGACATACAGTCCTAGCTGACGACATACAGTCCTAGTTGACGACATACAGTCCTAGCTAACGACATACAGTCCTAGCTGACGACATACAGTCCTAGCTGACGACATACTACTGTATAGAAAGCTGCTTGTTATGCTGATCATTTTGGGCAAATTAGGTCAGCTTTTTCCCAGGATGCGACCCACACCAGTCCACTAACACCCAGGTACCCATTTTATACCGATGGGTGAACATGGACAACAGGTGTCGTAAAGAAACAAGTCCTAATGTTTTCCAGCCTTACCGGGATTCGATCTCCATACCTCAGTGTGTGAGCTGAGTGCACTAGCGATCGAGCTACGGGAAACCAATCAAAGTCGAAATTAACGACAGACATTAATTACCTAAAAGCTACAATAAGAGACAACATACAACAAAATTGTCGACCGCACACACTGACTGCGTTCTACTGCTCCAGATGTTTATTTCTGTCTACTAACTGACAGTGTTCTGTTGCTCCAGATCTTTATTTTTGTCTACTAACTGACTGTGTTCTGCTGCTCCAGATGTTTATTTCTGTCTACTAACTGACTGTGTTTCTCTGCTCCAGATCTTTTTTCTGTCTTTCTAACTGACAGTGTTCTGCTGCTCCAGATGTTTATTTTGTCTACTAACTGACTGTGTTCTGCTGCTCCAGATCTTTATTTTTGTCTACTAACTGACTGTGTTCTGCTGCTCCAGATCTTTATTTTTGTCTACTAACTGACTGTGTTCTGCTGCTCCAGATCTTTATTTCTGTCTACTAACTGACAGTGTTCTGTTGCTCCAGATCTTTATTTCTGTCTACTAACTGACAGTGTTCTGTTGCTCCAGATCTTTATTTCTGTCTACTAACTGACAGTGTTCTGTTGCTCCAGATCTTTATTTCTGTCTACTAACTGACAGTGTTCTGTTGCTCCAGATCTTTATTTTGTCTACTAACTGACTGTGTTCTGCTGCTCCAGATCTTTATTTTTGTCTACTAACTGAGAGCAATGTGTGGTGTGAATATAATGCAGAGAATTCGTAGTTTGGAAGTTAGGAGGAGGAGCGGGATTACCAAAACTGTTGTCCAGAGGGCTGAGGAAGGGTTGTTGAGGTGGTTCGGACATGTAGAGAGAATGGAGCGAAACAGAATGACTTCAAGAGTGTATCAGTCTGTAGTGGAAGGAAGGCGGGGTAGGGGTCGGCCTAGGAAGGGTTGGAGAGAGGGGGTAAAGGAGGTTTTGTGTGCGAGGGCTTGACTTCCGCAGGCATGCGGACGTGTTTTATAGGAGTGATGGAGACAAATTGGTTTTTAATACTTGACGTGCTTTGGAGTGTGACAAAGTACATTTATGAAGGGGTTCAGGGAAACCGCAGCCGGGCTTTTGAGTCTGGATGGGAAGTACGTGCCTGCACTCTGAAAGGGGGGTGTAATGTTGCAGTTTAAAAACTGTATGTAAAGACCCTTCTGGCAAACAAGGATGGATGAATGATGGTGAAGTTTTTCTTTTCGGCCACCCTGCCTTGGTGGGCCCCTGCCTTTTGGGGGCCCACCTGCCTTGTGGATGGGTGGGGAAGGGGTTAAATAAAATAAAACGAAAGTTGTTTGTTTTCCCAATTTTATTTTGACTAATGACTGTGTTCCTTTTTTTAAAAACTTTTTTTTTTTCCAAGGGGGTTTTTGGCTAGTTTTTTTTTGTTTAAAACTGGGGTTTTGCGCTCCGTTTTTTTTGAAAATTGGGGTTTTCGCCCCAATTTTTTTTTATACTGACGGGGTTTGCGCCCCAGATCTTTATTTTTGTCCTAATGACGTGTTTCTGCTCCGATCTTTTTTTTTGTCATAACTGCGTGTTCTGTGCTCCGATTTTTTTTTTTGTTACAAACTGACGTGTTCTGCTGCCCAGATCTTTTTTTTTTACTAACTACGTGTTTGTGTTTCCCAGATCTTTTTTTTGTCACAAAATGACGTGTTCTGCTGCTCCGATCTTTATTTTTGCCCCACTAATGCGTGTTCTGCTGCCCCAGAATTTTTTAAAATCTTTTTTTTCTTTTTTTTTTGTCACTAACGACGTTTTCTGCTGCTCCAATCTTTTTTTTTTGTCACTAAGACATGTTCTGTTGCCCCAGTCTTATTTTTTTCACTAACTACGTGTTCGCTGCTCCAGATTTTTATTTTTGTTACAAACTACATTTTTCTGCTGCTCCAAATCTTTTTTTTGTTACTAACTGACAGGTTCTGCTGCCCAATCTTTATTTTTTTTTACTAACTCGTGTTCTCTCCCCAGATCTTTATTTTTGCCCCACTAACTGACGTTTTTGTTGCCCCAGATCTTTATTTTGCCCCACAAAATGACAGTGTTCGCTGCTCCAATTTTTTTAATTTTGTTAACTAAGTTTTTTCGGCTCCAGATTTTTTTTTTGGGCCCACAAATGACAGTTTCTGTTGCTCCGTCTTTTATTTTTGCATATGACAGTGTTTGTTGCCCAAAATCTTTATTTTTGTCACTAACTGACAGTGTTCTGCGGCCCCTCTTTTTTTTGTTTTTTAAAACTGACATGTTTTTGTTTAATCTTATTTTTGTCCCTAATGACATGTTCGCCCCTCCAGATTTTTATTTTTTCCCACAAACTGACTGTTCGGTTGCTCGTTTTTTTATTTTTGTCCTAACGACGGTTTTGCTGCTCCAGATCTTTATTTTGTCCAAAAAAACAAATTAAATTTTTCATGACAACACAAAATATCACTAAAAACTTTTTCCATTAAAAAATTTACAAGCAAAAACTAAAAAAATGCGATAATTTTAAAAATTTTTAAGAATTGAACATTTTACCCAAACACAAAAAAAATCAAGTTGGTACGTCCAAAAATAACACGAAAAAACGTCATAGACGTCGATGAGAAACGAAACTATATAACCCATCTTCTAGCTAGAGTGTGAGGCTGTGTTGTGAACGACGCAACTGAGCTTGTGAGGCTGTGTTGTGAACGACGCAACTGAGCTTGTGAGGCTGTGTTGTGAACGACGCAACTGAGCTTGTGAGGCTGTGTTGTGAACGACGCAACTGAGCGTGTGAGGCTGTGTTGTGAACGACGCAACTGAGCGTGTGAGGCTGTGTTGTGAACGACGCAACTGAGAGTGTGAGGCTGTGTTGTGAACGACGCAACTGAGCGTGTGAGGCTGTGTTGTGAACGACCCCAATGAGAGTGTGAGGCTGTTTTTGTGAACGACGCAACTGAGCGTGTGAGGCTGTGTTGTGAACGACGCAACTGAGCGTGTGAGGCTGTGTTGTGAAGGGACGCAACTGAGAGTGTGAGGCTGTGTGTGAACTACGCAACTGAGTTGTGAGGCTGTGTTGTAAAACGACGCAACTGAGTGTGTGAGGCTGTGTTGTGAACTACGCAACTGAGTGTGTGAGGCTGTGTTGTGAACTACGCAACTGAGTGTGTGAGGCTGTGTTGTGAACTACGCAACTGATGTGTGAGGCTGTGTTGTGAACTACCGCAACTGAGTGTGTGAGGCTGTGTTGTGAAAGCCCACAACTGAGAGTGTGGGCTGTGTTTGTGAACGACGCAACTGAGAGTGTGAGGCTGTGTTTGAACGACGCAACTGAAGTGTGAGGCTGTGTTGTGAACGACGCAACTGAGCGTGTGAGGCTGTGTTGAAAGACACAACTGAGTGTGAGGCTGTGTTTGGGGAAAGACACAACTGGAGAGTGTGAGGCTGTGTTTGTGAACGACGCACTGAGAGTGTGAGGCTGTGTTGTGAAAGACACAACTGAGAGTGTGAGGCTGTGTTGTGAACGACACGACTGAGAGTGTGAGGCTGTGTTGTGAACGACGCAACTGAGAGTGTGAGGCTGTTTTGTTGAAAAAACCCCAACTGAGAGTGTGAGGCTGGTTTGTGAAAGACACAAAACTGAGAGGGGTGAGGCTGTGTTGTGAAAGACACAACTGAGAGTGTGAGGCTGTGTTGTGAAAGACACAACTGAGAGTGTGAGGCTGTGTTGTGAAAGACACAACTGAGAGTGTGAGGCTGTGTTGTGAAAGACACAACTGAGAGTGTGAGGCTGTGTTGTAAAAAGACACAACTGAGGGGTGTGAGGCTGTGTTGTGAAAGACACAACGGGAGAGTGTGGAGGCTGTGTTGTGAACGACACGAACTGAGAGTGTGAGGCTGGGGTTGTGAACGACGCAACGGGAAAAGTGTGAGGCTGTGTTGTGAAAGACACAACTGAGAGTGTGAGGCTGTGTTGTGAAAGACACAACTGAGAGTGTGAGGCTGTGTTGTGAACGACACGACTGAGAGTGTGAGGCTGTGTTGTGAAAGACACAACTGAGAGTGTGAGGCTGTGTTGTGAAAGACACAACTGAGAGTGTGAGGCTGTGTTGTGAAAGACACAACTGAGAGTGTGAGGCTGTGTTGTGAAAGACACAACTGAGAGTGTGAGGCTGTGTTGTGAAAGACACAACTGAGAGTGTGAGGCTGTGTTGTGAAACGACACGACTGAGAGTGGGGAGGTTTGTTTTTGTGAAAGACACAACTGAGAGTTTTGGAGGCCCTGGGGTTGTGAAAGAACACAACTGAGAGTGTGAGGCTGTGTTGTGGAAAGACACAACTGAGAGTGTGAGGCTGTGTTGTGAAAGACACAACTGAGAGTGTGAGGCTGTGTTGTGAAAGACACAACTGAGGAGTGTGAGGCTGTGTTGTGAAAAAACAAACTGAGAGTGTGAGGCTGTGTTGTGAAAGACACAACTGAGAGTGTGAGGCTGTGTTGTGAAAGACAAAAACTGAGAGTGTGAGGCTGTGTTTGTGAAAGACAAAAACTGAGAGTGTGAGGCTGTGGTTGTGAAAGACACAACGAGAGTGTGAGGCTGTTTTGTAAAAGACACAACTGAGAGTGTGGGGCTGTGTTGTGAAAAGACAAAACTGAGAGTGTGAGGCTGTGTTTGGTGAAAGACACAACTGAGAGTGTGAGGCTGTTTTTGTGAACGACACGACTGAGAGTGTGAGGCTGTGTTGTGAAAGACACAACTGAGAGAGGTGGAGGCTGTTTGTGAAAGACACAACTGGAGTGTGAGGCTTGTGTTTGTGAAAGACACAACTGAGAGTGTGAGGCTGTTTTGTGGAAAGACACAACTGAGAGTGTGAGGCTGTGTTGTGAAAGACACAACTGAGAGTGTGAGGCTGTGTTGTGAACGACACAACTGAGAGTGTGAGGCTGTGTTGTGAAAGACACAACTGAGAGTGTGAGGCTTTTTGTTGTGAAAGACACAACTGAGAGGGTGAGGCTGTGTTGTGAAAGACACAACTGAGAGTGTGAGGCTGGTTGTGAAAGACAAAAACTGAGAGTGTGAGGCTGTGTGTGAACGACACAACTGAGAGCGTGAGGCTTGTGTTGTGAACGACACAACTGAGAGCGTGAGGCTGTGTTGTGAACGACACAACTGAGAGTCCAAGAGCTGCAATAAGGAAAATTTCACTAATTATGTATAAAAATGGATTTAAACCCACAGAAACATATACCTGGAGTATACTTGGAGGGGGTTTCGGGATCAACGCCCCCGCTGCCCTGTCTGTGACCAGGCTTCCTGGTGGATCAGGGTCTGATCAACCATGCTGTTACTGCTGGCTGCACATAAGCACATATTTAAAATATTACCTCCGTATTTAACCCCACATGAAGTCACTGGTGGCAATCTAATTCTAAATTTCTAATTAGTTAGAAATGTAATTACAAATGTTGAAACTAAATGGATCGAAAACTAAAATATTGCTCACTCATTAGAGAAATTTTCTCAAATATTTCTTTCACTCTAGACTATTTTTCAAAATTTCTCGATGTCACTTTCTGGAGTCCAATGAAATTTGATGTAATTTAGTTAAATTTTAATAACGGTTTTAAATATTATGGCAGTTAATTAGTATTTAAATACAGCTTAGTTTAAATAAGCTTAAATATTATAGGAAAAATTACTGAAGTTTTATTGTTTGTGTTTAACGTAGTTTAAATGGAGTACAGGTCTGAGTTGTTCATTCATTGTCGTAATTTAAATTGAGACATTTAAATTGGCCTTTAAAAACACTTGCTGACTGATGCTCAGGTATTTGTCTGCTGTTGACGAGGTGTTAAGTGAGGTTCCTGTGTTTTGTCACTGTTGTGTTGTTATTGTGTTGTCACTGTTATGTGTTGTTATTGTGTTGTCACTGTTATGTGTTGTTATTGTGTTGTCACTGTTATGTTTTTGTTATTGTGTTGTCACTGTTATGTGTTGTGTTGTCACTGTTATGTGTTGTTATTGTTTCTGTCACTGTTATGTGTTGTTATTGTGTTGTCACGTTATGTGTTGTTATTGTGTTTGTCACTGTTATGTGGTGTTATTGGTTGTCACTGTTATGTGTTGTTATTGTGTTGTCAAATGTTATGTGTTGTTATTGTGTTGTCACTGTTATGTGGTGTTATTGTGTTGTCACTGTTATGTGTTGTTATTGTGTTGTCACTGTTATGTGGTGTTATTGTGTTGTCACTGTTATGTGTTGTTATTGTGCTGTCACTGTTATGTGTTGTTATTGTGTTGTCACTGTTATGTGTTGTTATTGTGCTGTCACTGTTATGTGTTGTTATTGTGTTGTCACTGTTATGTGTTGTTATTGTGCTGTCACTGTTATGTGTTGTTATTGTGTTGTCACTGTTATGTGGGGTTTTTTGTGTTGTCACTGTTATGTGTTGTTATTGTGTTTGTCACTTTTTATGTGGTGTTATTGTGTTGTCACTGTTATTGTGTTGTTATTGTGTTGGTCACTGGTATGTGTTGTTATGTGTTGTCACTGTTATTGTTGTTATTGTTTTTGTCACTGTTATGTGTTTTTATTGTGTTGTCACTGTTATGTGTTGTTATTGTGTTGTCACTGTTATGTGTTGTTATTGTGTTGTCACTGTTATGTGTTGTTATTGTGTTGTCACTGTTATGTGTTGTTATTGTGTTGTCACTGTTATGTGTTGTTATTGTGTTGTCACTGTTTATGTTTGTTGTGTTGTCACTGTTATGTGTTGTTATGTGCTGTCACTGTTATGTGTTGTTATTGTGTTGTCACTGTTTTGTGTTGTTATTGTGCTGTCACTGTTAGTGTTGTTATGTGGTTGTCACTGTTTATGTTTTGTTATTGTGCTTGTCAAATGTTATGTGTTGTTATTGTTTTGTCACTGTTTGTGTTGTTATTGTGCTGTCACGTTATGTGTTGTTGTGTTTGTTACTGTTTTTGTGTTGTTATTGGGGCTGTCACTGTTATGTGTTGTTATTGTGTTGTCACTGTTATGTGTTGTTATTGTGCTGTCACTGTTATGTGTTAGTTATTGTGGGTTTTCAACTGTTATGTGGTGTTATTGTGTTATATGCGGTTGTTGTATGTCATTGTGTTTGTGGATGTTGTGTTTTTTTGTCACTGTGTTATGTATATGGTGGTTATTGTGTGTTGGGGTTTTTTTGGTAATGTTGTGTTATTGTTATAGTTTGTTATTGTGTGCCCGTGTTATTGTGTAATAGTGTTAGTGTGTTATGCGGATTTATCGGTGTTTATGTATCATTATGTGCTATTACTCGGGTATGTAGGGTACTGTGTGTTAGTGTTTTAATGTAAATATTTATTGATGTTATATTTGGATATGTGGTATTATTGTGTGTTTATTATGTTATTAATGTGTTTATGTTGTTTTTTATTTTGTATTGATACGTTGGGATTATGTGTTATTTACAGTAATTTTTTGTAGTATTACTGGTGTTATGTATTGATAAGTGGTATTATTGTGTTTTGGAGTGTTAGTATGTATTGTGAAGTGTTACTGTGTTTTGTCTGGTATTATTGTGAATGGGTGCTGAGTTAAGCGTCAACCAGTTAAGGTGTCCCGTAGCTCGATCGCCAGTGCACTTAGCTCACACACTTAGGTCCGGGGATCTATCCTCCGGTACGGTGGAAAAACATTAGGACGTATTTCTATAAGACACCTGCTGTCCCTGTTCACCCATCAGTAAAATGGGTACCTGAGTGTTAGTCGACTGGTGTTGGTCGCATCCTGGGGCAAATTTGAACTAATTTGCCCGAAATGCTCTGCATAACAAGCGGCTTTCTCTATAGTAGTATGTCACTGATGTCAGCTAGGCCACTATACCTTGTACATATACTTGTAGAAATAAAGATATTATTATTATTATTATTATTATTATTATTATTATTATTATTATTATTATTATTATTATTATTATTATTATTATATTAATTATTATTTTTTTTATTATTATTAGTCTGGATGAGGAGTTGACTCCAGCCAAAATGACGCTATGCTTGTACCCTGTCCCCTGGCTGAGTCAGTTTCTCACCAGCTGCCTCAATGCACATATTGGTCTCTCTTATGAGTTGTAAGCCAATATCAATGAGCTAACTCACTTTGCTCTCTCATTATTACTCTGCTTTGTGTAGTGTCTGGCTATATTGTTCCGCTTTTACACTGTACATGCTGTAAATATTGGTGGTGGGAACATCTGGCTACTCAAGAACTAGCACTGATCTTCCCCTCAGAGGAAGCTCCTTGATGCTGGTGAGGGGCTCTTGATCTAGGGAATTGGATCTGTGCTCTAATTCTCTAGAAAATACAGCTCCAAACAAGAGCTGTATACTCCCTACGGGTTTAGCGCTCCCCAATAATAATAATAATAATAATATAATATAATTGTTCTAATATGACTTTATTCATTTGGTTGGTTCCTTACCTGGGGACATGACTTCAGCTAGGTACCACACGTCTTTCACTGGTACCTGCGTTCATATTACTGACTCTCCAACAGATTGAATGACCTACAAAGACTACCTTACCAACATCCCCAGCAACTTGTCAATGTGTGTTTGCCACTAGCCTGCTCTTTTTAGCCTCAGATCACGGCGCTGTCAGGCTCACCTCTTGTTTCTTCTTCCAATATGAATCTGAATTCTGCAGAAGTTAGTGAGCGCCTCACGGTGAAGTTCCTAAGACATTTTGCTGGTGGTAAGACGATACCTGCTAAAGTTTGCCCTGGAAGTTAGTCAGGATCACTGACGGATAACGTAGAAATATGTTTTCTTTAGGGACTACCCGAAGGTACAGTAGATGCTGGTTATTCTTAGAAACTTTAAGATAAAAGATAAATATCTTCCAGTACATCTTTCAGGGTCGTTCTTGAGGTAGAAAGTCGTTACTCTCAAGGACTCCCTCGGAGAATAATTTCGTCATCTTAGACGACTTTCTTGAAGAGAATTACTTGTAGTAAAGAAAGGGACAGAAAGGTTTTTTTTATTATAATGAAAATAAAATTGGAGAAACTAGAAAAATGATGGATACATATTTGCACTGTATACATCATTGTATGTCACTGTGTACAATCAGTGTATGGTATAAACCTTGGTAATAAATACCGACAAGTTGGTTTAGAAAGACACGTAAGCAAACACTGTAACATATTTATTAGAAAACGTTTCGGTCCTGGGAAATTGATCACTTCTAACATACAGAGGTAGAAAGACATTATATATATAGGCGGAGAGTGAGATGTGACGCACGTGACCTGAGGAATGTCATAAGAACATAAGAATGGAGGAACACGCCTATATATATAATGTCTTTCTACCTCTGTATGTTAGAAGTGATCAAGGTCCCAGGACCGAAACGTTTTCTAATAAATATGTTATAGTGTTTGCTTACGTGTCTTTCTAAACCAACAATCAGTGTATACCATCATTGTTTTCATTGTATACCATCATTGTATGTCACTGTATACCATCATTGTATGTCACTGTATACCATCATTGTTTACATCTCTGTATATCATTGTATACCATCATTGCGTATCATCATTATATACCGCCATTGTATACCATCATTGCATATCATCATTATATACCGCCATTGTATACCATCATTGTGTATCA
>NC_069439.1:7586934-7588385 GCF_026875155.1 Cherax quadricarinatus
TGTACTGGCCTGCCTCATGGTAAGCGAGAACCACATGGTCCTGTGGTTAAAGCGTCATGTGGTTCTCGCTTACCATGAGGCAAGCCAGTACAACATGGGTTCGAATCCTTGGCTAGCGCAGTGTTGTTATTGATCAATAAAACACTCGTCCTTGGTTACAATAATATTATATATATATATATAATATATATATATATATATATATATATATAATATATATATATATATATATGACCCGTCCAAAAAACTAAAGTTGTGAAATTGTTCGCTCCACAAGGTTTGTTTTATTACACTGTTCCTAAGTAACATTCAGACCAATTTTCAGGAAATTTCGTTCAATTTTAGGGGTCGCGCAAAAAGGCGTCTCTCGCCGACACAAGAGAAACTGAGATATTTTAATTTTTGTTCCTCTTTCGCAAAGTATAGTTCCAATTTTCTCTGAAAGTAGATTGACTGAATCAATAACCAGTTTTGAGCGCTTTGTTGAGCGCGAAATGAGCGAGCAATGATATGCGCGTTGAAGAGGAGTACCACTCGATTTAAATAAAGCAACGTATTTGTCATGAATTCTTGGATGAGAAATCTCCAACCCTGGACTGTGTATTCAGCTGAAAAAATCACTGAAATAGGTGTTTTCCCCTATCTGATTTCTCCCACTAAAAGTTGACAAAAACGTTAATGTAAATTCTTAAACGTATTCTCCCATATTTTCTCTTTCGAATTCAGTAAAAAAAAAAATGGTTTTTCTGGGAGATTCCCGTGGAATTTCAGCAAAACAAACGGTTAATAACATAATTTATTTCATGAGACTATCAAATTCAACAAGAATTAGGTCTCTATCTTATATAGGGAAAAGTTATTAGCCTCTCAAAAGTATCTGGTCGTGTCGGGTGGCTTATTTGTCACACTAACTGACAGTAAGACATTGCTTGGCTCGCTGTGCTTGCTCGCTCGTAATAATGCTTCCTCGTGCCTACTTGAACGACGAAATAAGGTGGGACTTTAATCTGTCCCTCTAAAATTCAGCAGTCACCCTCCTTCATTTGTCTCTCCTTGGTCGGAGCAACGGTGATCCGCCACGAGGTGAAGAAGGTACTGTTTCTGCTCCTTGTCGTTGGTCAACGACGCATTGAAGGTCTGAACGAGGGAAACAGCGCTTTCTGCTGCGTCGTTCATGACCTTCAAAGAGCCCGTAGACTTCAACATTTTCAGGAACGCTGTGTTCGTTTCCACGTTTCGGGGTCTTCATTCAAGAAGGAAAGAATATTCCTTTCCCTTCCTCTGCTCAGTAATGATGCTAAACATCTTCAGCGTCCTCTTTGTCACGAACTCCTCCAATCCGACTCCGATGTCTGGGACACCTTGCAAGCGATTTGGGAACCCGGTTTCTTTCCTGCTCGATTTTCTAAATTTTTGCATTTTGTTTTTAAATTTCCCCTTTTCCCCTCGAA
>NC_069439.1:7588885-7593885 GCF_026875155.1 Cherax quadricarinatus
CCTTTTTCCATTGTGTATCATCATTATTACCGCCATTGTTACCATCTTTGATATCATCATTTTTACCGCCTTGATCCCTCATTGGTATCATCATTATATACCCCCTTTGTATACCATCATTGTGTATCTCATTATAAGAACTTTAAAAAACATAAGAACGAAGGAACACTGCAGAAGGCCTACTGGCCCATGCGGGGGCAGGTCCAAGTCTCCTACCGGCTTAAGCCAAAGCACCCAACCTAGTCAGGTCAGGTCACATTGACTTAAGGGAGGAACAGGGGCAACCGACCTGTTAGCACAAGCTATCGGGGTCTAACTCACACCCACCCACATCTACTCATGTATTTACCCAACCTATTTTTAAAGCTACACAACGTTCTGGCCTCTATAACGGTACTTGGGAGTTTGTTCCACTCATCCACACTCTATTACCAAACCAGAAACTTTCCTATTCCTTCCTGAATCTGAATTTTTCCAACTTAAAAACCATTGCTGCGAGTCCTGTCTAGGCTAGATTTTTTTCAGCACACTATTTACATCCCCTTTATTTATTCCTGTCTTCATTTATACACCTCAATCATATCCCCCTAATCTACGTCTTTTTTGGGGAGTGCAGTTTCAGGGGCCCTTAGTCTACCCTCATTGGAAGGTTTCTGATACATGGGATCATCTTTGTCATCCTTCCTTTGTACATTTTCCAGAGAATTTTTATATCCATTCTGTAATACGGTAAACAAAACTGTGCAGCATAATCTAAATGAGGGCCTAACCAAGGATGTATAGAGTTAAAGGGAAAAACCTGAGGACTCCTATTATTTATGCTTCTTGATATGAAAGCCAAGGATTCTATTAGCTTTTTTGCGAACACTTATGCACGGGTTGTCTTGTTTCAGATTACTGCTAACCAGAACTCCTAAATCTTTTTCGCAATCCGTAATATTAAGATCTACATTATTTAGTTTATATGTGGCATGGTTATTGTCCTGTCCAACATTTAGAACTTTGCATTTGTCTATATTAAACTGCAAACTGCCACTTCTCCGACCACTGCATCAGTCTATTCAAATCTTCCTGGAGTGCTCGAATGTCCTCGTCAGAATGAATTCGACGGCCTATTTTGGTTTTCATCGGCAAACTTGCCGAAAGTCGCTCTTTATGCCCTCATCTATGTCGTTTATGTAGATTGTGAACAGCAGGGGGCCCAACACTGACCCCTGTGGAACACGTCGTGACGCTTCCCCACTCTGATTTCTCCCCATTTATGCAAACTCTCTGCTGCCTATTTGTCAACCATGCCTCTATCCAGGAAAAAAAAAATTTTCCTCCTATTCCGTGTGCTTTAATTTTCCTCAATAGTCTCTGATGTGGGACCCTGTCAAAAGCCTTACTGAAGTCCTTTTAAAACAATATCATATTCATTACCATGATTACCTCCTCAAATACCTTAGTGAAAAAAGTTAATTAAATTCGTAAGGCAGGAACGCCCCTTTGTAAAACCATGCTGAGATTCTTTGATTAATTTATGCTTTTCAAGATGGCTACGAACTGCCTCGGCAATTATTGATTCATAATTTTCCCACTATGGAGGTTAGGCTTATTGGGTCTATAGTTCGAAGCTAAGGACCTGTCACCTGTTTTGAAAATAGGTATCACATTTGCCATTTTCCACTTATCTGGCACCATGCCAGTTTGTAGTGATATGTTGAAAAGATTAGCCAAAGGTTGTGCTAAGCTCATCTTTACATTCCTTTAGAACCCTTGCATACAGTTCATCAGGGCCTGGGGATTTGTTAGGTTTTAATTTATCTATTTGCCTAAGGACCATGTCACTTGTGACCCTAATAGTGCACAGTTTATTATCGTCCTGTTCTACAATAATTTATCATTACTGGAATATCGCTGGTATCCTCCTGTGTAAAAACTGAGAGAAGTATGTGTTAAAAATTCTACACATTTCCTTATCACTGTCAGTGAGCTGACCCGAGGAACTTTGAGTGGGCCTATCTTGTCCCTGATCTTACTTCTGTATACCTGAAAGATCCTTTTGGGTTAGTCTTCGATTCTTTTGCAACTTTAACCTCATAATCTCTTTTTGCTTTTCTAATTTTCCTTTTTTATTTCTCTCTTTAACTGAATATATCGATTTCTTAATTGCGCCTCTCCTCTTTTGATTTGCCTATATATGCCTCTCTTTTGACCAATCAGATATTTTAATCTATTGTTCATCCATTTAGGATCATTTTTGTTTGATCTGATTTCCCTATTTGGAACATAATTTGACTGAGCAGCTAGAAACTATGCCCTGGAAAGCATCATATCGGCAACCATCACCACCTACCTGACCCTTAGTCAGGTCATTCCAGTTCAGCCCACCTAAGTAATTTTTCAGTCCTATGAAATCAGCCAAGCGAAAGTCAGGGACGGAGACTTGATTGCCATTATTAGGGAATTCCATGATATATTAAATACTGAGTTGATTTGCGATCACTCTCCCCAAGATCATCATTAACTCAAGATTATTAATTAGTGGTTCCTACTGTCAAGAACCAAGGTCTAGGAGGTTATTTCCCCTAGTGGCTCTGTCACAAACTGTTTTAAAAAAACAATCCTGGCATTGTATCAAGAAAGTCACCGACCTCTAAATTTCCTGTCAAAAATTGCTCTCAGTCAGTCTGTCTATAGTTGGAAATCTCCCATTAGCACAACATTTTCGTACTGCTAGATGCCTTAACGAATTTCGGAGCCCATAGAAGTTAAGTTTACTGCATCCTATCAAGATTTGGGGCCCGTAAATCACAACCTAAAAATTAGTTTTTCTCGGACCTCGAGAAGCTGTAACCAACAGATTCAGTGCTGGACGCTTCTAATTTAATATCTTGGTTAAACACTACAATTTAAATTGTCTCTGGCATACATCGTACTCCACACTTTCCTGTTGACCCGTGTCAGTGTGAATAATTTATAGCCTTGTATGTGACATCAGAGGGCTCTCTTCTATCTTTCAGATTGGCCAGGTCCTCTGTCCTATAGCAAATAATATTATGTTTCCTGCACTTGCAATTAATCTTAGCTCATCTATCTTATTTTAACACTCCTGCTATTAGTATAGTAAAACCTTAAGGAGCTAGTCCTTGCTGCCCTCTGCTTCCCTTTGTTTGCTGGCCTTGTTCTATTGTCTTTATTTATAACTTCATGTGAATGCCTTTTATACATTTATGTTTCCAACCCTGTGTTGCAACCTGCTTGTTTCCACACACACCCATACCTCTATCTTCAATCAGTTTAAAATCATAGGCATTTCACCACTGGCCTTTTCTCAATCGAGTCTGCAAGTGCTTACCCACCCCGCCCAAGAGAGATGTACACCAATCCCTTGCATACATTCATGTTTGCCTAAAAGGTTGTTCCAGTTGTCATTGAATGGGATGCAAGTTCCTTGCAGTATCTGTTAGCCATGCATTTTACCACCAATGCCCTAGACAACCATTTCATTTCTACTCCCTTCTAGCAAGAGCTACTATGGATTGGGGATCCCTCCCTTAGACTTAATGAAATCTATGGCTGACCTGTTACTTACTAGCAGCTCTTCTCTCCTACCCTTCCCAATATATTTCCACAAGCACTGAGGACAGATAATGGGCTTGTTCCCATTACCTGACATGATATATCCAGCCTGTTGACAATGTCCCCAACACCAGCTCCAGGAAGCACACTCTATCTCTCATCTTCTTATTCCTATTACAAAAAGCACGGTCAATTATCTTACTGAGAGTAACCAACACAAGAATGCGCTTACCTTCATTAGCAGGGGCAGTAGTACCCTACTTCATGGCACTGAAGTACCATTCATCCTGGAGAACAGAGAAGAAGCGATTTATACCTTCAGGATCTTCACTCTTAAACTTTCCTTACTCTTGATGCGCCTCCCATTACTGTGAACAACTCGCCACTTGTAGCAGGCTGGGCTGCACCTCAATGCTGGTAGACGTTTGCTTACCTCCCCAAACTACTGCCTCCTCACAGCGAGAGACAGACTGCACCTCACTGCTAGAAGTCTCATTCCCCACAACTCCAGCCACCTCACACTCTCTCCCAGACCCATTGAGGTGGACCTTCAGCCTCCTAATCTCCTCCTGGAGTAAGTGTCAAGCACCTTCCTCCGTATCAATACTCTCCAACCTCAGTTTTTAAAAACACTGCAGAAGCAAGCCATGCTTTGTAACCGTCCACGCTAATCCCCATCATTGTGTATCATCATTATATACCGCCATTGTATACCATCATTGTGTATCATCATTATATACCGCCATTGTATACCATCATTGTGTATCATCATTATATACCGCCATTGTATACCATCATTGCATATCATCATTATATACCGCCATTGTATACCATCATTGTGTATCATCATTATATACCGCCATTGTATACCATCATTGTGTATCATCATATTGTAACTGTATTATAACATTAAAACGAGCAAACGTTAAATAATATATTTTCATCTCACTAGTTGTGTTATTATAACGACTGTAATTGTCATTATTATTGTTATTATTATTATTAGTAGTAGTAGTTGCTGTATTGTTTTTAGCATGCAGAAGCCAAGTGTGTGTGTGTGCGTGTTGTGTGTGTGTGTGTGTGTGTTGTGTGTGTTGGTGTGTGTGAGTGTGTGTGTGTGTGTGAGTGTGTGTGTGTGTGTGTGTGTGACATACTCCGGCTGGTGCTTATCTTGTATAAACTCTGTTGAGTTCCGTCATCCCCCCCCCCCCCCCCCCCCCCCCCCCCCCCCCCCCCCCCCCCCCCCCCCCCAACTTTGGTTGTTTCACAACAACCCATTAGGCCACCGAAGCGGCCAACCACCACTTGATCAAGTTTGTGCTAAGTCATCGATGAAGATCACATTGTAAAGTTTTAAAGGTTATTAAGTAGCACATAATCACCTGCCTTTATTGTTCGGTTGATCCATTATCAATACACTGGTGGATGATCCATTA
>NC_069439.1:7596385-7598885 GCF_026875155.1 Cherax quadricarinatus
TATGCGCGTTGAAGAGGAGGTACCACTCGATTTAAATAAAGCAACGTATTTGTCATGAATTCTTGGATGAGAAATCTCCAACCACTGGACTGTGTATTCAGCTGAAAAAATCACTGAAAATAGGTGTTTTCCCTATCTGATTTCTCCCACTAAAAGTTGTCAAAAACGTTAATGTAAATTCTTAAACGTATTCTCCCATCTTTTCTCTTTCGAATTCAGTAAAAAAAAAAAAAGTGGTTTTTCTGAGAGATTCCCATGGAATTTCAGCAAAACAAATGGTTAATAACATAATTTATTTCATGAGACTATCAAATTCAACAAGAATTAGGTCTCTATCTTATATAGGGAAAAGTTATTAGCCTCTCAAAATTATCTGGTCGTGTCGGGTGGCTTATTTGTCACACTAACTGACAGTAAGACATTGCTTGGCTCGCTGTGCTTGCTCGCTCGTAATAATGCTTCCTCGTGCCTACTTGAACGACGAAATAAGGTGGGACTTTAATCTGTCCCTCTAAAATTCAGCAGTCACCCTCCTTCATTTGTCTCTCCTTGGTCGGAGCAACGGTGATCCGCCACGAGGTGAAGAAGGTACTGTTTCTGCTCCTTGTCGTTGGTCAACGACGCATTGAAGGTCTGAACGAGGGAAACAGCGCTTTCTGCAGCGTCGTTCATGACCTTCAAAGAGCCCGTAGACTTCAACATTTTCAGGAACGCTGTGTTCGTTTCCCACGTTTCGGGGTCTTCATTCAAGAAGGAAGAATATTCCTTTCCCTTCCTCTGCTCAGTAATGATGCTAAACATCTTCAGCGTCCTCTTAGTCACGAACTCCTCCAATCCGACTCCGATGTCTGGGACACCTTGCAAGCGATTGGGGAACCCTGGTTTCTTTTCCTGCTCGAGGTTGCTCAATATCTTGCACTTTGTTGTAATGTCCACTTTCTCGTCGAAGAGCGCCAATCCAACCAGGTGCGCCACCAGATACCAGAGATGGCGGGCAAAGGTGATGGCAGCAGCATTCGTGATCTCTTTGTCCGGATACTCTCAAAGGGTTTGGAGGAAGCCCAAGTCATTGCGAGGGGCTTGCAAGGCACGTGGAACCTCGTTCCAGAACTGGACGTAGATCAAGGCGACGAAAAGTGAGAGTGATCCAACGGCACGCAGTTCCTTGGCAGTGAGATTGAACTGGTTCCGGACGTACAGTCCCTTCCTCATCCACCGCACATCATGCATCAGGCCTGGGGGGCCGAAACTTGGCCAGCTTGTCACCCCCTCCACCCAAGAAGAGGAGGCTCATGCTGAGGAACTCGGCGTAGTCTGCTCGCACTTGCTGCTCCTTCCTAGCCTGCTTGATGTAGGAAACCATGTCGATGCACTGCTCTTCCAATTTGTGTTCGCGGAACATCTCACCTGGGGCACCAACGTATACTTCTTGGTTGACGTTGGGCCACTCCATCCAAAATCTCTTGAAGAGTCCAGTTTCCGGTACTCCTGTCGGCCCGAAGACTACCTTGGAAACACTGGAGAGGACAATCTCCAAGTCATGATGACAACAAGCTGTCGACACGAGTTCCCTCCCAAGCCCTTCTTCGATCAGCATACAGGCTCGGTAGTGGAGATCCGTGTTCGAGGCAGTTGTATCAAAGACCAGGCCTTGAATATGAGGACGGAGTGACCAACTGTCTAGAGCTGCCATGCATGCGTCCACCTGTGCCTCCTCCATTCCCCTTGTTGTCTTTGGAACAGCCAACAACTTCTCGAAACCGCCCGGGCCAGTAACGAGCACAGCTACACGGTACACTGTACACTCTTCCCCTACCCCCAGTGTAGTCTGGGAGAAGCTTGGCGTCCCAGTGCAGGAGAAGTGAACCTTTGGGGGTGAAGACTTCTCAATCTTGAGTGTCTGCTCGATGCCGTGTCTGCCGCCTGGATCGCCGGACTGAGCTTCTGGAGAGGGTCAGTCTCAAGAGATCATGGTCAAGAGTCCCTGCCACGAGCATGGCTCTACGGTCCGGAGGTCGACTCCATCGAAGGCTGATGCAACAGCAGGAGAGGCGAAGATGTTCTTCGGTCGCTTGGGAGGCGCCGTAAACGCTGTCGAGCAACTGGGAGCAGAAGCAAAGTCTTCGCCGCTCTCAGACTCGAGGCTGGAGGAGAACGTGGAAGACAGCTGAGGTGCTGCCACAGAGGATGAAACTGCCTAGGCCTCTGCCTTCGCCCTCCTCGCCTTTTCTTGCTCTTCCCAAACTCGCTTCCGATTTTCCCTTCCCGCTGTCACAAAATCAGGGCCAGACATGCTGCAAGAGGTGACATCCTCGCGTTGCATTTGGTAAAACATGCGATCCTCTTTGACGGTCATCTGCGTCACCGAGGGAGTCCTGGAAAATCCTCGCTTGCGTTTCACCTCGCTTTCGACTCTTCTTGAGGTTATAGTATTCCCAAATTAACTTCTCCAACTTCCGCAAGCAGGACATAACCGTTGGATACGGATCTTTGCCCTCGT
>NC_069439.1:7601385-7643885 GCF_026875155.1 Cherax quadricarinatus
GCAGGGTGGCCCGAAAAAGAAAACTTTCACCATCAGTCACTGTATCACTGTCTTGCCAGAGGGGTTCTTTACACTACAGTTATAAAACTGCAACATTAACACTCCTCCTTCAGAGTGCAGTCACTGTACTTCCCATCTCCAGGACTCAAGTCCGGCTATATAAAAATAACCGGTTTCCCTGAATCCCTTCCAACCTGCCGGTTTTCCTGAATCCCTTCATAAAAATTACCCTGCTCACACTCCAACAGCACGTGCAGCGCTGCGTGACTCTTGTTGGTTTAGCGCTTACTTTGATTATAATAATCCAACATCACGTCATGTCCTAAAAACCATTTGTCTCCATTTGCTCCTAACACGCTCACACATGTGTGCTTGAAGTCCAAGCCCCTCACACACAAAACCTCCTTTACCCCCTCCCTCCAACCTTTCCTAGGCCGCCCTCTACTCAGTCTTCCCTCCACTACAGATTTATACACTCTCGAAGTTATTCTGTTTTGTGCCACCCTCTCTACATACCCGAACCACCTCAATAACCCCTCATCAGCCCTCTGGTAATAGTTTTGGTAATCCCACACCTCGTAATTTCCAAATTACGAATTCTCTTCATTATATTCACACCACTCATTGCTCTCAGACACGACGTCTCCACTGTCTCGAGCCTTCTCCTTGTTGCAACATTCACCACCCATGCATCGCTCCCATGTAAGAGCGTTGGCATAACTATACTCTCATACATTCCCCTCTTTGCTTCCATGGACAAAGTTCTTTGTCTCCACAGACTCCTCAGTGCACCACTCACCTTTTTCCCTAGTCAATTCTATGATTAACCTCATCTTTCATAGACCCATCTGCTGACACGTCCACTCCTAAATATCTGAATACATTCACCTCCTACATACTCTCTCCCTCCAACCTGATATCCAGTCTTTCGTTACCTAATCTTTTTGTTATCCTCATCACCTTACTCTTTCCTATAATCACTTTTAATTTTCCTCTTTTACATACCCTACCAAACTCATCCACCAACCTCTGCAACTTCTCTTCAGAATCTCAGAAAAGCACAGTGTCATCAGCAAAGAGCAACTGTGACAGCTCCTACTTTGTGTTTGATTCTTTACGTTTTAACCCCACACCTCATTCTAACACCAGATAAAATATATATATATATATATATATATAATATATATATATATATATATATATATATATATATAAAATATATATATATTTTATATATATGTATATATATAATGTTTATATCGTGCCGAATAGGTAAAATTGGTCAATTAACAAGAACTCATTTAAAATTAAGTCCTTTCTAAAATTTTCTCTTATACGTTTAAAGATATATTTTTTCCATTTATGTTAATTTAAAAATTGATGATTTTGTACCAAAAGAACTTTAGAAAACTTACCTAACCTTATAAGAAGCACAATTTAATTTAGTCTAATCCAACTAAATATATTTGAGGTAAGTGTACAATATTTTATTAATAAACAAACTCAAAGAAACATATTTTTTTCATTAGATTCAGAATGATTTTTGTGAAATTTTTGCATACACAAATTTTCGCTTGCCTTATTCATCAAGAATAACATGACTATTTAATAGAAAATCGCAATTTTTATCTATTCGGCACGAATTTTGGCTTAATAAGGCAAGTGCTGAATAAGGCATGTCAAAATTTGTTTATGCAATAAATTCGCAAAAATCATTCTGAACCTAACGAAGAAAATATATTTCACTGTGTTTATTATTAAATTACTGCAAACTTATCTAAAATATATTTAGTTTGATTAGGCTAAATTAAATTGCGCTTGTTATAATAAGGTTAGGTAAGTTTTCTAAGGTTCTTTTAGTACAATATTTTTTTTACATGAACATAAATGGAAAAAATATAAGAGAATATTTCAGAAAGGACTTAATTTTAAATGTGTTCTTGCTAACTGACCAGTTTTAACTATTCGGCACGACATATATATATATATTAATAGATATATATTATATATATATAATATATATATTATATATATAATATTATATATATATATATTATATATATTATTTAAGAATGCTTTACAAATGTTGAATATATATATTTCACAGAACACTAAATGCTGTGTAATGTGACAAATTATTTTTTTTTCATTTAATTCATGACTAAATAATTTTAATAACCTTATGAAATAATGTGTTTTGTTTTAAATATGTTAATTAAGAACTACGACAGCTGGTGATCTATGGTTTTAGATCAGCACGGAGCAGCGTCCACTACTTTATTGTACGTAAATGAAGAAAGCAATTCAAGGATTTTTTTTAAAAGTAGAGCCATTTATTTTAGTTTTATACTATTTAATTTACATGCTAGGAGCTGTTATCCTACCTCAGTTCCTTTTCAGGCTAGGAGCTGTTATCGCCCCTCAGTTTATTTTCAAACCAGCAGCTGTTGTTTTGCCTCAGTTTATTTACAAGCTAGGAGCTGTTATCCTACCTCAGCTTATTTTTACTTACAGGCTAGATGATGTTACCCTTCCTCAGCTCATTTTACAACCCATCCTATATATTCTGCACTGTTATTCCTCCTCCCAGTATGCCGCCCATAACAGTTGATTAACACCTAGGTACCCTTTACGGCTATGTTAACAGGAGTAACAGGATGTAGGAAACTGATACATACTGCACCTCAACACTCACCCCGGAATCAAATCCGGATCCCTTTGGTTGTAAACTGAGCACTATACCACTCTTCCTTTGTAAGCAGAGCTGCAGATTGTCTTGTAATATTCGCCATTCTTCCAGCACCCAACCACATTCTGTTCTGTGAAACTGTTGGAGAATTTACCAGAAGTCTAAATTATACCACAGCTAACATTATGAGAGACCACAGGACACACGCAAGACAAACTAGAAGCAATATAGAAGAAAGATGTGAGTGGCCGGCATCTTGTCGGTTCTGTCAGGGATGCAAGAGCACTTCATCCTCCTTTCTCAAAAAACCTCCGCAGATCACTTCTCCTGGAAACCTCTTCCCTGGAAGCTTTAACATCACGCTCCGTTCTTGGAAACCTCTTCCCTCAAAAAAATCAACGTAACACACTGCTTTTAGAAGCAACTTTTTGAAACAACTTACGCCGTACTATACTTCTGAAACCCTTCTCCCGCCATACACTCAGCGTCACACCTAGTTTTTGGAACATCTCCTGATGCCATAAGTATACAGGTACTGAACCACCTGTGTCTTCACGAGCTCATCAACTATAATGTCCATTACTCAGTTTTGTTACCTATCAACCGTTTTCACAGTTTACTACTAAATAATGATTTTTTTTATGTTCACAGCTAATACAAAGTATGAGACTTTCCAGCTATTAAGCGACAGCTATAATCTCCCGCTTCCAGCGTTACCACACTGTTTTATATTTGGTTTAATTTCATTAAACACAAGTTATGTTAGTTGACCCACCCTAACTTAGCCTAACTAATTAGATATTCCCGAAGTTAACCTGTAAGTGTGACCGAATTATTTTTCTACTTAAGATTTCTGCATAACTGAGAATGCTCAATCCGATAAGGCTCAAATTTCAGTGTCGTTTACAGAACTGCTAAAAAGCTCCTGAACGATAGGGTAGTAGGTTCGTGATTTCGTTTTACCAGAACCTGAGAAAATTTCTTCTGAAAAAGTCAAACTTTACAAAACACAGAACGAGAACAATAATGACGTGAGGGATGAGGTAAATGAAAAAGACTAAGAGGAAGTAGGGAATGACTAACAGGGAAAAGGATAAAAATACGAGAGTGCAGACGAAGTACAATGGTGAAATTGTAATATAAAGGGGGTTATTGCTAATCCGAGAGGGAACCTTCGTTAATAGAGGAGTGAAACCATGTTAATAGTGCAAGAGAAGAGAGAGAGAAAGAGAAGAGAGAGAGAGAGAGAGAGAAGAGAGAGAGGGAACAGACATGACAGACAGAAGCTTTCGCTAAAAAGAAAAGCCTTGTTAATAGCGACAGAGAGTTAGAATGAGAGAGGGAAGACATCGTCTAATAGGACAGAGTGAAAAAGATGCTTTCGCTAAAAAGAGAAACGGAGGATGGAGAAAGAGGAAATTATTACACAGAGAGAGAGAGAGAGAGAGAGAGAGAGAGAGAGAGAGAGAGAGAGAGAGAGAAGAGAGAGAGAGAGAGAGAGAGAGAGAGACAGAGAGAGAGAAGAGAGGGAGAGAGAGAGAGAGAGACAGAGAGAGAGAGAGAAGACGGAGAGAGAGAGAGAGAGTGAGGAGAGAGAGAGAGAGAGAGAGAGAGAGAGAGAGAGAGAGAGAGAGAGAGAGGGAGAGAGCGCCTTCTCTGACAGAGAAAGATATGAGAGAGGGAAGCTTTCGCTAATAGAGAGACAGAGGGACAGGAGAGGGGGAGGTCTTCGCTAGAAGTCGTTCGGCTTTAACAGTGGGATTCTCTTCACCTGCGCTGTCTGCTCCGAGATACACTGCACGGGGAAGACGAGAGAGAGTGAGTGAGTGAGTCAGAGAGTACTCACCAAGTTGTACTAACCGATATCACTGATTTCTGGCCTCTTGGGCCTTAGCATATCTACTCTTGAAGCTGTGTATTGAATTTGCCCCCACTACTTCATCCAGGTCGTTCCACTTTTCATCTATCCTGAGACTAAAAAATACTTGGTACATCCTCATGGTTCATCTGTGTCTTCAGCTTTCATCTGTGTTCCCTTGATCCTGGTCCACTTAATTCAAAATCTCTAATTATCTGTATATCAGTTTTTTCGTAAGATTTTTAATGTCGAAGTTCCCTTTCGTACTTCTCTCCGCCAAGGTCGTCAGGTTCAGTTCTTTTAACCTCTCCTCGCAGTGCATTTCCCTCAGGTCTGGTACTAGTCTGGTTGCAAACATTTGGATGTTTTCGAGTTTCTTTGCCATCTTGTGCAGGCGTGGGCTCCAAGCTAAGGCTGCGTACTAAGTAACTGGCCTTATACGAACGAGTATTTGGTATATGTAATTTTCTGAATCTTTCTTTTTTCAAGATACTAAATGCTATTCTCAGGCTCGCTAGTCTTTCATATGCCGCTGACGTTATACGATTTATATATATTTCTGGCGATATATTTACTCACAGGTCATTTTCCACTTCATGATTTTTCCAGTTTTTCTCCTCACATGGTGTCTGTGCTCGGTCTGCCATCTTCTCTAATTCGTATGACCTTACACGTGTTCAGGTTGAACTCGAGAAGCCACTTGTTTGGCCATATCTGTAGTCTACTGAAGTCTCCCTGGAGAGCTCAGCAGACTACAGATATGAGTGTATATGTGTGTGTGTGTGTGTGTGTGTGTGTGTGTGTGTATTCCTACATACCCACCACACAATATAACACAATATTAACCCAGCCAGCCAACCACAATCGCTTGTCTGGGGGAAGATTTAGGCCAGCGCAAGCCACTGCTCTCCGTGTACCTCCTTGGGGAGAGAGAGAGACCCATCCCCCCCTTCCCCCCATACGACACCCCACAAGAGGAGATGATACCTTCCCCCTCTTCCTCTCCCTCCCCTTCCCCCAACCCTCCAGGGACCTGAATAACGAGAAGGGATTGGGGCAGGAACAAGTCTGGCCCCAGGGCTGGATTCCCCAAGAGTATAATTGGCCTCGTGTCTGCAAACCTTTGTCGCCTGCATTGTCTGCTCTGTAACAAACTGTTATCCGTCTGCCGGTTTTAAAGCTTCACTTAGGAAGGTATAAGATGGCCCCTTCTTCCTATGTACACCTACTGTATTATCCCTGTGAATGTTGTTGTATTGTCCCTGTGAATGTTACTGTATTATCCCTGTGAATGTATTCTACCATAGAAGAATTCTCTAGCTCCAAAATGGAAGACTTCTCCATCTTTCAACCATGGAAAACTTCTCCAGCACCACCATGGAAGAATTCTCCAGCTCAACCATGGAAGACTTCTCCAGCTCCACCATGGAAGACTTCTCCAGCACCACCATGGAAAACTTCTCCAGCACCACCATGGAAAACTTCTCCAGCACCACCATGGAAGAATTCTCCAGCTCCACCATGGAAGACTTCTCCAGCACCACCAAGGAAGACTTTTTCAGCACCACCATGGAAGAATTCTCCAGCTCCACCATGGAAGACTTCTCCAACTCTACCATGGAAGACTTCTCCAGCACCACCATGGAAAACTTCTCCAGCACCACCATGGAAGACTTCTCCAGCATCACGAAGGAAGACTTCTTCAGCTCCACCATGGAAGACTTCTCCAGCACCACCATGGAAGATTTCTCCAGCTCAACCATGGAAGATTTCTCCAGCTCCACCATGGAAGACTTCTCCAGCACCATCATGGAAAACTTCTCCAGCACCACCATGGAAGACTTCTCCAGCATCACGAAGGAAGACTTCTTCAGCTCCACCATGGAAGACTTCTCCAGCACCACCATGGAAGACTTCTCCAGCACCACCAAGGAAGACTTCTCCAGCACCACCATGGAAGACTTCTCCAGCACCACCAAGGAAGACTTTTTCAGCTCCACCATGGAAGACTTCTCCAGCACCACCAAGGAAGACTTCTCCAGCTCAACCATGGAAGACTTCTCCAGCACCACCATGGAAGACTTCTCCAGCACCACCATGGAAGACTTCTCCAGCACCACCATGGAAAACTTCTCCAGCACCACCAAGGAAGACTTTTTCAGCTCCACCATGGAAGACTTCTCCAGCACCACCATGGAAGACTTCTCCAGCACCTCCATGGAAGACTTCTCCAGCACCACCATGGAAGACTTCTCCAGTTCCACCATGGAAGACTTCTCCAGCACCACCAAGGAAGACTTTTCCAGCACCACCATGGAAGACTTCTCCAGCTCCACCATGGAAGACTTCTCCAGCTCCACCATGGAAGACTTCTCCAGCAACTCCATGGAAGACTTCTCCAGCACCACCATGGAAGACTTCTCCAGCACCACCATGGAAGACTTCTCCAGCTCCACCATGGAAGACTTCTCCAGCTCCACCATGGAAACTTCTCCAGCACCACCAAGGAAAACTTTTCCAGCTCCACCATGAAGACTCTCCACTCCACCATGGAAGACTCTCCAGCACCACCATGGAAAACTTCTCCAGCACCTCCATGGAAGACTTCTCCAGCACCACCATGGAAGACTTCTCCAGCACCACCATGGAAGACTTCTCCAGCTCCACCATGGAAGACTTCTCCAGCTCCACCATGGAAGACTTCTCCAGCACCACCATGGAAACTTCTCCAGCCCACCAGGAAGACTTCTCAGCCCCCATGGAAGACTTCTCCAGCACCACCATGGAAGACTTCTCCAGCACCACCAAGGAAGACTTTTTCAGCTCCACCATGGAAGACTTCTCCAGCACCACCAAGGAAGACTTCTCCAGCTCAACCATGGAAGACTTCTCCAGCACCACCGTGGAAGACTTCTCCAGCACCACCATGGAAGACTTCTCCAGCACCACCATGGAAAACTTCTCCACACCACCAAGAAGACTTTCCAGCTCCACCATGGAAGACTTCTCCAGCACCACCATGGAAGACTTCTCCAGCACCTCCATGGAAGACTTCTCCAGCACCACCATGGAAGACTTCTCCAGCTCCACCATGGAAGACTTCTCCAACACCACCAAGGAAGACTTTTCCAGCACCACCATGGAAGACTTCTCCAGCACCACCATGGAAGACTTCTCCAGCACCACCATGGAAGACTTCTCCAGCTCCACCATGGAAGACTTCTCCAGCTCCACCATGGAAACTTCTCCAGCACCACCAAGGAAAACTTTTCCAGCTCCACCATGGAAGACTTCTCCAGCACCACCATGGAAGACTTCTCCAGCACCACCATGGAAGACTTCTCCAGCACCTCCATGGAAGACTTCTCCAGCATCCACCATGGAAGACTTCTCCAGCACCACCATGGAAGACTTCTCCAGCTCCACCATGGAAGACTTCTCCAGCTCCACCATGGAAGACTTCTCCAGCACTACCATGGAAGACTTCTCCAGCTCCACCATGGAAGACTTCTCCAGCTCCACCATGGAAGACTTCTCCAGCTCCACCATGGAAGACTTCTCCAGCTCCACCATGGAAGACTTCTCCAGCACCTCCATGAAACTTCTCCAAAGCTCCACCATGGAAGACTTCCACTCCACCATGGAAACTTTCTCCACACCTTCATGGAAACATTCTCCAGCTCCACCATGAAGACTCTCCAGCTCCACCTGTGAAGACTTCTCAGTTTTCTCCAACCAAGAAGACTTACATACTCCACCATGGAAGACTTCTCACAGCTTCCACCATGAAGATTCTACCAGCTCCACCTGGAAACTTCTCCAGCTCCCATGGAACTTCTCCACTCCACCATGTTTTTTCTTCTTACTCACCATGGAAGACATTCCCAGCCCACCATGAAGCACTCTCCAGCTCCACCATGAAGACTTCTCCAGCTCCACCATGGAAGACTTCTCCGCTCCACCAGGAAGACTTCTCCAGCTCCCACCATGAAGGCTTCTCCAGCTCCACATGGAGACTTGCTCCGCTCCACAAGACAGACCTTCTCCAGCTCCACCTGGAAGCTTCTCCACAACCTCCATGGAAGCTTCTCCACTCACCATGGAAGACTTCTCCAGCTTTCCATGGAAGACTTCTCAGCTTCCACATGAAGACTTCTCAGCCTCACCATTGGAAGACTTCTCCAGCTCCAACCATGGAAGACTTCTCCACTCCACCTGGAAAGACTTCTCCACTCCACCATGGATAACTACTCCAGCTCCACCATGGAAGACTTTCCACGTCATCTTGTGCTGATACTTTTCCTTCTAGTCTTTCTACAGAGTTTTCCTCCGAAATCTGATACTCGAAAGGGCAAATCAAGGAGGTTGATTTTGTTATTTCTTAAACAGTTTGTCGTAGCTGTATGGATGTGTCGATCAGTCGTTATCCTCGAACTCCTAAGGTTATTTTTCGGATAAAATATCCTGACAAGTTTTGAAATCCGTCCTGAAGTCATTTTTTTCCTCAGTTTTTGTTCCTTCACTATTATTCTAGAGTTTTTTGTTTCTTTGTATTTAATTCTGTCCCTTATCTTCTTTATCCTTATACACCCCTTCTTCCTCCTCGTTTTTCTTCTTCTTGAAACAAAAAATGATTATCAGACATTTGTCCCGTACCTCGATTGCTTGTGCACTCAGCTCACACACTGAAGTCTGTGGTTCGATCAGAGGTAGAGGTGGAAACGTTATGGTGTCTCTTCTTAAGACACCTGCTGTCCATGTTCACCTAGCAGTAAAATAGGTCCCTGTGTGTTAGTTGACTGGTGTGGGTCGCATCCTGGGACAAAACTGACCTAATTTGCCTGAAATGCTCTGCATAACAAGCGGCTTTCTATATAGTAGTATGTTATTGATGTCAGCTATGGTCTGTATTATTATTATTATATTTTATTATTATTTTTATTATTATTTTAATTATTATTATTATTATTATTATATTATTGTTTTATTAATTATTTTATTATTATTATTATTATTTATATTATTATTATTATATTATTATTATTATTATATTATTATTTTATTTTTATTATTATTATTATTATTATTATTATTATTATTATTATTATTATTATTTTTTATTATTTTATTAATAGTATTATTATTATTATTATTATTATTATTAGCGTTGTTTTATGAGGGGGTTTATAAAAAGAACTGTGAGACAGTGTGTATCAGCAACTAATTAAAGAAAGATGTGTGAAAATATTGAATCATATTCCCATTCTCTTCTTCTCTTTTACCTCACCTCTTTCTCCCTCCTTCTGTCTTCTCTCTACCTCACTCTTTCTCCCTCATTCTGTATTCTCTCTACCTCACTCTTTCTCCCTCATTCTGTCTTCTCTCTACCTCACTCTTTCTTCCTCCTTGTCTCTCTTTCCATCATCCTTCCTCCCTCTTTCCCTCCCTCGCTCCCTCTGTCCGTCACACAGCAGAACACAGAATACAGCGGAGGAAGCCTTTTGTCACCAACAAATGGCTTCTTCCTGCAGTAAGACTTGGAAAATGTTCTTCAAGTAGAAGTTGTTCCGTAAATAACCGAGTGTGGCATCTCTTAGCCACGAATGACGAATAGTCTCCACGAATGACGAATCTTCGCCAGGAATGACGAATAGTCTCCACGAATGACGAATCTTCGCCAGGAATGACGAATCTTCGAGAGGAATGACGAATCTTCGCCAGGAATGACGAATAGTCGCCAGGAATGACGAATCATCGCCAGGAATGACGAATCTTCGCCAGGAGTGACGAATAGTCGCCAGGAATGATGAATCTTCTCCAGGAATGACGAATAGTCGCCAGGAATGACGAATAGTCTCCAGGAATGACGAATCTTCACCAGAAGTGACGAATCTTCACCAGGAGTGACGAATCTTCACCATGAGTGACGAATTTTCACCAAGATGACGAATCTCCCCAGGAGTGACGAATCTTCCCAGGTGTGACGATCTTCCATGAGTGACGAATCTTCACCATGAGTGACGAATCTTCACCAAGAGTGACGACTCTTCACCAGGAGTGACGAATCTTCGTCAGGAGTGACGAATCTTCATAAGGATTGAGGAATCTTCCCCAGGAGTGACGAATCTTCACCAGGAGTGACGAATCTTCACCAGGAGTGACGAATCTTCGCCAAGAGTGACGAATCTTCACCAAGATTGACGAATCTTCCCCAGGAGTGACGAATCTTCCCCAGGAGTGACGAATCTTCACTAGGAGTGACGAATCTTCACCAGGAGTGACGAATCTTCACCAAGAGTGACGAATCTTCCCCAGGAGTGACGAATCTTCCCCAGGAGTGACGAATCTTCACTAGGAGTGACGAATCTTCACCAGGAGTGACGAATCTTCACTAGGCGTGACGAATCTTCACCAGTAGTGACGAATCTTCGCCAGTAGTGACGAATTTTCACCAAGAATGACGAATCTTCACCAAGAGTGACGAATCTTCACCAAGAGTGACGAATCTTCACCAAGAGTGACGAATCTTCACCAAGAGTGACGAATCTTCACCAAGAGTGACGAATCTTCACCAAGAGTGACGAATCTTCACCAAGAGTGACGAATCTTCACCAAGAGTGACGAATCTTCACCAAGAGTGACGAATCTTCACCAAGAGTGACGAATCTTCACCAAGAGTGACGAATCTTCACCAAGAGTGACGAATCTTCACCAGGCGTTACTAATGTTTGACACAATAATTAACCTGCCCTCAGAAACCTCTACATACGGAGGTCAGGACCACGCTTTATAAATTGTTCATTTATTTGATTATTATAAGTGTTGTGTCAACTTGCACAGATCCACTTTGAAACAAATGAAAGTAACTTGTAATAACACTTAAGTGACTTAAACGTTTGCACCTCTTTACGTCGGGAGACATTTAAACCTCTTTACGTCGGGGATATTTAAACGTCTTTACGTCGAGGATATTAAACCTCTTTACGTCGGAGGACATTTAAACCTAGTTTTATATGTTGATTTCTTCGCTGGGTAAGTTGAATTAGTCAGGATGCGTCTCTCGTGTTAAGGGAACTGAGAGTCAAGCCTTCACCACTTCTTGGCAGACCCACACGGGTTTAATGTTTCACATAAATGTAATAATGGTGTCCGGGATTACTTAAAAATTATAATTGAAAGTCTGATTAAGTTTAAGTGTATTAAATTCTTGAGGGACACGAATAATCATCACTTTTAAGGACCTAAAGAAATATGCTTAAAAATAATGTGGATTAAAATTCAGGCTGTGTGACGATCAAGTCTCGTGTGTGTGTGTTGTGTGTGTGTGTGTGTGTGTGTGTGTGTGTGAAGAACAAAGCACTCCCTGTGTGTTCTTAAGTGAGGTTGCCTCATAACAACTGGACGGGAAGCGTCGCTGTGCTCAGTTTGGGGGACAACAAATCTACAAAGTTTTAATTCTGGTGGTGAAGGCAGCAAAGGAGGCGCCCTCACCCATTATTTCTTCTTAGTATACAAGTTGGTGAGTGAGGGCAGTCTGTGTACAGTGTCTCGCTCTTTGTGGCTCTCTGTTGTTCACTCTGTTGCTCCAGGGTTTCGGTCTCTGTGGGACTTTATAATCCACGGTTTTGCGGTCTCTGTGTATCAAAATCATTCGTGGTTTTGGTCTCTGTGAGTCATAATAATTCAGTGTTTTGGTCTCTGTGAGCCCTTGTTAACAGGGTGTCAGAGGGCAGCAGGGAGTGGTTTTAAGTGTGTTTCAGGGAGGAAAGAGCCTCAGGGCTCACGAGGGTGAGTTACAAAGTACAAGAGAAAATTAGAAAGCGGCTCTGAACATTCTCCTGAGAACCTTACTAAAACACCACCAGTCTCTTTCAATTTCGTGCTGGTGAAGGGCCCTTGTTTCAAGGAAATTTAGCCACCTTTCCCTATCTGGGATCGAATTTCAGTGTCTCTCATTCCCCATGCAGTGTATGACCTCTGTGTGATTAATGTTTCCCCGCAATATATAATAATAATAATAATTTTAGAGACAAGCAAAGTCGCTGATTCGAGACAAACCCGCCTTTCTGTGTTGCTTTCATAGTATAAGAGATGCGCTTGTTTGAGCTTCATGAGTTATGAGTGTTTCTGTGTACCACACACACATTCCATGTGTCTTCAGTTCTTCTACCGTGTCCGAGTGTCTGTAGTCGGGTACTCAAGTCAGTTGACTATGTTCTTATGTTCTTATAGATGCGCCAGTAAGCTGGACATGTCGATGCATCATAAGAAAGGAGGAACACTGCAGCAGGTCTACCAGTCCATACTGGGCAAGTCCTTGTCTGACTCAAACCCACTAAAAATATTCGCCCAACCCATTATCAGTATTACCCAAGTAGAAACGCACACACACACATCTTGAACTTCAAACAAACCCGAGTCTTATACCGGGAAAGCAACAGAGAAAGGCGATTATGGCTTGAATTAGATATAACGATATAGGAAAGTATTGATTTGGCACTAGAGTTGTGGATGAATGGAACAATTCTCTAGGATCGTCAGTGAATCAAGAACTTCTGGATGTTTTAAGGATAGGTTGGGTAAGTACCTGAGTGGGTGTGGGTGGATGTGAGTAAGACGTGTCAAGCATGGGCCAGTAGGCTTGCTGCAGTGTTCAGTCACTCCTCTATTCTATACTTGTATCCAAAGCCAACACGCAGAGGCAAATACATTCTAGCAAAACCCGTTACTAAAACTATTCTAGGACCTGATCTCGTGATGCGGGCCAGGTCCAGCGTTACCTGACCTCGTGATGCAGGCTAGGTCCAACGTTACCTGACCTCCTGATGCAGGACAGGTCCAACGCTACCTGACCTCGTGATGCAAGCCAGGTCCAGCGTTACCTGACCTCCTGATGCAGGACAGGTCCAACGTTACCTGACCTCGTGGTGCAGGCCAGGTCCAGCGTTACCTGAACTCAGGGTGCAGGCCAAGTCCAACGCTACCTGACCTCGTCTCACTTTCACTAGAAGCGACCAGCCTCCTCTAGTACTTCTATACAAGTCACTAGTTGTGATTTTATTTGTACATAATAAAGCTTCGTTATTAGAAATGTAGTTACCAATAAAGGTGATCTTTCGTTGTTAGTTACATCATAATTGAAACAGAATTACGAACCGCTGATCGGATGGGGTTAGAATCCATGGCGAGTGAATCATAAATCTCCAGGTCCATGCGTAAGCCACTGGACCAGCTAAGAGGTTAGCATGGGCCCACTGTGGGGCTCATGCTAACCTAGGTGTATAAATATACCTAATTGGATTAATCTTATTGTAACCTGTTGGCCCAGTGGCTTATACACTGGCCTGGAGTTACGACTCACTCTCCATAGGTTCTAATCCCAGCCTTTCAGTAGTTTGTTTACGATTTCGTGAGTCACAATCACAAGTTTGTTCAGCAACATTGTCAAATAATAATTTAATGTCTAGCAACCCATTTTTACTAATTCTTCCGTATCTTTAAGTCCATCTCCTTGGTTGAAGAGGCCCTCAAGGAGCAACTGGAAATGAATGTTACTGGAGTTTCCACTTTGTGAAACGTGTGCTGAGGGAGGAGTTGGAATCCTGGTTTAATGAAGAAGAGACTGGCAGTGAGGGAGGCACTCACCCTGGATGGCTGGCACTTAGTGACGAGTGGAAGGAAAGAGTTAGTAGGGAAATATATTTTTATTTCTGAAAAATTGAATATGTCATCAGTGTGCTGCTATTTGATAGCGGGAATGAAAGCTACATATGTTTCCCTTCTGTTATATTCCATCACACAGGATGGATTACATACACTGGAAGTCTCCCAGCTTGTACTGGGAGACTTCAGTAGGGCAATGAAGATATCGTTAAGTATTCCATTAAAGGTTCATTAGTTACGGCAGCTATAAATATATTCTTAGAGCAACGCTGGTGATACTATTACCTGGGCAATTATCATCTCTCAGGATGGTCAGAAGATGGGAGGGAGGGAGAGAAGGAGGGAAGAAGGGAAGGAGGGAAGGAGGGAAGGAGGGAGGAGGGAGGGAGGGAGGGAGGGAGAGGGAGGAGGGAAGGAGGAAGGCAGGAATAAAGCCAGGTAAAATTACACTGGGGTATTGCAGAATTTGTCAGGCTCGAACTGCCGTTACGCCGAGATTAAACCAATTTTCCCACTGGCCAGCCACACTCCACGCCAGACCACCCAAACTACTACTACCGTTATTATTTATATTATTATTATTATTAGCAGTAGTAGTAATAGTGGACTTGTGGTGCTGATGGTAGTAGTAGTAGTGATGGTGGTGGTGGTAGTAGTAGAGTGGTGGTGGAGTAGTAGATGGTGATGTAGAATGGTGGATGGGGTAGTAGTAGCAGTGATAGTGGTGGTAGTAGTAGTATTAGTAGTAGTAAGAAGAAGAAGGAAAAGAGGAAGAAAAATAAAACAAAAGAGGAAAAAAGAATAGTCAACCTTCATTTTTTTTTAAGACCCCGTCCGGTCCTCAAACCTCAGACCATTTTAGCCACAGAACTAACATAAGAGCTGATCTCAGATGCTAATTGGCTGCGTCTTCATTTTTTAATTAGGTCCGAGATTATTGATCTAAGGGTAATGAAAGTCAGAGACTTGCTTCCCGTGTGAGACCAAAGGCTGCAGACTTTGTATTCCCGGAGGCTGACGAGTACCTTTGGTGAGGTTCAGGATGATGACTCCCATGAAAAAGAGGAAAGCGTAAAGGGTAGAGAATAAAGATTTTTTTTTATTGAGTAATTTGAAACAAAGCTGTAAGGATTAGGAACTTAGTTAATAATTGTAATTTTTTCTGCCGGGTTTATAGGCTTAGAGTTTAGGTTGTAACCAGTGCTTGATTCTAGCTTTTGTTCCAAATGCATTGTCTATGGGTCGATGAAATCAAAATGCGAAGTATTGCGTATAATTGCGAGGAATCGAACTGAGATAAGGCAGACTGCTAGGCCACCTGAACTCAGTTAACTTCACCGTGAAGGTTACAGTACTGAACACTCAACCTAAGGGAAAAATAGAGGAACGCTTATCCAGCTAAACAGGTCTGGCTCACACGCACTCATATACCTCTCCACCCTAGTGTTAAAGTTATCCAAGGTTCTTGCTTCAATGACACTACTTGGGAGTTTGTTCCATTCATCCACATCTAAGGTTCTCGCTTCAGTGACACTTCTCGGATGATTGTTCCATTCATCCACAACTCCGTTGCTTAACTAATGCTTTTCTATATCCTTTCTAAGTCTAAATTTGTCCAACTTGAATTGATTGCTTCTAATCTTGTCTTGGATATTTCAAGCACTTTAATTATATCCACTTTAGCTATTCCAGTTTCCCATTTGTACGCTTTTCATGTCTCCTCTAATTCTACACCTCTCCAGAGAGTGAAAATTCAGTGCCTGCCTTCTGCCTGTCTTCGTAAGAAAGGCTTCTGAATCAGGGGATCAAATTTATCATTCTTGGTATGTTTTCCAGCGCATTTACATGTCTTCTCTGTAATATGCAGACCACATCTGAGCAGCATAATCTAAATGAGAACATACCAAGGATGCATGAGGTTGAAGAATAATGTTGTCCTGGCTAAGCAGCATTTCTAGATCTTTTTTCGCATTCAGTTTGATTGAGACCTTCATTGTTTAGTTTGTAGATATCGTAGTTATCTTCTTTTCCACAGAACCTTACATTTATCTACCTTAAACTGCATCTGATATTTTTCCGACCACAACATCAACCTATCTAGGTTATTCTCTGATTCTCTTGTGTCCTCGTCATAATATATTTGATGACCCATTTTAGTGTCATCGGAACTGGTAACAGGTCCACATTCTGATTTCTCACCAATTAGGCGAACTATCTGTTGCCTCTCGGTCAACCATGCTCGAAGTAAGTGATAATTTCTCCTCCTATTCCATGTGCTGCTACTCTCGTCAACAATCTTCTGTGTGGAACTCTATCAAAGACCTTACTGAAGCTCTTAAACACAAAATTGTATTTTTTGATCGTCCTCTCCCGCCTCAAATATCATAATAAACAAATGTTAGTAAATTTGTTAGGCATAGACGTCTCTATAAAATCAGGTTAAGATTAATTGGGTTATATTTTTCATGGTGGCTTCAACTTTTGTCCGAAAATATTTATTCCACCAGCTTTCCTACAATTAAAGTTACCTTTAATTGGTCTACAATTTGAAGCTAACGACCTGTCTCCCGACTTTTAATTAGGTAACACGTTATTCACTGGGAAGAATAGCAAAGTACACTAGATTTATTGCCACCCAACTGCGAATTGTTTTTTCATGAGATTCCTCCTATAAATCGTAACGCAACTAGCAGAACACACACACACACACACACACACACACACACACACACACCTAGACCAACATTCAAGCACTGCAGTGATCGGACTGAAAGCCTGGCATCTTTCTCCTCATGTTTTATAGCCGGTTTTCAATATTTGGTTGAGGAAGGTCTTTGATGTGGAGGACGCCGGGGTCTCAAGACTTCTGGGTATTGTTTGAAGTTATATGTTTATTGTGAGTGGCTCTGGTGACTGTATTGTGAGTGTCTCTGGTGAGGGTATTGTGAGTGGCTCTGGTGAGTGTACTGTGAGTGGCTCTGGTGAGTGTATTGCTGCTGTGAGGGAAGGTGCTTGAGGTCGGGCATGTTGAAGGCTGCCAGTGTGGGAACATGACTCCCACTATCACAACATGACTACCATGAGGAGGCTCAGGAGGAGGAGGAGGAAGAGAAGGAGGAGAAGGAGGAAGAAGAGGAGAAGAAGGAAGAGGAAGTGAAGGAGGGGGGCGAGTACCATGAGTGGACCGTTCCTCGATTGCTTACAAACTGAAAAACATTTCGATTGATTTGAGGGATAATTTTTGTTGTGTGTGTTGTGTGTGTGGTGTGTGTGTGTGGGGCGTGTGTGTGTGTGTGTGTGGGGTGTGTGTGTGGGGTGTGTGTGTGTGTGTGTGTGTGTGTGTGCGTGTGCGGTGCGTGTGTGTGGTGTGTGTGTGTGTGTGTGCTCGTGTGGTGTGTGTGTGTGTGTGTGTGTGTGTGTGTGTGTGTGTGTTGGTGTTTCTCGGCATTGTTAGTTCCATGCTTCTCCGGTCCTTTCATACCTATTTTTGTAACTGTGTATGGCTTTTGCCTCCATTATTTCTTCATTTGGAATAATCTATCCCAATCTGCTATGTCAAATTCTCATAGTATCTTATACGTCATAATCATGTCTCCCCTCTTCTTTCTCTCTTTTTAACTAGCCTCAGGGCTACTATGAACCCCGAGGCTAGCCTTGTTCCGAAGCTTGGAATTTCTCGACTCTGAATCACTTCATAATCCATTAAAATTAATCAAAAAATAATCTTAAGTTTTAGTATTGTTGTTAATTAGAGTAAAAGTCACAGTACCCACATTTCGAAAATAAAAAACAGACTTTACATTGGTCCTGGACCAATATATAGCCGCTAGTAATGTTCCAAGATGGACCGAAACATTGTCCACTTTTCATTTGCAGATTATTATTATTATTATTATTATTATTATTATTATTATTATTATTATTATCCTATAATTATTATCCCATTAATATTTTTGCATTAACTTATATGAAAAAAACATATATATGTTTAAACATATAAATTTTTTAGAAAGGACTAAATTTTAAATGAGCTCTTGCTAATTGACTAATTATATCTATTAGGCACGATATATATATATATATATATATATATATATATATATATATATATATATATATATATATATATATTATATATATTATATATATATATATATATATATACATACATATATATGCCTGGCTGGCAGTGTCCCAGAGGCCATCAGACCCCTTTTCTTTGGTGCCTCATTGTGTGCCCTCCAGAAAAAGGATGGAGGAATCAGGCCCATTGCAGTGGGAAACACCCTTCGGCGCCTAGTCGCCAAGGCTGTAGTAAGAAGGGTGAGTCAAGAGGCTGCTGCAATGCTGAAACCAACTCAGCTCGGTTTCGGCGTTCAACAGGGCTGTGAAGCAGCTGCCCATGCAGCGCGAGTATATGTCAAAAACATGTCCAATGAAAAAGCCTTGGTCAAATTGGACTTTGCCAACGCTTTCAACTAAGTCAGAAGGGATGCTGCTCTCCAAGCAGTTTATAGAAACTTCCCTTCCCTTTATCCCTTCATAGAATCGTGTTATAGTGTGACTTCCAAACTATTGTTTGGGGACCATGAAATTGACTCATATGAGGGCGTGCAACAGGGGGACCCTCTCGCCCCCTTTCTATTCTGTTTGGTCATCAAGGAAGTCACAGAAGCACTCTCCAGCGAGCTCAATATCTGGTTCCTGGATGATGGTACCCTAACTGGCACAACAGAATCTCTCCTAGAGGACATCAGTAAAATTAAAGACATGGGGGAAAGCCTGGGCCTTTCTTTAAACCTCACTAATTGTGAAATAGTTTCTACCAATCAACAGATGATTCAGAATATTAGCGCCATTTTACCAGGAGCACGAGCCATTGATCCAGCCAATAGCACTCTCCTTGGTGCTCCTCTTGGGTCCAATGCCATCGATCTGATCCTAGAAAAAAAAAAGTCTCAGACCTCAGGACGATGGAAGGCATGATGAAAGACATTGACACACATGATGCCTTCTACCTACTCACCAGGTGCCTGTCAATCCCAAAACTTACCTACTTTCTGAGATGCTCCCCAGCCTTCAGCAGTCCAAGACTCAAGGAATATGACTCTCTCCTAAACACCGTGCTAGAGAGTGTACTGAATCTTTCCCTTGAAGATGGACAGTGGTTGCATGCCTCACTTTCGGTCAGGCTTGGGGGGCTGGGAATACGCAAATCCTCCCAGATTGCTCTACCAGCTTTCCTATCCTCTTCCATAGCATCAAACGAGTTGATAAGACAAATTCTTCCTGATAACCTCAGTGACTCAGCAGGAATACGGGACCCTAGCTACTCCAGTGCCATCACTGAATGGAGATTTGCTGCTCTGGCTCACAGTCAAACTGGGATGGCCCGATCGCTGAAAAGGTGCTTGCCAACATGCTCAGGGCTGCAACATCAGATAGGGAGACTGCCCGTCTCCAGGCTGTGAGTGCACATCACTCCGGGGACTTCTTCCAAACAGTTCCCATATCGGCAATGGGAACGCGACTCAACCCTAAGACCCTCCGTATTGCAGTGGCTCTGCGCCTTGCTGCCCCAATTCACACAGAATATATGTGTATTTGTGGTGAAGCACAAGCAGACCAATATGGTCTACATGGTCTTAACTGTTCCAGAACCAAGGGCTGGCATGCAAGACACAATGAGGTCAACGACATCATAAAGAGAACCCTTGCTACAGCTGGATGCCCAGCTGAGAGGGAGCCCCGATTACTAGCAGCCAACAATACCCACAACCCAGCAAACCGCCCCGACGAGATCACCATCTATCCTTGGAAGAATGACAAGCTCTTAGCATGGGACTATACCTGTGTGTCCACACTGGCTGACACCTATATCCATCACAGTGTGGGGCGACAGGGAGGAGCTGCTGACCACAGGGAGGAGTACAAGATCAGCAAGTACAGGGACATAAGCCAACAGTATCAATTTGTCCCAGTGGGATCAGAGACCTTGGGATCATGGGGAAAAAATGCCACACGTTTCCTCAAAGAATTGGGTTCCAGACTCATCGACACCACCAGGGACCCAAGGGGAGCCACTTTCATGTTCCAACCCCTCAGCATAGCCATCCAGAGGGGAAATGCTTGCTGCATACTTGGCTCGCGTCCAGCCTCGGAGTAGCTGGAGGAAATTCATGATCTTTAATACATTGTACCATTGTATTCATGTTTGTGTTTATGTTTTTCTGCACATGTATTCTGTTTATCAATAAATGTTCACATAGAATATAAAATATATAGGGGGTGATAGGAGAAGAAATTATTCAAACAGCTACGGGGAGAACCTTGAGTTTTCCCTGAGGTACGTTTATTGTCTTCTCTGAGGATGAGGGTCCCATTCCAGCTATATATATATATATATATATATATATATATATATATATATATATATTATATATATATATATATATATATATATATATATATAATATATATATATGTCGTTCCGAATATTTAAAACTGGTCAATTAGCAAGAACTCATTTAAAATTAAGTCCTTTCTGAAATTTTCTCTTATACGTTTAAAGATATATTTTTTTCATAATGTTAATGTAAAAATTTTTTAATTTTGCACCAAAAGAATCTTAGAAAACTTACCTAACTTCTTATAATAACGGCAATTTATTTTAGCTAATCCTACTAAATATTTTTTAGATTTGTTTACAGTAAATTTAATACTAAACAAACCCAGTGAAATATATTTTATTCGTTAGGTTCAGAATGATTTTGGTGACATTATTGCATACACAAATTTTCAGTTGTCCTATATGGCAAGATGAGCGTTGCTATTTAAACCAAGATCGCAAGTTCTGCCTATTCGGCACGACATATATAATATATATATATTATATATATATATATTATATATTATATATATATATATTAATATATATATATATATATATATATAATATTTTTTTAATATCGGGAGGTACCACCTCTATAGCTGGAAACAATAAACGTACCTCAGGGAAAACTCAAGGTTCTCCCTGGAGCTATTTGAATATTTTCTTCTCCTAGCATCCCCTATATTTTATATTCTTTGGGAAATTTTATTAATGGAATACATTTACAGAAAGCACAAACATGAATACATTGGTACAATATATCATATATTATGAATCTCCTCCAGCTCCTCCGAAGCCGGACGCGAGCCCAGTATGCAGCAAGCATTTCCCCTCTGGATGTTCACACTGACATGCTGGAACATGAAAGTGGCTGCCCTTGGGTCCCTGGTTGTGTCGATGAATCTGGAACCCAATTCTTTAAGGAAACGTGTGGCATTGTTTCCCCATGATCCTAAGGTCTCTGATCCTACTGGGACAAATTGGTACTGTTGGCTTATGTGTCTGTACTTGCTGATCTTGTACTCCTTCCTGTGGTCAGCAGCTCCTCCCTGTCGCCCGACACTGTGATGGATATAGGTGTCAGCCTGTGTGGACACACAGATAAAGTCTCATGCTAAGAGCTTGCCACTCTTCCAAGGATAGATGGTGACCCCTTTTGGGCGGTTTGCTGGGTTGTGGGTATTATTGGCTCAAGAAGTAGGTAAGTTTTGGGATTGACAGGCACCTGGTGAGTATTTAGAAGGCATCATGTGTATCGATGTCTTTCATACTGCTTTCCATCGTCCTGAGGGCTGAGATTTTTTTTTCTAGGATCAGAGCGATGGCATTGGGCCCAAGAGGAGCGCCAAGGAGAGTACTGTTGGCTGGATCAATGGCTCGTGCTCCTGGTAAAACAGCACTAATATTCTGGATCATCTGTCTATTGGTAGAAACTATTGCACGTTTGATGGGGTTTAAGATTGCCCAAGGTTCTTCCCATGGTCTTTAATTTTTTCTGATGTCCTTAGGAGAGTTCTAGGCCGTTAGGGTGCCATCATCCAAGAACGATTGAGCTCCTGGAGAGTGCTTCTGTTAACTTCCTGATGACAGAGAGAGAGAAAGGGGGGCGAGAGGGTTTTTTTCCGTTGAACACCTCACACGAGGTCAATTCATGGTCCCCAAACAATAGGGGCACACTTAAAACGATTCGTGAGGGATGAGGGAAGGGGAAATGTTCTGGGAAAATGCTTTGGGGGGCAAAATCTTTTGACTAAGTTGGAAGCGTTGGAAAATCCAATTTGACAAGGCTTTTTCATCGAACATGTTGTTTATGATACTCGTGGGTGGGTTTGGACGTGCTTTTACAGCCTTGAACACCAAAACCGAGCTGAGTTGGTTTCAACATTGCACCAGCCTCTTGACTCACCCTTCTTACTGCAACCTTGGCGACTAGGCGCCGAAGGATGTTGCCCACTGCAATGGGCCTGATTCCTCCATCCTTTTTCTGGAGGGCACATAGTGAGGCACCAAAAAAAGGGGTCTAATAACCTCTGGAACACTGCCAGCCAGGCACATATTGGAAAATTTGGTAAGTTATGACTGTAACCTCTCTGAAACATCACCATGTGCTGGACTGAGCATTTGTTTTAAGTGTTGTGGCCTTAAACAAGTGAAACCTCCTGCTGAGCCCTGTGGAAATGACATAGCAGCTTTTTACACATCAGCATCCTGGAAGGTTAAATGTTCTTCACCTGCTGCAATGTCAGAGAGGTCGATGTTGGTACTGGGAGCCCTGAGTAGATGTTTGACCTTCAGGGCTTGTGCCGTACTGACGTCCTTAGGAGCGATGGTATCCTCATTGGTTATACCCTCAGTGCTCCAATAGTACCCTCTTCGAATTTTTTGCTAATTTGGGCGCTGATTTTTGAGGCGTCAGGTGTGTGTGTGTGTGTGTATCTATATATATACTATATATATATATATATATATATATATATATATATATATATATATATATATATATATATATATTATATTATACATATATATATATTTATTTTTACATATATATATATATATATAATATATATATATATATATACATATATATATATATATACATTATATATATATATATATATATATTTTATATATATATATATATATATATTATAAAATAATATATATTTTATATATATATATAATTTATATATATATATTATTAATTATAATATGAGATTTTTGTTAGCTTTCCCAATCCTCTTTGGGCTCGACTAGACCCCCAGGCCCTTCGATTGTGTTCTCTTCGCCTAACCGCCCCCATCCTCACCGAACATAGGTGTATTGGGCAGGGCGACAGCTGATCAATTCGGACTTCATGGTCTTGTGTGTCACACAGCAGAAGGGAAGTATGCCAGACATGAGGAGGTCAATAACATCATAAAGAGAAGCCTCGCCACAGCCCGTTGCCCAGCTCAACGGGAACCCCAAGTAAGGGTCTGATGGAAGTCAAAAGCGTCCTGATGGAGCCACTATGCTACCCTGGAAGGATGGAAAGCAGATTGCCTGGGACTACACCTGTGCCGCCACATTGGCAGACACCTACTTGCCATACTCCGTAGTGGAAGGGGGTGGAGCTGCCAGCCACAGGGAGACCCAGAAGATCCGAAAATATAAAGACCCTCCCCCTTGCTATAACTTAATCCCAATAGGGTCGGAGACCCTTGGAGCATGGGGCAAGTGTGCTCTAAAGTTCCTCAAAGAGCTGGGTGAAAAGCTCATCATAGAAACCAAGGACCACAGGGCGACCAGCTTACTCTTTCAGAGACTCAGTGTTGCGGTCCAGAGAGGAAATGCTTGCAGCATTGTGGGCACGCGGCCCACCCCCGGGGAGCTGGACGAAGTATTTGAGATGTAGCTCTGAGTTACCTATGTTGTTTTACTTTCTATTGTATCTTTGTGAATGTTTTGTCAATGTATTTTGTCTTTAAATAAAATATATATTAAATATAGGGGGTGGTAGGAGAAAATTCTCAAACAGCTTCAGGGAGAACCTTGAGATTTCCCTGAAGCAAGTTTATTCTTTTCTCTGAGGTTGAGGGTCCCCAGGACAGTTCTAGAGGTGGTACCATCCCTATATTATATATATATATATATATATATATATATTATATATATATATATTATATAATATATTTATATATATATATATAAAAATATATATATATATATATATATATATATATGTATTTATATATACACATTATGTACATATAACAAGTACGTACGTACTTGTTAAACATTGGGGCGGAAATCTTCCTCACTGTAAATATCTGAGGGCTGAGATATTCCCTACTAACGATGTCCTTGGGGCAAGAATCTTCCTGGCTAGGCCAAATCTTCCTCCGCCGGCGATAGTATCGGGAATACCCAAAAATCTTGTTAACATAAAGATTTTACTGCGATATTTTAGTGGCCATAACGAAGGTCCGAGTGTGAGGAGGAGAGAGAGAAGTAAACACAATGAAGGAATATCTACAGGAATACTCCTTTATTTTTCAAGCATTTTGTCCCTCGTAAGTCCTTCCCTTCCTTTTTTTCTCTCCCGTGAATAAACACAAACTTTTGGACATTTTTTTAGTCCGTGCATTTTCTCCTGTTCTTTTACGTCTTCTTCCTTTTTTCATTCCTCGTGTGTATGAGCACATCAGTGAGACCAGAATGTTGTACTGATGACGGTGTTGAGAAGGGAAAAACGTTGTAGTTGTAGGTTCAATTGGGACAAAGTTTCGCCCTCTGTAGAGCTTCATCAGTTTAAGCTTCTTCTGTAATGTATTTGTTTTTTCACTACACTATATATATATATATATATAAATATATATATATATATATATTATATAATATATATATATATAATATATATATATATTATAATATAATAATATTTTATATATATATATATATATATCTTTGAATAAAATATATATATATATATATATAAAATATATATATATATATATATATATATATATATATATAGTAACAGCAACCGCCCGGGGTACTACCTCCTGCAAATGAGTGTAAAACGAAAGCCGTAATCGTTTTACAGATGGTAGGGTTTTGGTGGGCTTTTGTCTGCCATAAAAAGCAAAATTCAGTAAGTCTTTTACTTTACTTACACTTAGGTCACACTACACATACATGTACAAGCATAATATACACACCCCCCTGGGGTTTTTTCTATTTTCTTTTTTAATTCTTTTTCTTTTTTATTTCCTCTTTTCTCCATGGGGAAGTGGAACAGAATTCTTCCTCTGTAAGCCATGCTTGTCCGTAGGAGGCGACTAAAATGCCGGGAGCAAGGGGCTAGAAACCCCTTCCCTGTATATTTTACTAAATTTAAAAGGAGAAACTTCAGTTTTTTCTTTTGGGCCCCCCCACCTCGGTTGGATACGGCTGGTACGTTGAAAGAAGAAAGATATATTATATATATATATATATATATTTTATATATATTATATATATATATATATATATATATATATATGTCGTGCCGAATATGTAAAACTGGTCAATTAGCAAGAACTCATTTAAAATTAAGTCCTTCCTAAAAATTTCTCTTATACGTTTAAAGAAAAATATTTTTTCATTTATGTTAATGTAAAAAATTTTTTAATTTTGCACCAAAAGAATCTTAGAAAACTTACCTAACCTTTATAACAAGTGCAATTTTTTTTAGCTTAACCCAACTAAATATATTTTAAATACCCTTTTCAGTAATTTAATGCTAAACAAACACAATGAAATATATTTTTTTTCGTTAGGTTTAGAATAATATTTGCGAAATTATTGCATACACAAATTTTCACTTGTCCTATATGGCGAGATGAGCGTTGCTATTTAAGTCAAGATCGCAAGTTCTGCTATTTCCCGGGACGACATATATGTATATATATAAACATGATTTTCTGGTGAAGGAGACTCGAACCTACGAACCTTAGGACAAGGTACGCATTGATTTACCAATCTACCCACACTGGACAATACCCTTTGGGGTGTGCATGCCTAACGTTTGATCCAAGGCACCCCGCTTTTAGGGAAAGGGTTACGCTTTTTATCTCATCCCCTGCATGCTCAGCCTTTCTTGGGGTTTGAACAATGCAAGGAATTCCGAGAGCATGTGAAATATACACAACACTGATCTCTGGCTGAAGGGGACTCGAACTACGAACCTTTGGGCAAGGTACGCAGTGCTTTACCAATCTACCCCACTGGCCAAAATACCTTGGCGTGTAGCATGCGCTACACGTTTGATCCAAGGCAGCCAGCTTTCAGGGAGAAGGCTTACAACTTTTCATCTCATCCCCTGCATGCATCAGCCTTACTAGAGATTTGAACAATGCAAGGAATTCGCGTGTAGCTCAAGCTACACGCCGAAGTATTGTCCAGTGTGGGTAGATTGGTAAAGCACTGCGTACCTTGTCCTAAGGTTCGTAGGTTCGAGTCTCCTTCAGCCAGAGATCAGTGGTGAAGCTGGAGATTTTGTCCAGGTAGTCGGGAATTATACGCAGGAAGGAATACATATGAATGACCTCATAGGGGACAGGAGCCATAGTAGGGAAACAAGTGTAGTCAAAGATAAGATAAAACCAATATTGCAAACTAGAAATACCGCAGGAAATAGCAAACAAGAGGACTCCACTAGCAATAGTGAGGATATATTACCAAAAACAAATGGTGGGAGCTCCATGTTGGTGCTAGGGAGGATAGAAGTAAGACAGGGAAACATGCACCAACAGGGAATAAAAGTCACAGAAACCCAAGGCAAACGGAAACCAAGCCCTTTTCACATACTATGCACTTGGTATCTGCTGGCATGGGAAATCTGGGAAAAACAGATGGGACGTGCAACTATGACCACCCCTAGAAAATGCCATGCCCATTATGACAACAGGAAAATGCAAACTCCCTTCCTGTAAAGCTTTTTTACCCTGAAAATGTGTACCTCTTCAGTACAGGAAAGACTGTGCTATAACTAAATTGCCAGGCAACCATCAAAGGGGACAAAAAGATACAAAACATCCAGGCCATGGGAAAACCCGGGTAGCCACGCCACTCCCAAGAGGAGAGGTTTTTTAGTGCCGGAAGGAAAAAAAAAACTGGCAGGAAATGGCAGAAATCGTAACCAAATCCCGTCATTCCCGGAGTGGAACCCATCGATGGCCTCCCCTCCAAACCAACAGATCGAACTAATGCCGGGGAAAAAAAAACCCCCCCCGAAACCCAAAAATACAACCATCCGATAACATTCTTTTTTCAAAAATACAGGGCTAAAGCCAGCAACAAACAAAAAAATACCTTTCATCCTGGACTCTTTCAGAGGCAAAGGCAAAGTTTGCGGCTTTTTACTGGCCCCTAAAGGATCCTTGGGCAACGAAATATGGATCCCCGTTACAACCAATACAAGTTTACAAAGGAACAGGCAAAAAGGGGGGGGAGGCCTGTACATTTAGAGTCCTTGTTTGCACAGAACTGCTAAATGCCTCAAATGAAAGTAGGGGGAATTTTAGCAGTAAAGGTGGGAGAACCAAAACCTAGTCATTGTGATTAGTCTACAAGCCTCGGATTGCAACATCCCAGCAATTCCAGGAACAGCTGTTAAAAATTGCCCACTGTTGGAAAACCTTCCAGCTCCTGCACCCAACATCTTGCCCTGGGGGATTTCAACTTAAGGCACCTAAAATGGAGGAATATAGCAAATAATATTGTTGCAGTAATAACACCAGGAGGCAGCTCTGATGAAAACTCACATTTCACGCGAGTTTTTAAAAATCTCTGACAAAATTCAATTTAAACCAGCAAATAATAGAGCCTACTAGACTGGAGAATACACTAGACCTCATCTTCACTAACAATGATGATCTGATAAGAAATATCACCATATAAAAAAACAATATACTCAATCACAACATAATTGAGGTTCAGTCATGTATGCGCGGAGCCCCAGACCGACATAATGAGATTAGTCACGAGGGAGCATTCACCAAATTCAACTTCAATAACTAAAACATAAATTGGGACCAAGTAAACCAAGTCCAAACCGATATAAGCTGGGAAGATATACTAAGCAACACAGACCCCAACTTATGCCTAGAACAGATTAACTCGGTACACTCGATGTATGCACAAGGCTTATTCCTCTAAGAAAAAGGGGAGTAGATGTAAAACAAAAAGAGACAGGGCGCTCCCTTTACAGGCGACGGAAAAAAATAACAGAGCGGCAAAAAGAGGTCAATATATCTGAAATGCGTAGGGAGACCTGGTCAGAGAAATAGCAAGCATCGAACTTAAGCTAAAAGAATCCTTTAGGAGTCAGGAATCGGGGGAAGAACTAAAAGCCATAAATAAAAATCGAAAGAAACCCAAAGTATTTCTTTTTCCTATGCCAAATCAAAATCGGAACAACGTCCAGTATTGGGCCCTACTTAAACAAGATGGGTCCTACACAGAGGGACAACAAGGAAATGAGTGAGCACTCAAGTCCCAATATGACTCAGTTTTTAGCAAGCCGCTAACCAGCCCTAAATTTCGAGATCAAAATGAATTTTTTTATGAGAGAGCCCCAAAATTTTGATTAACACAAGCCTATCCGATGTTATCCTGACGCCAAATGACTTCGAACAGGCGAAAAATTTGACATGCCCATGCACTTCTGCCCCAGGGCCAGACTCATGGAACTCTGTGGTTCATCAAGAACTGCAAGAAGCCCCTATCACGAGCCTTTTCCATCCTATGGAGAGGGAGCATGGACACGGGGGTCGTCCCACAGTTACTAAAAACAACAGACATAGCCCCACTCCACAAAGGGGGCAGTAAAGCAAACAGCAAAGAACTACAGACCAATAGCACTAACATCCCATATCATAAAAATCCTTGAAAGGGTCCTAAGAAGCAAGATCACCACGCATCTGAAACCCATCAATTACAAAAACCCCAGGGCAACATGGGTTTAGAACAGGTCGCTCCTGTCTGTCTCAACTATTGGACCACTACGACAAGGTCCTAAATGCACTAGAAGACAAAAAGAATGCAGATGTAATATATACGGGACTTTGCAAAAGCCTTCGAAAGTGTGCCCATGGCGTAATAGCGCACAAAATGCGTGCAAAAAGGAATAACAGGAAAAGTCGGTCGATGGATCTATAATTTCCTCATAACAAACACAGAAGAAAGCCCTTTCAACAGAGTAAAGTCCGGGGCAGCTAGGGGTGAAAAGCTCTGTTCCACAAGGACAGTACTCGCTCCCATCTTGTTCCTCATCCTTATATCCGACATAAGACAAGGATGTCAGCCACAGCACCGTGTCTTCCTTTCCCAGATGACACCCGAATCTGCATGACAGTGTCTTCCATTGCAGACACTGCAAAGCTCCAGGCAGCATCAACCAAATCTTTCAGTGGGCTGCAGAAAACAATAGAAGTTCAACGATGAAAAATTTCAATTACTCAGATATGGTAAACATGAGGAAATTAAATCTTCATCAGGTAAAAAAAACAAATTCTGGCCACAAAATAGAGCGAAAACCAACGTCAAAGACCTGGGAGTGATCATGTCGGAGGATTTTCCCCTTAAAAGGCCATAACATTGTATCAATCGCATCTGCTAGAAAAATGACAGGATGGATAATGAGAACCTTCAAAACTAGGGAGGCCAAGCCCATGATGACACTCTTCAGGTCACTTGTTCTATCTAGGCTGGAATATTGCTGACCACTAACAGCACCTTTAAGGCAGGTGAAATTGCCGACCTAGAAAATGTAAGAGAACTTTAAACGGCGCGCATAACGGAGATAAAACACCTCAATTATTGGGAGCGCTTGAGGTTCCTAAACCGTATTCCTGGAACGCAGGAGGGAGAGATAAAATGATTATATACACCTGGAAAATCCTAGAGGGACTAGTACCGAACTTCCCACACCGAAAATCCCCCCACTACGAAAGCAAAAGATTTGGGGCAGACGATGCACTATCCCCCAATGAAAAGCAGGGGTGTCACTAGCACGTTAAGAGACCATACAATAAGTGTCAGGGGCCCGAGACTGTTCAACTGCCTCCCAGCACACATAAGGGGGATTACCAACAGACCCCTGGCAGTCTTCAAGCGGGGCATGGACCAAGCACCTAAGTCAGTTCCGGATCAGCCGGGCTGTGGCTCGTATGTTGGTTTGCGTGCAGCCAGCAGCAACACCTGGTTGATCAGGCTTTGATCCACCAGGAGGCCTGGTCTCAGACCGGGCCGCGGGGGCGTTGACCCCCGGAACTCTTCCAGGTAAACTCCAGGTATATATAAATATATATATTATATATATATATAATATATATATATATATAATATATATATTTTATAAAATATATATATATATATATATAAATCCATCTTTCTTTTCCTTTTTCCAGGCCCATCCCTGGTAACACTACAAGCCAAGTCAATTACGCACTCATTTTTACTAGTGGTATACACTTGTACTATGAGTGTAAGTAGCTCAGAGTGCGTGTAGAGTGCCTCATCCTTTGCCTAATAGCACTCTCCTTACCACTGTTAACAATTGTTACTTATAACAATTTCTGGCACTTATAACTTATAATAATTGGTGCTACCTGTGCTACTTAATATTACTAAATTACTCTTGAAAAATTTTTAATTGTCTTAGCCGATATTTACATAATGGAATAAAAAGAGCATAGATTATTATTATTATTATTATTATTATTATTTTTATTATTATTATTATTATTATTATTATTATTATTATTATTATTATAAATATTATTATGATTATTATTATTATTATTATTAAACAAGGCTGGGAAGAGTAGCTCCAATTCATTGAATCAAGATCCCCTCACTACTATCATGGCACTACTTTCCCTTTAAAAAAAAGACACTGTCTTCGTTGCAAGTTATTGCAATGATAGAGTTATGATAGTTATTCATGAGGCTGTTGCAGGAGTGAGTTAAGGTTTTTGTGAACGTAAACCCTTAGGGTTAATGGTCATGGTTTATGTACCTTGAGGTTTTTATGGGGCCGTAATATTTAAAGACCTTAGTGGGAGCACAATCAATTTGGTCTGGGTAATTATGTTGGAATGGTCTTCCTCAGTGGTCTTACCCAGTGTTCTTTTTCGGTGGTTTTTCCGCGTGGTCTTCCCCATTGGTTTTCTCAGTTGATCTTCCCCAGTGGTCATCCCCAGTGAACTTCCAAATGGTTTTCCCCCTTTTGGGCTTTCCCGTGGCCTTCCCAGTATCCCCCCCATTGGTCTCCCCAGTGTCTTCCCATTGGTCTACCCATGGTCTTCCAGTGGCCCTTTATCGTGGTCTTTCTCAGTGGGCTTCCATTGGCATTCTAAGGGGTTTCCATGGGTTCCAAAGGGTCAAACCCAGAGAATTCATAAGGAGAAACCTGTAAGTTAATGGTTTGAATGATGATCCTGTCAACGGTGTTCAGACATCTAAGAGCATGATGATTTCCCGTCAACGGTGTTAAGAGCATTGATGATCCTGGTCAACGGTGTTAAAGAGCATTGAAGATCCTGTCAACGGGTTTTTAGAACATTGATGATCCTGTTTAACGGTGTTAAGGAGCATTGATGATCCTGTTCAACGGTGTTAAGAGCATTGATGATCCTGTCAACGGTGTTAAGAAACACTGATACCCTGTCACGGGGGCTAAGACCATTGATGATCCTTCAACTGGTTAAGAGCCATTGATGATCTTTCACGGTGTTGCGAAACATTGACCAAATTACGTCGAGGTGTGTTTAGGGATTGATGGATTATGTCAGTGGTGGTGTTGAGAGCATTATGATCCTGTTAAGGTGTTGGGGATCTGATGATCCTGTGAAAGGTGGGTTGAGAGCATTGATCCTGTCAAAGGTGTTTAGAGCATTGATGCTCTCGTCACGGGGCTTGAGAGCATTGATGATCATCACGGTGCGTCGAGCATTGACGATTGTCGATGGTGTTGAGAGCATTGATGGTTATGTCAATAATGATGTTGAGAACATTGATGATCCTGTGAACGGTGTTGAGAGCATTGATGATCCTGTCAACGGTGTTGAGAGCACTGATCCTGTCAAAAGTGTTGAGAGCATTGATAATATCAACGGTGCGACGGTGTTCCCAGCGTTGATGATCCTGTCAACGGTGTTGAGAGTGTTGATGGCCCTGTCAACGGTGTTGAGAACATTGATGATCTTGTCAACGGTGTTGAGAACATTGATGATCCTGTCAACGGTGTTGAGAACATTGATGATCCTGTCAACGGTGTTGAGAACATTGATGATCCTTTCAACGTTTTTGAGAAAAAAAATTGATGATCCTGTGAAGGTGTTGAGAACATTGAAAAAGATCCTGTGAACGGGTGAGAACATTGAGTCCTTCAACGGTGTTGAGAACATTGATGATTTCCCGTGAACGGTTTGAGAACAATGATGATCCTGTCAACGGGGTTGAAACATGATGATCTGTAACGGTGTTTTAGAACATTGATGATCCTGTCAACGGTGTTGAGAACATTGATGATCCTGTCAACGGTGTTGCGAGCGTTGATGAGTATTTCATCATTTCTGAAGAGAAAAAAAAGCGTTATTTTAATTTCAGCTTCTCATATTTCATTGTATAATTATACACCTGTTGTATAATTAGTAATGAATATTTCAATAAATAACTGATAATTAGTGCAACTCTGTTTAAATTTTTCCCTAATAATTTTTAACATTCAGTTTCCCAAAAATAATATTAAATATATATATATATTATATTATAATTATATATATATTATTATAATTATATATATATTTTATATATATAATATATATATAAATAGAATAACCACGAAATTTGCGTTTGTGAATCAATTTTATCAAACTGTGGCAGGCCAGGATTCGACCCCACGACACATTGGGCACGCCTCAAGAGACAACACAACGTACGTGTCACCCTAGCCATAGCCATGATCCAAAAACCCTGAGTTTAGCGAACTAGACTTGTTTCATGTTCATGTTGTGTTATTTCATCTCTCTCTTTCTCTCTGTCTCTCTTCTCTCATTTTCTCTAACCCTTTAATTTACAAGAGCTCTTCGTCCACCTCATCGAATTTTTGCAATCTTTTTCTCACTGCTTTTGTATCTCCTGGGTAATCCTTTTATTAAACCGGATTACCTTTAAAGTCGCTAGAGATTTACCTCTTTTTCGAGAACATAATAATAATAATAATGATAGTAATAATTATAATTATTATTATAATTATTATCAACGTCACTTCTGGGTACTCGATTTTTGCCTCTTGCAAAGTAAGATCAACAGTCTAGCGTTCACTGACTGATCAAGGTCGTTCTTGGTCAAGAACCACATTGGTCAAGGTCCTCTTTGATAAAGATCCACATTGTTCAGTGTCGTTCTTGTAAAATAAAGACACAAGGCAACAATGTGCATTTATTGTGGCAAAGTTTCGCTCTCCAGGAGCTTTATCAAGCCATTCAAAAAATTTCATGACACAGAGGTATATAAAGGCTTTTGAGTGAGGTGCAATACTAGTGAGGTACCATTCGATGTTCACTTTGTGGTAGTAGTTTAGTAGTAGTAAATAGTGTAGATAGAGTTAGTAGAGTAAATAGTAACAAAAAAAAACAATATGGAAAGCAAATAATTCTACATGAGTAAAGGATTAAAGCTTTATTGGGACCATAAAAAAAAGTTTTTGGGCAAATATAACTGGAAAATGCAGGTTTTTTTCGGTGTTCACTCTCTGTAATTTTGGGTTGTGTAGTATAACAGGGGGACTATTTAGGGCAGGGTTTACTGTTTCAGGAGATTCTTGCTAAGACTTCGAGATGGTAAAACGCCTTTGTTTTGTTTAATTGTATTCGAACAGCGTCGTGCTGATCAAGGCATTGCGTGTGCGGAAATTAGTTTCTTTGATCACTAATTGCGTCTCTGAATTCAGAGATGATTTGGGAATTTTCGTGTTTGTTAAAACCCGGCTTGTTAAGTTGTCGTTCCTACATGCGTAAAAGTGTTCATTGGGCGGGGGTCGAGGTTTCTTGCTGTTTCACCTACGTAAACAGCAGTTTACCTTAGAAGAAGAGTCCAATGACAAGCTACCTTCCCCGACGTCCCATTCAAAACAGTAGACAAACAACCTAAGATTTTTAAGTTTATCGGAACCCACCAATAAAATGACTCACCACTTCTATTCCAGTCAAGATACCAACCAAAAGAGGCATCATCATCGGGTTTTTCTAAGAGCATACCGAATTATAGTCTGAGTTCTTGCTACAGGGAAAGTACTTACATTACCAAACATTCCCCTGAAATTACATTTCCTTCTTTTTTCATCAAAGACTGCAAGAAAGAGCTCTTCAGATCATCAAAATTTTCCAGCATCAACACCGTCCCACAAAGTTATAATTTTTTCCCAACAGCCAGGTTCACTAAACGTCTCAAAAGTAACTTTCACAAGCTAAAACCAAGTCGCCATCGCTTCTACCACTTCAATAAGGATCTAACCAGGGCAAACCCAAGCACACGAACCATCAATGCAGGAGTTTACCCCTATAAAACCCGTGGAGGCTGTGACAGATTTACGTATCAACGCAAGAAACTCGACAAAACCCCTCAATGAACACATTTACGCATGTAGGAACGACAACTTAAACAAGCCTGTGTACAACACCGAAATTCCACCAATCATCTCATGAAATTCAGAGACGCCCCAAATTGGACAAAGAAATAATTTTCCCCACACCAAGTGCCTTTAATCAGCACTTTATCGCTGTTTCGAATACAATTAAAAAAACAACGGCAGCTTCCCCCCCCCATCTCCCAAGTCTTTGCAGAAAACCTCCCGAAAAACGTAAACCTGCCATCACATATCCTCCTGTTATATACACAAGCACATTACAGAGATGAACACCGAAAAAAACCTGCCTTTTCCCTCTATATTTTTCCAACCATTTTTGTTACCCAAGTAATAGCTTTTATATCCTTTTACTCATGTACAATTATTTGCCTTCAATTTTTATTTTTTTTTGTTACTACACACACCAAAGTGAAATGAAATGGGGTACCTCCGTATTGCACCTCACTCAGAGCCTTTATATACCCCCTGTGTCCATGATTTTTTGAATGGTTTGTAAAGCCCCGGGGAGCGAAACTGCCCCAATAAATGTCACATTAGTTGCACTTGTGTCCTTTTTCTTTACATATTGTCGGTAATTCTACCAACTTTATTGCAAGGTCGTTCTTGGTCAAGATCACATTGGTCAAAGTCGCTTTTGGTCAAGGTCCTCATTGAAGGTCGTGCTTGGTCAAGATCCACATTGATCAAGGTCGTCCTTGGTCAAGATCCACATTGATCAAGGTCGTCCTTGGTCAAGATCCACATTGGTCAAGGTCGTTCTTGTTTAAGATCACATTGGTCAAGTTTGTGCTAGGAAATCTGAAGCCAAGTCAAGAGTGCCCGAGTGTGCGCAATACGGCTAACAGATTACTTGGATTTATATCAAGAAGTATAAGTAACAGGAGTCCAAAAGTTATTTTATTGCTCCATTCCTCACTTAGATTATGCTGCTCAGTTTTGGCCGCAAGGGTTCGTGACGGTCCTCAAAGCTGGAGGTTCTGCTTCAAGGTTCTTGCGTGAAGGTCCTGTGTGAAAGTTATTGCTTAAGGGTTCTTGCATGGTGAAACTAACATGAGTGTAGCATGGTGCGCATTCCCAGTTTTCAGAGTTATAACTTGAGCAGGAAGGTGTGGCCCGGGCCACACAGGAAAACCCGAGCCGGTATTTATGATAATGGAGGGTATAAAGTGTTTTATTTACGTTGCTGTGGCTTGTGCAATGGAGATGTGATTATCTTGGAGTACAAGGTGTGGAGTAGTGTGTGGAGTACAGGGTGTGGAGTAGTGTGTGGAGTACAGGGTGTGGAGTAGTGTGTGGAGTACAGGGTGTGGAGTAGTGTGTGGAGTACAGGGTGTGGAGTAGTGTGTGGAGTACAGGGTGTGGAGTAGTGTGTGGAGTACAGGGTGTGGAGTAGTGTGCGGAGTACAGGGTGCCTAAATCACACCATCTACAACACACCCTCTACATCACACCACCTGCAACACACCACCTGCAACACACCACCTGCAACACACCACCTGCAACACACCACCTGCAACAAACCACCTACAGCACACCACCTGCAACACACCACCTGCAACACACCACCTACAACACACACCTGCAAAACCACTACAAACCCCCTGCAACACACACCTGTAACACACCACTTGCAACACACCACTTGCAACACACCACCTGCAACACACCACCTGCAACACACCATCCACAACACACCATCTACAGCACACCCCTTACAACACACACACCACCTATTACACGCCATCTACAACACACCATCTACAAAACTGAGCGGTAACTGAAGGATAATAAGATGGGTAATATATTTAACACACACACCCACACACACACACACACACACACACACACACACACACACACACACACACACACACACACACGCACACACACACACATACACACATACACACACACACACACACCCACACACACGTCTCCACAATATACCCTGTGTTGTGTCTACCATGTCGTCATCTCCAGCGTGTTCTTCCCACAACACGTCTTGGTCTAGCTAATCTTATTTCCCAGGAGAAGGGACACGCCAACCTAGTCTCTGAATTTACATAAACATCCGTTCTATCTTACCCCCTTCGTCCATCCTAGCATATACAAGGTAATATACTATATGCTGTAGAAAAGTGATATGTGCGTGTTTTTGCCGGTGGTGGATGATGTATTAGACCAAGTATTGTTATAAACTAGGCTCTCCTGGGAAAAGATTACTCTCTGACGAAGGCACCGGTTGAGGAACAAGACTTTACTGGGACAACGTTTCTCTGTGAACAGACCTTAGTCAAGTCGTGGTAGAGATTTACACAGAGCGAGATGCTCCGCACTAAAATTTGTTCCCGAGCCTGTCTCTCTTCTTCGTTAAATTTTGAAGATGCTGCAAAAAAGAGATAAGGAGAATAAAAAGTAACAAATACCATTGCTGGAACAATTCAACACAACCCCACATTTACGATAGGATCCCCATGACGACGTTTCGGCCCCTCCTGAACCATTATGACAAGACAGTGATCCAGAAGGGACCAAAAAGTCGCCATAAGGTTCCTTCCTAAGTGCGGGTTTTAATTAAAGAATAAAATCGACATATCAACAAAAGGAAGAATCATAAATGGTGATAATCTTCCTCAAATATTGACTTGGAAAAGTTTGGCTTCCAAACCAAATGTTGCCGAGTGTTCTGCCATTGTTTCTGTTTTTTTTTTATCTTGCCCTTTCCCCTGACTCTTAGGGTAATGACCTTGTTCCTTGACTTTAAATGGCGTGGCCTATGCTTTAAAGGTTATTACTCTCGTGATACAATCAAATATTAATATGGGCAAGACCTTTCTCCAGCACGTGCGTGTTAAATGGTTCGGATAGGCAAACGTCGCCTTTTTAAAGGGTTTCGCCCTCCCAGAAAAACAAGGCCATTTTTAAAATTTTTACTGAAATTGATGTGAAACACAATTTGTTTACGTAAAGCGTGACAGCACAGTTACATTCCGACAGGTACGCTACTGTATGCGAACGTTTTACGCGGTATACAAGTAAGACTTGTTTAGACGTGATACACTAATCAACCGGGGGGCGTGTTGAAAAGCCTTGAAAACAATAACATTGTTGAAAGGCTTTTCAACCCCCTCCGTCAACAACAGCGTAATATCACCTGGCAGCATCAACGGGCATATTAGCCTGGCAAATCCGTTTTGGGCAACACCACCTGGCAACATCAGCCGGTAACACCACCTGGAACATCAGCCTGGTAACACCACCTGGTAACCCCGCGGGTTTAACACCACCCTGGCAAAACCAGCCGGGCAACACCAGCCTGGAAAACACCACCGGGCAACACCACCCTGGAAACACCACCTGGCAACACCACCTGGCAACCCCACCTGGCAACATCACCCTGGCAACACCACCCGGGCAAATCACCCGGCAACAAAACCTGGTAACACCAATAACAGCTAGTTGAATAATAATGGGTTAATCCAAGTCGAATTACCGATGATCTGGGGGGGTAAGAGGGTAGGGGAAAAAGGGAATAGAGGGGAAAGGTAAGGGAATAAGGGACGGACGGGGGGGAAGAGGTGATGGAACAGGCCCAAAAAATATTGGGCAAGCTAAAAAAAAAAAAGCAGCCTTTTTTTACTTTTGGGGAAGGGGAAAGAGGGGGAGGGGGGTTTTAGGGGAGGGGAGGGAGGGAGACAAAGGGGGGGGGGGCCCAAGGGGAAGTTGGGGGAGGAGAATTTAATTGTTTGGGGAGGGTTTAAGGACTTTTCACGGTCCCTGTTTCGGGCGGGGGCCCGGGAAATCCCTCAGCGACAAAAGGGATGACGGATGACTGACAAATGGATGACGAATGGGCTGACAGTTGGGCTGACGGGTGCAATGCGGATGGCTGACTATGGACTCACGAATGATGACCTGACATATAGATGACAGGTGGGCTGACAGATACCTCAAAGATGGCTGATGTTTGGGTTGACACATCTCTTGACGGGTAACCTTACGGTTAGCTAACATTGGCTGACGGCTGACCTGACTGACTGACTGACTGACTGACTGACTGACTGACTGACTGACTGACTGACTGACTAACTAACTAACTAACTAACTAACTGACTGACTGACTGACTGACTGACTGACTGACTGACTGACTGACTGACTGACTGACTGACTGACTGACTGACTAACTAACTAACTAACTAACTAACTAACTAACTAACTAACTGACTGACTGACTGACTGACTGACTGACTGACTGACTGACTGACTAACTAACTAACTAACTAACTAACTAACTAACTAACTAACTGACTGACTGACTGACTGACTGACACATCTGAGACATTCGCTGACGTTTGTTGCAGTCTTAATCCACAAAATTTTTTAACCAACACGAAAATTAAAAAATAAAAGTAAAATATTTTGTAAAAAAAATCTTGTCATATTTAAAGCAAATGGAAGCCGTAGCTCCAGCTCCTTGGATCAAGAGCCCTTCACCACCATCAAGGTGCCCATTTCTCCCCCTTTTCAAAGTCTAAAATCATGAGGGATGAGTTATTAAAGAAGAAATTACATTCCTAATAGACCGGAAAATTCACTGATTCATCATAGATTTTTTTTTTATTTTTGTTAATAAAAAAAAACAACAACTTATCACTGTCGTATTGTCGAGTATTTTTCTAAATTAATTATTATTCGTTTTTTAAGAGTATTGTTGGTAATGTTATTGACCTAAATTTCTATTAAAACTTTAAAAATTATGTTGAACAAGCTACTGTTCCTGTCTCCTTTTACAATAATAATAATTATAATAATAATAATACTAATAATAATAATAATAATAATAATGTTTCTGGTCAAGTGTTGCAACAATAAGGAATAATTTCAAGTATGTTAGTAACACTCAGTACAGCTCATACAAAGAGTTCGGCAATTTACAAAGGAATTTAAGCAGTCTTAACCTAACTTAATCTAACGAAAGTGAACATAACCTAACCTAAGGAAAGTGAACATAACCTAGCCTAATGAAAGTTAACATAACCTAACCTAATGAAAGTGAACATATCCTAGCCAAATGAAAGTTAACGTAACCTATTGAAAGTTAACGTAACCTATTGAAAGTTAACCTAACCTAATGAAAATTAACCTAACCTATTGAAATATAACCTATCCTAACCTAATAAAATCTAACACCCATGGAAGCTGGGATAAGACAAGTTAGTCATGTAGAGCCTGGGAAATAGGAGGTAATTAATATAGATCCAAGGAAGTGGAGGATAGCCCCAAATCCTTGAGTTAAGTGCCCATCACTGTCATCAAGAATGGGTTAGCTTTAGCGTCTTTGCCTTTCCCCAAAATCTGGAGGTCACTGGCTATTTGACCCCGACTATAATAAAACCCGGCAACTCTGTGAGGAGCGTTAAAATTTAGTGTACTCTTGTAGCGCCAGTTGCGGGTATCGGATTAAAAAACATGCAGTCAGGCTCGACAGGAAAAACTTGACTGGTCTGAAATCATTATCCGCAAGCACACAGTAGTATCTGCGGGAGATGAACATGCCCTTGGGGTGCGGGAAAAGGGCCAGAAAATCTGCAAAATTTCATAAAAAAGACGGGATGCTGGAATCAGGATCTTCAAATATACACACAACTCAGATTTTTTCTTTTAAAACTACTCTGCCCTCCGGTGCTGTTAATCTGAACTTCCCAGACTTACTGACCCCTACTCACCTCACAAAAAAAGGCTCTTTTAACCCACCCAGTCCCCCTGCCAGGGAAAGGGTTCGATCAAGTAAAAACTCTTCTTGTCTCTACCTCTTCTCCCAGACGGTTTTTAATAAAGGGGGGCCCAAAAAATTGTTCTCTATTTCAAAGCTTTTAAAGGCAAAGAGGCAAAATCAAACATTGGTTATTTTTCTCCAAGAATTTTGAATTTCGTGAAGATTTTTACTATGAAATTTTTTGTTAACAATTAGGAAAGAAAATGTTCGTGAAGATTTCACCCAAAGTCTAAGCTTCTAGAACCCCTAAAGGTTACTAACAAGTTCCCAGGGAGGGGACAAGTTTCCCCCGACAGGCTACAAGAAAAGATCCCGTAAGGACAAAGTTTCCCAGGCAGCCACAAAAAAGTTTTCCCCGGGAGCCTAAAAAAAAAGTTCCCAGGCAGCCTACAAGAAAAGTTCCAAGGCAGCCTACAAAAAAGTTCCCAGGCACCCTACAAGAAAAGTTCCCGGGCCCAGCCTACAAGAAAAGTTCCCAGGCAGGCTACAAACAAGTTCCCAGGCAGGCTACACGACAATTTTCCCAGGCGGGTACAAGATCCCAGGCAGGCTAAAAGACACGCTTCCAGGCAGGCTACAAGAAAACGCCTTCCAGCAAGCTACAAGACAAGTCCTACGAAGGCTACAAGAAAGCCCCCGGACAGGCTACGAGACACTCCCGGACAGGCTACGAGACAGACTCCGGGGCAGGCTACCGCCAAGACTTGGCTTGCAGCGCAGGTCGGAACGGCGAGAGTTTCCCGGGTGTGCAGACAACCTGGAGTCGCGGGCTCAAGGCCGCCCACCACTCCTGGAAGGCGACACATGGGCGCCCTGTTTAACTGCAGCAGGGAAACCTACTTACCCGCCGCCCTGCCGCCCACCACTACCTCCACCACCACTACCAGCACCATTCAAGACTTATTAAAACCCCTACATCGAGCGAAACGGTGCCCCAGTGAAAACTTGCTTTTTACCTACCAAGATGGCGAAGGACAACGTCCCGAATGATTTCAAGAGCAGATTCGATGGATTCCGATGTTATTACTGTAGCCAGAGGGTCTGAATCCGTTTTCTTATTCTGAATGTAAACTTGTCCAGGGACCTCAGAAAACAAAGCATGAAAACACGCATTTATCGTCCGTGCTAGAAACGTAACCAAAGATGTAAACGAAATACAACAGAGGCCACAAATGCCTGGCCAGAAGCCCAGACTCTCTTTACATATCATCTTTAGCCAGATATCAGCACATACGAGAGCTCCTGTGAACGAATTCTTTATATTTTTAATAAAATGGTAATTGTATATTTCGTAAATGTCCACTAAATACTTGCTCTTAGTACAGAATTTTACGCTTTGTAGTTTCCAGTTTATAGGCCTGATGAACACAAGGAAATTAAAGTATAAGAATAGTAGAATACTTAGTAGGGGCCCATTGCAAACCCTGCTAGGGAGGTCCAGCCCACACCAAGTCGTACCCACTCGTGAAACTGTCAGACCTATTTTTAAAGTTACTCAAAGTTCTCGTTTTAATGCCTCAACTTGGGAGTTTCACTCATCTACAATGAGAACAGATGTTTTCTTAAACGTTGTTACAACGACTATATTCACCCTGTAATTGCTAGAACGTTACACACCCCACTTAGCACTAGAGATATCAGAAAACAACAAAAATTAATGAGCAGATTATTGACAAACGGAAGCGAAATCTATACAGGGATTCAAAATCTTTAAAGTCCAGGATTATTTTACTTCCGTCGTTGTAAAGTTACACAAAGTACAAGTCTTGTTTCAGAGTGTTTAGAGGCGTTTGTTGGATATTTTATATTTTGAGCTAAAATATTCATATTAAAAAACAGAATTGATATCAAGGCTAAAACAATAACATATAAGTGTTAACACATATGCTATCACATAAATACATCAATTAAACGTCCCGAAAACGCCTCAGAGCAGATGGTTT
>NC_069439.1:7648885-7651377 GCF_026875155.1 Cherax quadricarinatus
CAGGCAGATAACCTTTCTGCCCTTTTACCAGGCCCACCGTTTTGACCTACCCTACCCCAAGCTAACTTTTTTTTGTTCCACCTCCCATTAGTAATGGGCCCCCTTTTTTAACATCACCCATATGCCTACAGGGTTGCATGTGCAATTCCTGTTATGGGGGTGGATTTCTCTTTTACCTTCTTTTCCTCTCTCATCTCTCTCTCTCTCTCTTCCCCTCTCCTCTCTCTTTTTCTCTCTCTCTCTCCCTTCCCCTCTCCTCCTTTTCCGTTTCTCTCTCCTCCTCCTCTCCTCCTCTTTCCTCTCCCCTTTCCTCTTCTTTCCCCCCTCTTCGCTCTCTCCCTCTTCTCTCTCTCACTCTCATCTCCCCTTTTTCCCCCTTTTCCCTCCCCCTCTCCCCTCCTCTTTCTCTCTCTCTCTCTCTCCTTTTTTTTTTTTTTTTTTTTTTTTTTTTTTTTTTTTTTTTTTACACACGGGTTTGACAAGGTTAAGGACCCTAGCTTTTTTGACAGCTATTACAGGGTTTAAAGGGTTCCTAACTTTATTGGCAAGCTAAGAGCTGTTACCTACATCAGCTCATTTGAAAGCATTTTTGTTATGAACATACAAGTCTCCCCTCTCTCTCTCTCTCTCTCTCTCTCTCCTCTCCCCTCTCTCTCCTCTCTGTCTCTCTCCCCTCTTTCCTCTCTCTCATCTCTCTCTTCTCCTCTTTCCTCCTCTCTCTCTCTTCCCCTCTCCCCTCTCTCTCCCTCTTTCTCTCTCCTCCTCTCTCTCCCTCCTTTTCTCTCTCTTTCCTTCTCTCTCTCTCTCTCCTCCCTCTCTTTTCTCTCTTCCCCTCTCTCTCGTCTCTCTCTCCCCCTCTTCCCTCTCTTTCATCTCTCCCCCTCTCCTCTCTCTCTCCCCCTCTCTCTCTCTCTCTCTCGTCCTCTTCCATCTCTCTCTCTCTCGTCTTTTCTCTCTCTCTCTCTCTCTCTCTCACTTCTTCCCCTCTCTCTCTCTCTCCCCCCTCCTCTCTCTCTCTCTCCTCTCTCTCTCTCTCTCTCCCTCTCTCTTCCTCTCTCTTCCCTCTCTCTCTCTCTCCCTCTCTCTCTCTTCTTTCTTCTCTCTATCTCTCTCTCCCCCTCTCTCCTCCTCTGTCCCCCCTTTTCTCCACTCTCTCTCCTCCTCTCTCTCTCTCTCTTCTCCTCTCTCCCCTCTCTCTCTCTTCCTCTCTCTCCCCCTCTCTCTCCTCTCTCGTCTCTCTCCTCTCTCTCTCTCTTTTCCTCTCCTCTCTCTCACTCCCCTCTCCTCTCTCTCCTACTCTCCTCACTCTCTCTCTCCCCTTCTACTCTTTTCCTCGTCTCCTCCTCTCTCTCTGTCTCTCTCTCTCTCTCTCCCTCTCTCTCTCCTCTCTTCTCTCTCTCTCTCTCTCTCTCTCTCTCTCCTCTCCTCTTCTCTCCTCTCTCTCTCCTCTCCCCTCCTAGATACTAGACAAACGGTAGTTAACCTGGTTAGCTTTGCTTGTTCATCTAGTAATATCGTCATAAACAAATTATAACGAACTTTACCAAGATTCACGTAGATGACTCCCTACATCCTCCCAAATTTCCCTCCCTTCCCTTCCTTCCTTCCTTCCTTCCTTTTTTCCTTCCTTCCCTTTTCTTCCTCCCTCCTTCCCCCTTCTTCCTCCCTCCTTCCTCCCTCCTTCCTTTCTTCCCCCCCCTTTTCCTTTCTTCCTCCCTCCTTCCTTTTTTTCCTCCCTCCTTCCCTTCTTCCTCCCTCCTTCCTTTCTTCCTCCCTCCTTCCTTTTTCCCTCCCTCCTTCCCTTCTTCCTCCTCCTTCCTTTTCTTTCCTCCCTCCTTCCTTTCTTCCTCCCACCTTCCTTTCTTCCTCCCTCCTTCCCTTCTTCCTCCCTCCTTCCTTTCCCTTCCTCCCTCCTTCTTTCCTCCCTCCTTCCTTTCTTCCTCCCTCCTCCTTTCTTCCCCCGTCCTTCCTTCCTTCCTCCTTTCCTCCCTTTCTTCCCCTCCCTTGTTTCCCTTTCCCTCCCTTTCTTTACCCAGTAACTTTCCCCCTTTTTACCACTATTTTTTCCCCCCTTATCCTTCCTTCTCTTCATTGTTTATAAGGTAGTGTTATTGCCTATTAGGTGGTGTTATCTATCAGGTGGTGTTATTGTCTATCAGGCGGTATTATTACTACAGGTGGTGTCATTGTCTATCAGGTAGTGTTATTATCTATAAGGAGATGTTACTAAACTATCAGACAACAATATGTTATACAGGGTAATGTTAATAAATGCACTCTCTACGATCTTGTCTCCATTTCCATTCATACTTCTGGTACTGTTCCATTCATACTTCTGGTACTGTTCCATTCATACTTCTGGTACTGTTCCATTCACACTTCTGGTACTGTTCCATTCATACTTCTGGTACTGTTCCATTCACACTTCTGGTACTGTTCCATTCATACTTCTGTACTGTTCCATCATACTTCTGGTACGTTTCCCTTCACAC
>NC_069439.1:7651877-7692133 GCF_026875155.1 Cherax quadricarinatus
CAGTGGGGATAGGGGGAAAGGGAAAGTGTCCCCAAAACTGCTTGAGGGCAAACTCCTTTTGATAAGTTGGAAGCTTTGGAAAAGTCCAATTTGATCAAGCTTTTTCATCGAACATGTTGTTGATGTTTATCGTGCTGTTGGAAGTGTTTACACCCTTGAAAACCAAAACCGAGCTGATTTGGTTTCAACATTGCAGCAGCCTCTTGCCCCCTTTTACGCAAACCTTGGCGATGGCGCCGAAGGGTTGCCCCACTGAAAAGGGGGCCCTGTTCCTCCATTTTTTTTTCTGGAGGGCATAGTGAGGCACCAAAAAAAGGGGTCTAATAACTTGGGAAACTGCCAGCCAGGCCACATGGGGAAAATTTGGAAAGTTGACTGTAACCCTTAAAACACCCCCATGTGCTGGATGGCTTTTTGTTTTAAGTTTTTGGGGGCCTTAAAACAAAAAAACCTCCTGCGGAGCCTTGTGGAAATGACATGCAGCTTTTTCACTCACACCCTGGAAGGTTAAATGTTTTCACCTGCTGCAATGTCAGGGGTCGATTTTGGTACTGGGCCCTGAGTAGATTTTTTGACCTTCAGGCTTGTGCCGTATGACGCCCTTGGACGATGGTACCCTTGGGTTATAAGCCCAGTGCTCCAATAGTACCCTCTTCAAATTTTTTTTGCAATTTGGGCTCTGATTTTTGAGGCGTCAGGGTGTGTTGTGGTGTGTGTGTGTGTGTTCTAAATATATATATAATTTATATATAATATTTATTTTTTAAATATTATATATATAAATATATATATATATATTTATTTTAATAAAATATATTATTACATTTTAATATATATAATAATATATTATATATACATTTATATATTCATTATAATATATATAATATATATATATATATAATTTATATATTATATTTTAAATGAATTTCCTGTTGCTTTTCCCCCTTTCCTTTTTGGGCACCGACTAGCCCCACGGGCCCATTCGGATTGGTGTTGCCTTCGCCTAACCGCGGGTATCCCTTGTGGTTTAGCGCTTCTTTTTTTTTTAATAAAATCTTCGCCTAACCGCCCCCCTCCTCACCCAAATAGGTGTATTTGGCAGGGCGACAGCTGATCAATTTGGACTTTATGGTTTGTGTGTCACACAGCAAAGGGAAATATCCCGACATGGGAGGTCAATAAATCAAAAGAGAAACCCCGCCCGCCCCCTTGCCCCGTAAGGGAACCCCAAGTCAGAGGTCTGAGGAAATCAAAAGCGCCTGTGGAGCCACTATGCTACCCTGGGAAAGGGTGGAAAAAATTGCCTGGGGCTCACCTGTGCCGCCACTTGGGGGACACCACTTGCCATACTCCGAGTGGAAGGAGGTGGAGCTGCCGCACGGGAGACCCCGAAGACCGAAAATATAAAGACCCCCCCCCTTGCTATAATTTTCCCAATAGGTCGGGACCCTTGGAGCATGGGGCAAGTGTGCTCTAAAAAATTTCCCCAAAGAGCGGGTAAAAGGGTCATCTAGAAACCAAGGACTCAGTGTTGCGGTCCAGGAAGGAAAAGCTGCAGCTTTGGGCACGCGGCCCCCCGCGGGGGGCTGGACGAAGTTTCGAGATGTAGCTTGAGTTCCTTGTTTTTTTTACTTTTTATTGTATCTTTGTGAATGTTTTGTAAAAATTATTTTGTTTTTTTAATAAAAATATATTTTAAAATAAGGGGGTGGTAGGGAAAATTCCAAACGCTCAAGGAAAACCCTTTGAGATTTCCCGAAGAAAGTTTATTTTTTCTCTGAGGATGAGGGTCCCCGGGCAGTTCTGAGGGGGTACCCCCCAAATTATTTTATATAATATAATTATTATATATATATATATATTTATTATATATTAATATTTTATTATATATATTATATATATATATATATTAATATATATACTCACACATTATGTACATAAAACAAGTAGTCGTACTTGTTAAGTTGGGGGGGCGGAATCTTCCTCACTGTAAATATCTGAGGGGAAATTTTTCCCCTACTAACGTGTCCTTGGGGCAAAAATCTTCCGGCTAGGCCAAATTTCCTCCCCCGGCGTAGTAGGGGAATACCCAAAAATCTTTTAAACTAAAGATTTTACTCGATATTTTAGGGGCCATGACAAAGGTCCGAGTGTGGGGGAGGAGAGAGAAGTAAACAATAAAGGGAATATTACAGAAATACCCCTTTATTTTTCAAGCATTTTGTCCCCGAAAAGCCTTCCCTTTCCCTTTTTTTTTCTTCCCGTGAATAAAACACAAACTTTTGGACTTTTTTGCGTGCTTTTCCCCTTTTTTTACGTCCTTTTTCCTTTTTTCTTCCTCGTGGGAGGCACAAGTGGACCAAATGTTGTACTGAGCGGGTTGAAAGGGGAAAAACTTGGTTGGGTTAAATTTGGGGACAAAGTTTCGCCCCTGTAGAGTTATCAGTTTAAGCTTCTTCTGTAATGTTTTTGTTTTTCACTACATATATATTTTATTTTAAAAAATATATTTTATAAATTTTTAAAATATAAAAATTTATATATATATATATATCTTTGAATATTTATTTTATTTTAATTTAATATATATATATATATATTAATAATAATTATATTTTATATTTTATTTTGTCGTCCCGAATATGTAAAACGGTCAATTACAAAAAACTATTTAAAATTATTTCCTTCCCTAAAAATTTTCTTTTAACTTTTTAAAGATATTTTTTTTTCTTTTATGTTATTGTAAAATTTTTAATTTTGCACTAAAAAAATCTTTAAAAAATTATTTTAGCCCAACCCCCCAATTTTATTTTTAAAACCTTTACAGTAAATTTTTGCTAAAAAAACACATGAAATATTTTTTTTTCGTTAGGTTTAGAATGATATTTGCGAAATTATTGCATACAAAAATTTTCACTTGTCCTATATGGCGAGATGAGCGTTGCAAATTTAAGCCAAGATCGCAAGTTCTGCCTATTCGGCACGACATTATATGTTATATATATAAAACACTGATCTCGGGGCTGAAGGAGACTCGAACCTAACGAACCTTGGGACAAGGTACGCAGTGCTTTACCAATTCTACCCACACTGGACAATACCTTGGCGTGTAGCATGCGCTACACGTTTGATCCAAGGCAGCCAGCTTTCAGGGAGAAGGCTTACAGCTTTTCATCTCATCCCCTGCATGCATCAGCCTTACTAGAGATTTGAACAATGCAAGGAATTCGCGTGTAGCGCATGCTACACGCCAAGGTATTGCCCCAGTGGGGGTAGATTGGTAAAGCACTGCGTACCTTGTCCTAAGGTTCGTGGGTTCGAGTCTCCTTCACCAGAGATCAGTGTTTGTGTATATTTCGCATGCTCTCGCGAATTCCTTGCATAGATATATATAATATATATATATATTATATATATATATATATATATTATATATATAATATATATATTATAATGTATATAAATCCATCTTTCTCTCTCTTCAGGACCATCCCTGGTAACACTACAAGCCAAGTCAATTACGCACTCATTTTTACTAGTGATATACACTTGTACTATGAGTGTAAGTAGCTCAGAGTGCGTGTTAGAGGGGGCCTATCTTTGCCTAATAAGCACTCTCCTTCCCAAACTGTTAACAATTGTTTCTTAAAAACAATTTCTGGCACTTATAACTGTGTTACTTATAATAATTGGTGCTACCTGTGCTACTTAATATTACTAAATTACTCTTGAAAAATTTTTAATTGTCTTAGCCGATATTTACATAATGGAATAAAAAGAGCAAAGATTATTATTATTATTATTATTATTATTATTATTATTATTATTATTATTATTATTATTATAAATATTTTTAATGATTATTATTATTATTATTATTAAACAAGGCTGGGAAGAGTAGCTCCAATTCATTGAATCAAGATCCCCTCACTACTACCATGGCACTACTTTCCCTTTAAAAAAAAGACACTGTCTTCGTTGCAAGTTATTGCAATGATAGAGTTATGATAGTTATTCATGAGGCTGTTGCAGGAGTGAGTTAAGGTTTTTGTGAACGTAAACCCTTAGGGTTAATGGTCATGGTTTATGTACCTTGAGGTTTTTATGGGGCCGTAATATTTAAAGACCTTAGTGGGAGCACAATCAATTTGGTCTGGGTAATTATGTTGGAATGGTCTTCCTCAGTGGTCTTACCCAGTGTTCTTTTTCGGTGGTATTCCCCGGTGGTCTTCCCCATTGGCTTTCTCAGTTGATCTTCCCCAGTGGTCATCCCCAGTGATCTTCCGAAATGGTTTTCCCTTGTGGTCTTTCCCAGTGGCCTTCCCAGTAGTCCTCCCCATTGGTCTTCCCCAGTGGTCTTTCCCATTGGTCTACCCCACTGGTCTTCCCTAGTGGTCTTCATCAGTGGTCTTCCTCAGTGGTTTCCCAGGGGCATCTAAGGGGCTATCATGGGCTTCAAAGATCACCCGAGAATTCAAAAGGGAGAAACACGAGGGGTCTAATGGTTGCTTTGAGGGATCCTGTCAACGGTGTTAAAGGCTCAGAGCTTTGATATCCTGTCACGGTGAAAAGAGCATTGAAAACCCTGTCAACGGGTTAAGGCATTGAAGATCGTCAAGGTTTTAAAGACTTGAGACCCTTTGTCAACGGTGCTAAACTTTGGGACCCCTGTCAACGTTTAAGAGAATTGATGATTTGTCACGGGGTTTGTTGCGAGCTTTTGACAATTAAGTCGAGGTGTTAGAGCGTGATGTTATTCAGTGGTGGTGTTGGGCATTTGATCCTTTTTAAGGGTGTTGAGAACTTTGGTCCTGTGAACGGTGTTGGAGCTTGATGACCCGTCAACGGCTAAGACCATTGGTGACCCTGTCAACTTTTTTTAAAGCTTTGATGACTTGTCCCCCGGTGTTGCGGCTTGACAATTAAGTCGAGGGGTGTTAAGAGCATTGATGTTTTATGTCTGGTGGGTTGAGAGCATTCATGATCCTTTTAAAGGGGTTTTGAAAACATTGATGATCCTGTAACGGTTTTGAGAGCATTGATGACCCTGTAAAGGGTGCAAAGACATTGATGACCCGGGAAGGGGTTTTGGGGGGGAAAAAAGGGGGCATTTGATGTCCTGTAACGTGTTGAGAGCTTTTGTCCGTAAAAAGGTGTTTAGAGCTTGGCTCCTGTCAAGGGTGCTGAGGCTTTATGATGCTACAGCGGGCTGCGAGTATTGGATTATTCGATGGTTTGGACATTGCGGTTATGTAAAAAAAGGTGTTGAAAACTTTTGGACCTGTAAACGGTGTTGGAGATTGATGACCTGTCAAGGGTGTTGAGGCATTGTCCTGTCAAAGGTGTTGAGAGCTTTGATAATTCAACGGTGCGCGGTGTTTGCCGCGTTGATGATCCTGTCAACGGTGTTGGAGTGTTGATGCCCTTAAAGGGTGTTTTGGGGGCATTGATGTTTCTGTCACGGTGTTGAGGCATGACGATTATTTTTGGGGTTATGCAATAATGGGTGTTAAGAGAATCAGATCCGTTAGGGTGTTTGAGAACTTTGATAATCCTGTCAAGGTGCTGAGGCATTGTGACCCTGTCAACGGTGTTGCGAGCGTGATGATCCTTCAACGGTGTTGCGAGCTTTGAAAATTTTAAAAGGTGTTGGAGCATTGATGATCTTGTCAAGGGTTGTTGAGACATTGTGATCTGTCAACGGTGTTAGAACTTTGTGCCCTGTCAACGGTTTTTGAGAACATTGATGTCTGTCAACGGTGTTGAGAACTTATGGTATTTCATCATTTCTAAAGAGAAAAAAAAAAGCGTTTTTTAATTTCAGCTTTCTATTTCAGTATAATTAAAACCTGTTGTTAATTAGTAAAAAATGATGAAATAATAAGACTGAATAATTTATGCAACCTGAATAATTTTACATCAAATAATTATCAATCAGTCAGAATAATTATAATATATATTATATATTATATTATATATTATATATTTTTGTGTGTTGGGGGGAAATAATTAGCTGGAAAATAAGCGGTTGTGAATCATTTTTCAAAATGTGGCAGGCCAGGATTCGACCCCACGACCCTTTTCACGCTCAAGAACAACCCCAACTACGGTCACCCTAGCCACCGCCATCGATCTAAAAACATGAGTTTAGGAACAGACTGTTTCATGTTTATGTTGTGTTTTTTTTCTTCTCTCTATTTTCTCTCTCTTTCTCTCTCTCTCTCTCTCTCTCTCCTCTTTCTCCTCTCTCTCTCTCTACCCTTTTTTTTACAAGAGCTCTTCGTCCCCCCCAAACGAATTTTTTTCAACTTTTTCTCACGCTTTTGATTTTTTTTCCTGGGGGAATCCTTTTTTTAAACCGGATTTCCTTTAAAGTCGCTAGGATTTTCCTTCTTTTCGAGAAAATAATAAAATATGAAGTAAAAATTATAATATTATTTAATTATTTTTAACGTCACTTTGGGTACTCGATTTTTGCCCCCTTTCAAAGTAAAATCAACATTTAGCGTTTTACTGATGATCAAGGTCGTTTTTTGGTCAAAACCCCATTTTTCAAGGGCCTCTTTGTAAAGATCCCCATTTTTCGTGCGTTCTTGGTCAAGACCACATTGTTCAAGGTCCCTTCTGGTCAAGATCACGTTGGGCAAAGTCGCTTTTGGTCAAGGTCCCCTTTGTGATAATGGTTCGGAAGACTGTTGATAAATTAGAAACCCTGTGCAACTTGGGGATCTTTTTTTGAGGAAAATTTCGCCACACAGTGGCTTCTCATCCATAAAAGGAGAATCTTTAAGAAAGGAGGGAATGAGGTATCAGTCCCCCAACCTTGGTCGATTGGGGCGTCCCTCAAACTTTAATAGAATCGGCATACGTGTGGGAAAGGGGCTTATAAAAACCTTGGCAGGAGAGGTGCAGCAGTCATAGGTCGTGCATTTGTTCAATTTGAAGAGGGGGCGTGCCAAAAGTTGCCGTGTTAATTTATCAACATGTCGGGTTTTCTGAAACCCTTTATCCAAAACCCGTCGACACTGCAACTTCTTGGGATCTTAATATTTGGGGAAATTTTTTCGCTTTCCTAATTCTTGGGCACAAACCCATTCAACATTGAACAAAAGTTACACGCCTATGATGCTGCAACCTCCTGCCAACGGTTTTATAAGCCCCTTCTCAGCACGTATGCCGTTTTCCCTGTTCAAGATTGATGGACTGACCACATCGACTCAAGGTTGAGGGACTGATTACCTCATTCTCTCCTGTTCTTCAAGATTTTTCCTTTGTATGGAGGGATAAAAGCCATGGTGGCGAAACGTTCCTCATAAAGATACCCAGAGTTGCACATGTGTCTAATTTATCAAGGTCCCCATTGAAGGTCGTGCTTGGTCAAGATCCACATTGATCAAGGTCGTCCTTGGTCAAGATCCACATTGATCAAGGTCGTCCTTGGTAAAGATCCAAAATTGTTTCAAGGTCGTCCTTGGTCAAGATCCACATTGGTCAAGGTCGTTCTTGTTTAGATCACATTGGTCAAGTTTGTGTAGGAAATCTGAAGCCAAGTCAAGAGTGCCTGAGTTGTGCGCAATACGGCTAACAGATTACTTGGATTTATATCAAAAAGTATAAGTAACAGGAGTCCAAAAGTTATTTATTGCCCCAAATTCCTCACTTAGATTATGCTGCTCAGTTTTGGCCGCAAGGGTTCGGTGACGGTCCTCAAAGCTGGGGGTTTTGGGCTTCAAGGTTCTTGCGTGAAGGTCCTGTATGAAAGTTATTGCTTAAGGGTTCTTGCATGGTGAAAACTAACATGAGTGTAGCATGGTGCGCTTTCCCCAGTTTTCAGAGTTATAACTTGAGCAGGAAGGTGTGGCCCGGGCCACACGGGAAAACCGAGCCGGTATTTATGATAATGGAGGGTATAAAGGGTTTTATTTACGTTGCTGTGGCTTGTGCAATGGAGATGTGATTATCTTGGAGTACAAGGTGGGAGTTGTGTGTGGAGTACAGGGTGTGGAGTAGTGTGTGGAGTACAGGGTGTGGAGTAGTGTGTGGAGTAAGGGTGTGGGTAGTGTGCGGAGTACAGGGTGCCTAAAACACACCCTCTACAACACACCCTCTACATCACACCCCCTGCCCCAACACACCACCTGCAAACACCACCTGCAACAAAACCAACCTGCAACACACCATACAACACACCACCTGCAGCAAACCACCTGTAACACACCACCCTTTAAACCCCACCACTTGCAACACACCACCTGCAATACACCACCTGCAACACACCCTCCACAAACACACCATCTACAGCACACCCTTACAACACACACCACCCATTACACGCCATCTACAACACACCATCTACAAAACTGAGCGGTAACTGAAGGATAATAAAATGGGTAATATATTTACACACACAAAAACATACAAAACACACACACACACACACACACACACACAACACACACACACACAAAACCACACACACACCACACACCCCACGTCTCCACAATATACCCCGTGTTGTGTCACCATGTCGTCATCTCCAGCGTGTTCTTCCCACAACACGCTTGGTCTAGCTAATCTTATTTCCAGGAGAAGGGACACGCCAACCTAGTCTCTGAATTTACATAAACATCCGTTCTATCTTACCCCCCTTCGTCCATCCTAGCATATACAAGGTAATATACTATATGCTGTAGAAAAGTGATATGTGCGTGTTTTTGCCGGTGGTGGATGATGTATTAGACCAAGTATTGTTATAAACTAGGCTCTCCTGGGAAAAGATTACTCTCTGACGAAGGCACCGGTTGAGGAACAAGACTTTACTGGGACAACGTTTCTCTGTGAACAGACCTTAGTCAAGTCGTGGTGGAGATTTACACAGAGCGAGATGCTCCGCACTAAAGTTTGTTCCCGAGCCTGTCTCTTTTCTTCGTCAAATTTTGAAGATGCTGCAAAAAAGAGATAAGAGAATAAAAAGTAACAATACCATTGCTGGAACAATTCAACACAAACCCCACATTTACGATAGGATCCCCATGACGACGTTTCGGTCCCTCCTGAACCATTATGACAAGACAGTGATCCAGAAGGGACCAAAATGTCGCCATAAGGTTCCTCCTCTCCTAAGTGCGGGTTTTAAGAGAATAAAATCGACATATCAACAAAAGGAAGAATCATAAATGGTGATAATCTTCCTCAAATATTGACTTGGAAAAGTTTGGCTTCCAAACCAAATGTTCTGCCATTGTTTCTGTTTTTTTTTTATCTTGCACCTTCCCTGACTCTTAGGGCTAATGACCTTGTTCCTCTGACATTAATGGCGTGGTTACTATGCTTTAAGGTTATTACTCTCGTGATACAATCAGAATATTAATATGGGCAGACCTGTTCTCCAGCACTGTGCGTGTTAAATGGTTCAGGATAGAGCGAAACGTCGCTCTATTTATAATGGTTTCGACCCTCCCCAGATAAACAAGGCCAATTTTTCAAATTTCACTGAAATTGATGTGTAACATCAATTTGTTTACAGTAGAAGCGTGACAGCACATGTTACATTCCGACAGGTACGCTACATGTATGCGAACGTTTATACGACGGTTATACAAGAGTAAGACTTGTTTATGACGTGATAGCACTAAGTACAACCGTGTGGCGTGTTGAAAAGCCTTGCAACAATAACATTGTTGCAAGGCTTTTCAACACCCTCCGTTCAACAACAGCTGTCAATATCAGCCTGGCAGCATCAATCTGGCATCATTAGCCTGGCAACATCCGCTTGGCAACACCAGCCTGGCAACATCAGCCTGGTAACACCAGCCTGGTAACACCAGCCTGGAAAACACCAGCCTGGTAACACCAGCCGGGTTTCACCAGTGCAACCAGCCTAGCAACACAGCCTGGCAAAACCTCCTAGCAACACAGCCTGGCAACACCAGCCTGGCAACACCAGCCTGGCAACACCAGCCTGGCAACACCAGCCTGGCAACACCAGCCTGGCAACACCAGCCTGGCAACACCAGCCTGGCAACATCAGCCTGGCAATATCAGCCTGGCAACATCAACCTGGTAACACCAATAACAGCTAGTTGAATCAATAATGGGTTAGATCCAAGTCTGAATTACCGATGATCTAGGGGGTAAGAGGGTAGGGGAGAAAGGAATAGAGGGGTAATGGGTAAGGGAATAAGGGACGGACGGAGGGGAAGAGGTGATGGAACAGCGCCAGAGAAAATATTGGGCAAGCTAAAAAAAAATGCAGACCTTTATTTATCTTTTGGGGAAGGGGAAAGAGGGGAGGGGGTTATAGAGGGAGGGGGAGGAGGGGAGACGAAAGGGGGGGAGGCGCAAGGGAAGTTGGGGGAGGAGAATTTAATTGATTGGAGGGTTTAAATGACTGACTTCACGGTCCCTGCTCGGGCGGTGGCCCGGAAATCCTCTCAGCTGACGAATGGACTGACGGATGACTGACAAATGGATGACGAATGGGCTGACAGTTAGGCTGACGGGTGCAATGCGGATGGCTGACTATGGACTCACGAATGATGACCTGACATATAGATGACAGGTGGGCTGACAGATACCTCAAAGATGGCTGATGTTTGGGTTGACACATCTCTTGACGGGAAACCCTTTAAACGGTAGCTAACTTTGGGCTGACGGCTGACCTGACAACTGACTGACTGACTGACTGACTGACTGACTGACTAACTAACTAACTAACTAACTAACTAACTAACTGACTGACTGACTGACTGACTGACTGACTGACTGACTGACTGACTGACTGACTGACTGACTAACTAAAACAAACTAACTAACTAACTAAACTGACTGACTGACTGACTGACCACATCTGAGACATTCGCTGACGTTTGTTGCAGTCTTAATCCACAAAATTTTTTAACCTACACGAAAATTAAAAAATGAAAATAAAATATTTTGTAAAAAAAAAATCTTGTCATATTTAAAGCAAATGGAAGCCGTAGCTCCAGCTCCTTGGATCAAGAGCCCTTCACCACCTTTCAAGGTGCCCATTTCTCCCCCTTTTCAAAGTCTAAAATCATGAGTTATTAAAGAAGAAATTACATTCCTAATAGACCGGAAAATTCACTGATTCATCATAGATTTTTTTTTTATTTTTGTTAATAAAAAAAAACAACAACTTATCACTGTCGTATTGTCGAGTATTTTCTAATTAATTATTATTCGTTTTTTAAAGAGTATTGTTGGTAATGTTTTTTGACCTAAATTTCTATTAAAACTTTAAAAATTATGTTGAACAAGCTACTGTTCCTGTCTCCTTTTACAATAATAATTATAATATAATAATAATAAAATAAAAATGTAATAATAATATAATAATAATAATAATAATATAATAATAATAATGTTTCTGGTCAAGTGTTGCAACAATAAGGAATAATTTCAAGTATGTTAGTAACACTCAGTACAGCTCATATAAAGAGTTCGGCAATTTACAAAGGAATTTAAGCAGTCTTAACCTAACCTAATCTAATGAAAGTTAACATAACCTAACCTAATGAAAGTGAACATAACCTAGCCTAATGAAAGTGAACATAACCTAGCCTAATGAAAGTGAACATAACCTAGCCTAATGAAAGTTAACATAACCTAGCCTAATGAAAGTGAACATAACCTAGCCTAATGAAAGTTAACATAACCTAACCTAATGAAAGTTAACATAACCTAACCTAGTGAAAGTTAACATAACCTAACCTAATGAAAGTTAACATAACCTAACCTAATGAAAGTTAACATAACCTAACTAATGAAATTAACCTACCAAACCTAATTTAAAGTTAACATAACCAACCTTTGTGAAAGTTTTAAAATACCTAACCTAAGAAAGTTAACAACAACCTAACCTAATGAAATTAACATAACCTAACCTAATAAAGTTAAAAAACCTAACCTAATGAAAGTTTAAAATAACCCAACCCAAAGAAGTTTCATAACCCAACCAAGAAGTTAACATAACCCAACTAATGAAAGTTACATAACCCCAACCTAGTGAAAGTTAACAAACCTAACCTAAGAAAGTTAACATAACCAAAATAATGAAAATTAAATAACCCAACCCAATGAAAGTTACATAACCTAAAAACCCAATAAAATTAAATAACCAACCTGTGAAAGTTAACATAACCAAACCCCCAATGAAAGTTAACAAACCCAACCTAATGAAATTAAAAATAACCTAACCTAAAAAATAACATAAACCAACCAATGAAAGTTAAATATCCCAAACCCAAAAAAAGTGAACATATCCTAGCCTAATAAAGTAAATATCCCAGCCTAATGAAAGTTAAATAACCCACCTAATGAAAATGAACATATCCTAGCCAAATGAAAGTTAACGTAACCTATTGAAAGTTAACGTAACCTACTGAAAGTTAACCTAACCTAATGAAAATTAACCTAACCTATTGAAATATAACCTATCCTAACCTAATAAAATCTAACACCCATGGAAGCTGGGATAAGACAAGTTAGTCATGTAGAGCCTGGGAAATAGGAGGTAATTAATTTAGATCCAAGGAAGTGGAGGATAGCCCCAAATCCTTGAGTTAAGTGCCCATCACTGTCATCAAGAATGGGTTAGCTTTAGCGTCTTTGCCCTTCCCAAACTCTGGAGGTCACTGGCTATTTGACCCCGAGCTATGAACTATATACCCGGGTCAACTCTGTGAGGAGCGTTAAAATGTTAGTGTACTCTTGTAGCGCCAGTTGCTGGTATCAGGATCTGCAAACATGCAGTCAGGCTCGACAGGAGAAGAACTTGAGCTGGATGCTGAAATCATTATCCGCAAGCACACAGTCAGTATCTGCAGGAGATGAACATGACTTGGGTGCTGGAGCCAGTATCTGCAAAAGTTCATGAAAATGAGCTGGATGCTGGAATCAGGATCTTCAAGATATGCACACAACTCAGATGTTTCATTAAACTACTGCATGTCTCCGGTGCTGTTAATTTGAGACGTTCCCAGACTTACTGACGACTACTCACCTCACATAGAAAGGCTCTTCTTAACCACGCCAGTGCCCTGCCACGGACGTTCAGATCAAGTACAACTCTTCTTGTCTCTATCTCTTCTACCACGGACGGTTCTAATAAGCTAAGAATTGTTCTCTTTTTCAAAGCTTTTAAAGGCTAAAGAGGCAAATGCATCATTGGTTATTTACTCCAAGAATATGAATATTCGTGAAGATCTACTATGATGTGTGTGTTATCAATTAGGATAGCAGTGTTCGTGAAGATTACACGAAAGTCTAAGCTTCTAGACCCCGGTACAGGTTACTAGACAAGTTCCCAGGCAGGGTACAAGTTCCCAGACAGGCTACAAGAAAAGATCCCAGGTAAGGTACAAGTTCCCAGGCAGCCTACAAGAAAAGTTCCCAGGCAGCCTACAAGAAAAGTTCCCAGGCAGCCTACAAGAAAAGTTCCCAGGCAGCCTACAAGAAAGGTTCCCAGGCAGCCTACAAGAAAAGTTCCCAGGCAGGCTACAAAACAAGTTCCCAGGCAGGCTACAAAACAAGTTCCCAGGCAGGCTACACGACAAGTTCCCAGGCCAGGTACAAGATCCCAGGCAGGCTACAAGACACGCTTCCAGGCAGGCTACAAGACAAGGTCCTACGAAGGCTACAAGAAATGCTCCCGGACAGGCTACGAGACACTCCCGGACAGGCTACGAGACAGACTCCGGGGCTGGCTACGAGACAGACTCCGGGGCAGGCTACCACCAAGACTTGGCTTGCAGCGCAGGTCGGAACGGCGAGAGTTTCCGGTGTGCAGACAACCTGGAGTCGCGGGCTCAAGGCCGCCCACCAGCTCCTGGAAGGCGACACATGGGCGCCCTGTTTAACTGCAGCAGGGAAACCTACTTACCCGCCGCCCTGCCGCCCACCACTACCTCCACCACCACTACCAGCACCATTCAAGACTTATTAAAACTCTACATCGAGCGAAACGGTGCCCCAGTGAAAACTTGCTTTTTACCTACCAAGATGGCGAAGGACAACGTCCCGAATGATTTCAAGAGCAGATTCGATGGATTCCGATGTTATTACTGTAGCCAGAGGGTCTGAATCCGTTTTCTTATTCTGAATGTAAACTTGTCCAGGGACCTCAGAAAACAAAGCATGAAAACACGCATTTATCGTCCGTGCTAGAAACGTAACCAAAGATGTAAACGAAATACAACAGAGGCCACAAATGCCTGGCCAGAAGGCCAGACTCTCTTTACATATCATCTTTAGCCAGATATCAGCACATACGAGAGCTCCTGTGAACGAATTCTTTATATTTTTAATAAAATGGTAATTGTATATTTCGTAAATGTCCACTAAATACTTGCTCTTAGTACAGAATTTTACGCTTTGTAGTTTCCAGTTTATTTGCTAATAGGCCTGATGAACACAAGGAAATTAAAGTATAAGAATAGTAGAATACTTTAGTAGGCCTATTGCACCATGCTAGGCAGGTCCAGCCCACACCAAGTCGTACCCACTCGTGAAACTGTCAGACCTATTTTTAAAGTTACTCAAAGTTCTCGTTTTAATGCCTCAACTTGGGAGTTTCACTCATCTACAATGAGAACAGATGTTTTCTTAAACGTTGTTACAACGACTATATTCACCCTGTAATTGCTAGAACGTTACACACCCCACTTAGCACTAGAGATATCAGAAAACAACAAAAATGTAATGAGCAGATTATTGACAAACTGGAAGCGAACTCTATACAGGGATTCAAAATCTTTAAAGTCCAGGATTATTTTACTTCCGTCGTTGTAAAGTTACACAAAGTACAAGTCTTGTTTCAGAGTGTTTAGAGGCGTTTGTTGAGATATTTTATATTTTAGCTAAAATATTCATATAAATAACAGAATTGATATCAAGGCTAAAACAATAACATATATAGTGTATACACATATGCTATCACATAAATACATCAATTAAACGTCAGAAAACGCCTCAGAGCAGATGGTTTTAACACCCATTTTATTACTTATATTCTTACTGTAGCTTTAAATCCATATATATAAAAAAAAAACACACAGTCGAGGCACTTTTTGGACACCTTGTGTTGCACACACACAGTTTACTTATGCACAGTTACATCAGGAGATAGAAACAATCCCTAGACTAATTTACAGGAGTTTATTCGCTGTGGATATTAGCTTCATCTGTATACAGTAGCTGGCTAGTGATATCCAGTTTCGGAAAGATTTTGATGTCTGTGTCAATCTTGGAAACTTGGCACTACTCCCGCACCTTCAGTGCTTGGGCGGCGACACACGGGCGCTTCTTTACCGGTGCCGGCGGCCGGGTAGTGAACCCGGTGCCGGCGACCGTGTGTATGAGTCGGGTAGTAAATTTGGTGCCAGCGACCATGTGTGTGTGTGTGTGTGTGTGTGTGTGTGTGTGTGTGTGTGTGTGTGTGTGTGTGTGTGTGTGTGTGTGTGTGTCGGGTAGTGAACCCCGTGCCAGCGACCATGTGTATATGTGTATGTGTGTCGGGTAGTGAACCCCATACCAGCGACCATGTGTGTCTCCAAGAACATAATGTGCCAGGATATGAGCTTGGGTACAGGATATATACACACTGAGGTGTATATCTCTCAGTATATATATAGTGGGAAGTGTATGTCTACAATGCATATACACCGAGAGTTTCCTTTAATCCCTATTTAAGGTATTAAATTATTCTTGGCTGGTGGTGAAGAGGTGACATGCAACCTTAATGACCCTCGTGTGGTAGATAATCTTTAAGCTCGATTGACCAAATAAAAAGATCTTCTTCCAAGGAGCTTTAGCTACTCTTGCCTTCCTCCGATTAAACAGCTCCTTGTGAGCGAAATACTCCCCCCCCCCCCATTGAGTATTACAGTTTGCAATACTTCTCCTCCTGGGTTATACAGCATGCAGTACTTCTCCTGAGTTATACGGCATGCAATATTGTTTGATAATGGTGAGACAAGAAAAGCTTGATGGTGTTGTGATAGTGACTGTGCTATTAGGAATTTTATCATGGCAATGTTTCGTCTGCAGGAATGAATGTACACATACACATACACACACACACACACACACACACCACACACACACACACACACACACACACACACACACACACACACACACACACACAATATATATATTATATATATATATATTATATATATATATATATATATATATATATATAATATAAAATATTCCTATTGGTAAAAAAAAATTTATTAAAAGATGCGGTGGTATGGGGTAGTGGAATATTCAAACGGCTTCAGGAAGAAATCCAAATATTCTTCCACCTCTCTCTCTCTCTCTCTCTCTCTATATATATAATATATATATATTATAATATATATTATATATATATATATATATATATATATATTATATATATATATATATATATATATTATATTTATATATATAATTAAAAACACATCGGCCGTTTCCCACCAATGCAGAATTACTCAAAAAAGAAGAAGCGCTTTCACCATCATTCACTCCATGACTGTCTTGCCAGAGACGTGCCTACACTAAAGTTATTAAACTGCAACATATCAACACTCCTCCTTCAGAGTTCAGGCACTGTACCTCCCACCTCCAGGACTCAATTCCAGCCTGCCAGTTTCGCTGAATCCCTTCATAAATGTTACCTTACTCACACTCCAACAGCATGTCAAGTTATAAAAAAAATTGTCTTCACTCCTATCTAACACGCTCACGCACGCTTGCTGGAAATCCAACCCCCTCACTCACAAAACTTCATTTACCCCCTCCCTCCAACCTTTCCTAGGCCGACCACTACCCCGCCTTTCTTCCACTACAGATTTATACGCTCTCCAAGTCATTCTATTTCGCTCCTTCCTCTCTAAATGTCCGACCCACCTCAATAACCCTTCCTCCGTCCTCTGGTTAATGCTTTTAGTAACCACGCACCTCCTCCTAACTTCCAAACTACGGATTCTCTGCATTATATTCATACCACACATTGTCATCAGACAAGACGTCTCCACTGCCTCCAGCCTTCTCCTTGTTGCAACATTCATCACCCATGCTCCACACCCATGTGAGAGCGTTGATATAACTATACTCTCATACATTCCCCTCTTTGCTTCCATGGACAAACCTCTTTGTCTCCACAGACTCTTCACTGCACCACTCATCTTTTTCCCCTCATCAGTTCTGTGATTAACCTCATGTTTAATATACCCATCTGCTGACACGTCCACTCCCAAATATCTGATTATATTCACCTCCTCCATACTCTCTCCCTCCAATCTGATATCCAGTCTCTCATTACCTATTTTTTTTGTTATCCTCATAACCTTACTCTTTCCTATAATCACTTTTAATTTCCTTCTTTTACATACCCTACCAAATTCATCCACCAATCTCTGCAACTTCTCTTCAGAATCTCCCAAGAGCACAGTGTCATCAGCAAACAGCAACTGTGACAACTCCCACTTTGTGTGTGATTCTTAATCTTTTAACCCCACACATCTTGCCAACACCAGAGCATTCACTTCCCTTACAACCTCAATTTATTAAATATATTGAACAACGATGGTCACATCAAACATCCTTGTCTAAGACCTACTTTTACTGGGAAATAATCTCTCTCTCTCTCCAACATATTCTAACCTGAGCGTCACTATCCTCGTAAAAATCCTTTTCTGCTTTCAATAACCTGCCTCGTATTCCATACATTTGCAACATCTGCCAAATTACTCCCCTATGCACCCTATCATACGCCCTTTCTAAATCCAAGATATATATATATATATTAATATATATATATATATATAAATTATATTATATATTATAAAATATATATATTATATATATATTATATATTTAAAACAATTCCTCTTGTCTTTCTGTTCATTTTTCACTATTTCTTTTCAGTCTTTTCTTTTTTTTAATATTTTTTCCTGCTTATAGTGCTTTTAATTCTTTCTTTTACCGAAGTACTTTCATTTTTTTTATTTAACTTCTCCTCTCTCCTCCTTCATCATTTTTTATCTCTTTGTCGTGAAAGTTCTCAAACTTTTACCCAAACTTGCCAATAAAAGGCGTCGTTAGCGAGTCATTAATTCCGTTATTTTGTCTATACTTTTGTAGTGACCATCTTCTTAATAATAATAATAATAATTATACTAATAATTATATTATTATCAACATCATCATCATCATATAAGTACAGGACCCTCAATGAGCCCTCATCTGTACAGAAAATTGTAATAGTTCAAAAGATTCTCTGTCTCTTTATCTGTCTGTCTGTGTCTCTCTCTCTCTCTCTCTCTCTCTCTCTCTCTCTCTCTCTCTCTCTCTCTCTCTCTCTCTCCTCCTCCCCTCTCTCTCTCTCTCTCTCTCTCTCTCTCTCTATTCTCTCTCTCTCTCTCTCCTCTCTCTCTCTCTCCCTCCCTCCCTCCTAATACTAGACAAACGTGTAGTTAACCTGGTTAGCTTTGCTTGTTCCTCTAGTAATATCGTCATAAACAAATTATAACGAACTTTACCAAGAGTTCACGTATGACTGCTACATCCTCCCTAATTCTCCCTTCCCTTCCTTCCTTCCTTCCTTCCTTCCTTCTTCCTCCCTCCTTCCCTTCTTCCTCCCTCCTTCCTTTCTTCCTCCCTCCTTCCTTTCTTCCTCCCTCCTTCCCTTCTTCCTCCCTTCTTCCTCCCTCCTTCCTTTTCCTCCCTCCTTCCTTTCTTCCTCCCTCCTTCCCTTCTTCCTCCCTCCTTTTTTCCTCCTCCTTCCTTTCTTCCTCCCTCCTTCCTTTCTTCCTCCGTCCTTCCTTCCTTCCTCCTTTCCTCCCTTCCTCCCTCCCTTGCTTCCTTCCTTCCCTTTCTTTACCCAGTAAGTTTCCCCCTTTTTACCACTATTTTTCGCCCTTATCCTTCCTTCTCTTCATTGTTTATAAGGTAGTGTTATTGCCTATTAGGTGGTGTTATCTATCAGGTGGTGTTATTGTCTATCAGGCGGTATTATTATCTATCAGGTGGTGTCATAGTCTATCAGGTAGTGTTACTATCTATAAGGAGATGTTACTATCTATCAGACAACAATATGTTATACAGGGTAATGTTAATAAATGCACTCTCTACGATCTTGTCTCCATTTCCATTCATACTTCTGGTACTGTTCCATTCATACTTCTGGTACTGTTCCATTCATACTTCTGGTACTGTTCCATTCATACTTCTGGCACTGTTCCATTCATACTTCTGGTACTGTTCCATTCATACTTCTGGTACTGTTCCATTCATACTTCTGGTAAATGTTCCATTCATACTTCTGGTACTGTTCCATTCATACTTCTGGTACTGTTCCATTCATACTTCTGGTACTGTTCCATTCATACTTCTGGTACTGTTCCATTCATACTTCTGGTACTGTTCCATTTATACTTCTGGTACTGTTCCATTCATACTTCTGGTACTGTTCCATTTATACTTCTGGTACTGTTCCATTCATACTTCTGGTACTGTTCCATTCATACTTCTGGTACTGTTCCATTCATACTTCTGGTACTGTTCCATTCATACTTCTGGTACTGTTCCATTCATACTTCTGGTACTGTTCCATTCATACTTCTGGTACTGTTCCATTCATACTTCTGGTACTGTTCCATTCATACTTCTGGTACTGTTCCATTCATACAAAACATATTTAGAGTGAAGGAAGCTTTTATTAAATCTTTTGTTGAAACACATACACACAAAATGTGTGTGTATATATATATATATATATATATATAATATATATATATATATATATATATATATATATATATTATATTGTTGTAACCACGAACGAGTTGTATTGATCAATAACAACACTGCGACTAGCCAAGGACTCGAACCCATGATGTTTTGGCCCGCCTCATGGTGAGCGAAAATCACATGATGCTCTAACCTACAGGACCACCAAATCCTACAAGAACCCAGCGCCCAGCCAAGCTAGGGGTGTTTCCCTTGGTCCGAGGACATTCGGTGGTGTGGATGCCTCTAAGCTAATTTCATTCTACTCCCTGTTTGGTGTATTAGCCCAACAAGCAGTAAGTCCGTATGTCCTCGGACCAAGAGTAACACACCTAACTTGGCTGGGTGCTTTGTTCTTGTAGGATTTGGTGGTCCTGTGGGTTAGAGCGTCATGTGATTTTCGCTCACCGTGAGGCGGGCCAAACCATCATGGGTTCAAGTCCTTGGCTAGTCGCAGTGTTGTTACTGATTATAAGAACACAAGAACACAAGAATGGAGGAACACTGCAGAAGGCCTACTGGCCCATGCGAGGCAGGTCCTTACCAAAACGACTACTATCTAAAGCTTCCCAAGAAATAACTCCCGTACCCAATGACACCAATCAAACCCAGCCCCTCCCACTCATGCGACTTTAGCGCTATAGAGGAGTGTATATATATAAATATATATATATATATATATATAAATATATATATATATTATATATATTATATATATTAATGTTGCAGTTTAACAACTGTAAAGTGTAAAAGCCCCCTTTCCCGGGCAAGACATTGAGGAGTAAAATGATGGGGGAAAAGTTTTTTTTTTTTCCGGGGCCACCCTGCCTTGGGGGGAACGGCCAAAGGTTTTTTTTTATATTTAATATATAATATTTTATATAAAATAAATTTATATAATAATATTTATTTTTTATTATATATTTATTTTATTTAAAAATTTAAAATTAATAAAAATATATATAAAATTTTAATTTTTTATTTTTTATTTTTTTAAAATTTTATTTATATATAAAATTTTTTAAATTTTATATATTTATAATATTTTTTTTATTATTTTTTAAAAATTTATTATTTCTTTAAAATATTTTATATTTTTATTTCTTTATTTATATAAAATTTATATATATATATATATATATAATATATATATTTTATTTTTATATATATTTAAAATATTTTTTTTAAAATTTTATATATCTATATATATATATTTATATATATTTATATATATATTTTATATATTATATTATAAAAATTTATATAAACATTTATATAATAATTTATATTTAAAAATTAAAAATATATTATAAAAATAAAAAATTTTAATATTTATTTTTTAAAATATATATATATATATTATCCCACGGGCCCGATTCCCCACCGGCGGGTGGCCTAAAAAAGAAAAATTTTCCCCAACTTTCATTTCCTTAAACTGTTTCCCAAAGGGGTTGTTTTTAACACTACTTATTGGGTTAAACGCAAATTAATATTTATAAATTTTATATATAAATATATAAAATATTATTATTTTTAATATATTTATATATTTTTAATTTATTATTTTTATTTTATTTTTATATATAATCACTTTTTTTTTACTTTTTACATTTTATTTAAAATTTTACTTTTAAAATTTATTTTTGGGCCCACACTCCTTTACCTGCATATACCCCCAACACAACAACTCCATTTTTTTGGTATACCCCCAACACACACTCCATTCCCGCAGTTTTCCCCCCCACACACACACTCCTTTTCCTGCATTTATCTCCCACACACACTCCATTCCCTGAAGTAACCCCCTCACAAAAACCCCATTACCGGGCATTTTATTTCCCACAAAACACTTTTTTAAATTGCGTATATCCCACACACATTTCCAAATTCCCTGCAGTATTCCCCCCAACACCCCCCCCAAATTACCTGCTTTTATACTCCCACAAAACACTCCATTCCCTGAAAGAAACCCCTCCCACACACACTCCATTCCCGGGAGAAATAACTTCCCCACAAAATTCCTTTTCCTCGGGTATACTCCCACACCACCCCCTTTAAACCTGCAGTATACCCCCCTTCACACACTCCATTACCTGCAGTATACCCCCAAACCCCAAAACCCCCATTCCCTTTGCAGTATATTTCCCCCCCACACACTCCTTTTAACCTGCAGTATACTCCCACACCATTTTCCTTTTACCTCAGTTGCTCCCCCCCAACACTCCATTCCCTGCATTTATACTCCCAACACCCCCTTTAAACCGGGCCAGTTTTACCCACACAAAACCCCCATTACCTGCTGTGTACTCCCCCCACATTTCCAGTTTTAAAATTTCGTACACCCCCACCCCATTTTCCGAAGAGAGAGAGGAGTGAGAGAGTAGGAGAGACTGACGGGTGCGTACAAAATACCCAAATTTGACTAGGGCGAATGACGGCGAATAGTGACACAAGGAAAGGTTTTACAGTAGAAAAAAATAAAAAAGGATACTCAACATTTGTGTAAAGGTGAGTCTTTCTTGAAATTGGGCCCAAAGGAAGGACCGAAAGGGTCTTTTAAAAGGGTTTCCCTTTAATAAGGGTTTATGTGAAAAATAATTTTTTTTTAAAGCGGGGTTTTAATAAAAAAGAAAAAACCTGGACGGGGAAAAACTTTTCGTCCGGTGAAAAGCTTAAATTAATTTTTTGATTACCCCTTTTCCCCCGGGAGCGAAAGGGTTTTTTCCAATAAAAATTTTTGTTCTTGTGTCTTAAATTTCGCAAAACCACGGGAATGTATACAAAAAGGGGTATATCTCTCAGGGAAATATACACTGAGGTTTTCTCAAAAACCCTTTTTTGGTTTATTAAATATTCTTGACTATTTTGGGTTTAAAGTTGGTTTAGGTTGGGTTTTGGTTAGGTTAGGTTGGTTTAAGGTTAGGTAAGGTTGGGTCGGAAACGGAAAAAACTGTTTCCTGACGGGGGTTTTTAGTCAGATTGATGACCCCCCTTTGGACTTTTGGTCATATGCCCGGGGGCCCTTTTCCGCTGGTTTAAACCGGGTCCACCCCTTTAAAAAAAAATGATCATTTATAACCATTTTTTTCCCTTGGGACATGGTGAATAATTGACGTAGTCTTAATGCCCCTGGGAGTCTTTAAACCCAAAACCAAAACGTATTTGTCCCCATTCCCGGCCTTCAATTTTAAACCATCAATGTTGATGATAAGGCACACTCCAATATGCTCCCATGGTTAGAGTATCAGCTTTTATGTTAAACACCCCGCCCAGTTGATAAATACTGGAACATCAAAAATTAATGATAAGGCACGCTCCTTTTTAACTACATGGTGGAGCATCAACAATTTTGGGGGTGAAAAAAAGGGACATCCACTAAATTTATATGGCTAAGCATCAAAAATGATGCGCATCATCGTGGGGCAGGAGGAAGGGTGCTGGGAAGCATAGAGCATTCCCTTTTTTTTATGCTGTTTAAATCTTCTCGCTAAATTGCATTCTAAAATTACCTTGTGAAAACCAAGAAGGATGGCCATTTAAAAAAGGGGGGGTTTCCACGTGAATGATTCCCAAAAAGGGATTGGGTTTTTGGGGCCCAAATTAAACCCCAAAGTTGGGGGGGGGATAGAAAAGGAAAGGGAAACACCAGGGTCACAACCCTGGTTAAAAAAATAACAGAAGCTTTGGGTTTAAAAACTGGGAAATTTAAAATTTTATAAAGTATGTGAAAAGGTCTGAAGCACATTATGAAGTTACCGAAAACCCCATTCCAAAGGGGTTTTGGAATTTTGTTTTTAGTTTGGAGAGGGTTTTCAGGAAAAGGGGAATAAATTGGGGAGCGGGGTTTTGTGGAGGCGGGTCCCATCCAAAGCTTTTTTGAAGAAAGGTTTTAAAAGCTCATGGAGGGAGGGGAGAGATGGAAACCCATGCGACCAGTGAAGAAAGGGGAGGGCCCACTCTCTCCCCCCCCTGCTCCCCCCCCTCCTTCTCTTTCTCCCCCTTCCCCCTTTTCCTCTCTTCTATTTTTTTCTCCTTTTTCCTCCTTTTTCTTCCCCTCCCCCTCCCCTTCTTTTCCCCTTTTTTATTTTTTCCCCCTTCCCCTTCTCTCTCCTCTTCCTTTTTCCCCCTTCCCCCCCTGCGCCTATCCCCCCCAAACACCTTTCCCCTTTTTCCCCCCTTTTCCCCCCTCTCTCTCCTCTCTCTCCCCTCTCCCCTCTCTTTTCTCTCTCTCCTCTCTTTTTTTCCCTCTTTCACCCCCTCTCTCTCTCCCCCCTCCCCATCCCTATCCCCTTTCCCCCAACCCCCATCCCCCTCCCTACCTCCCTTTCCCCCCCTCCCCAACCTTTGCCCCCGCCAAAACCCAAACACACGACACACACCCCCACACAACACACACACCCCACAAAAACCCCCAAGACACACACAAACCCCACACCACAACACCACAACAAACACACAATACAATAACGCAAAATTTTACAAATTTCCCTAAAAAGAAATACAATTTAAAATTTTTCATCTGTGGGCAAAACCTTAAATTGGGTTTCCACAGAGCAGGGCGGAAAGCCAAGGGGCGGAGGGATGAAAATCTGGGAAGGAAAAAAATTTGGGGAGCAGAAAATCCCAAAAATAGAAAAGCTTTTGATAAAATTTGGGATAGCTGCAGGAGCAGGAATTTTGGGAAAGGGTCCAAAACACAGGGAGCAGAGGGTAGATACAGAAAATTTTGAAAAAGGGAAAAAAAAAAATCTGAAAAAGCCTAAAGAAAAAAAATGAGGGAATATGGGATGACCCTCAGAAACTCTAAAGGCGTCACAAAAGAGGGGACTGCAGGGAAAAAAGGGGGTGAAAGTTATGCAGAGGCCCCCAAACAAACCCTCCCTGGAGCCTTTTGAAAAAAAAAAAGGATACAAAAAGGAACAATCGATGGGGACTGCAGGAAATGAAAAAAACTAAGCTGTAAGTAGAGGGGCCCCAATAGACCCCAGCAGTGCCCAGGGAAACTAAGGGAAATTGACAGACCAGTGGGCCCCGGGACAAAAAGTTTGTGAAGAGATTGGGAAAGGAAAGGGGTGAAATGGAGGGGAAAATAAATCGGGAAACAAGGGGGATAAAATTTGGGTATATAGTGAGGAATGAAAAGGGGAAAACAGTCCTTTTTTTTAAAAGGGTTCCCCGGAAGGGGGAGGGGGGAAACTGATGAAGCAAGAAACAAGGGAAGAAGAAAAAGTCAAAGAAAAGCAAACATGAAAGCCCAAAAGGGAAGGGTGGCATGACCCAATGGGCAAATTTTTCCGGGGAAAAAGGGGGGGGGTTTTCAAGGGAAGAAACCCGGGCCAAAAAAAGGGTTTTTTAAGGGAGAAAAACAGCCCCCGAAAAAGGAACTTGGGAGGGAAAGCACGGGCTAAGGGATATGTCCGGGTACCCGGGGGGGGTACCGACTGCCAAAAAGAACATGAGAAGGAAAGGCCGAAAATTTTAAAAGGGTACAAAATGGAAGGGGGGAAAAGGGAAAAGAAGATGGAGAAAGGACAGGAGAAACCCCGGCTCGGAGGAAGATCAAATGCAGGGCCCCCCTCACAAACCCCCTACAGGAAACCCCAAACCAAAGGGCCCAAAAAACCCAAGCAACCAAGCATTCTAACCCCAAAAACACATGCTGTACCCCAAAGCCCCCACCCCCCCCCATTACAAGCTCCCCATTCCATCAACCGCCCCTAGTTTCTAAAAGGGCTCCCCCCTTTCCTCATCTGCAATGTATCCCCCCGAAAAAGAGTTTTAGAAAAAAAACCAAAAAATTTTCCCTATACAAATTTCAGCGAGAAAAACAAATAATGTGAGGAGCGGCATGTAAGAAAACAAGGAGGGCATCCCCAAAACCTATAAATTAAAAACAAAGCTCGCAAGGACATAACAGATTTATCTTTTTCCACCCGGAAATTAAATCCTGGAAAAAAAGATAAGGGAAAAGAGGGGGGGGAGGGGGTTGACTTTTGTTACAAGGAAAAAGCGAAAATCCCAATAAAAGATAAAAGAACTCCATGAATTCTAGAAAGGACTGCCCCTTTTAGCAAACCAGGCCTGTTACTGGGTTTTTGTAACAAGTCGGGATCCCTGGTCCAATTTTCCTTTGAAATTTTTTTAAGATTCAATAGTGCTTTCAGGAAATTCAACTGGTAAGGGTACTAACTAAAGAAATTAAAATTTAATAAATTTATTAATAACAATAAAGTTGTTTTGGGCGAATAATATCAAATTAAATTAAAGAAATCAATTGATATATAATATAGGATACAGTTCCCACACTTCTCTCGTGTACAGTAGTATTGTGCTGAAGGCACATATCACATCTTTATAAATTTTTAAGTACTGTCTGGTACATTTTTTAGCATTTAATAACTTTAATACAAATATATACAAGTAAGTTTGTGTGTATGTGTGCATACACCCAACGGGACTGACTGACTAAAAGCTTCAACATAAACAAAACTTTTTGACCAACCTGACAATCAGAACAGCTTGCTTGAACAATAAAACGACTGTTAAGCCAAACAGCAATATAACAAGAAACAGAGACACAGAATCAGGAACAAAGAGATAATATAACGACACTAAGTAGGGACCATCTGCAGATCCTCCACAAAAGTCACAAAACTTCCATACTACTGAATCTAAGTTCAGCATTAGAAAATCCCCGACTGTGACAGTACACAGATATTAGTACAGATTAGGTCAGAAGCTACAGCTCAGGATCTGAGTTTCTCAGAGTGTCTATGAGACACACAACCTCAGTACAACGTCGAAAATCACTAAGTCTAGGCTATGCTCTGCGAACAGAGTTACACAGAACCAACAACAAGAAAGCGACAGAGACGATCTTCCAACAAGGGCCCGCAATGGAAAGCTGGAGAGGCACGTCTTGTTGGAAGCAACGTCAGACAAGAACGAGCGCAGGCCAGGCCGTCCCGCACCCAGGTGAGGTGTGATCACCCCACCCTGATCACGTGACTCTCCGTGGACTGCTGCTGCCCAGCAACACACAAGCCAGCAGCGAAACGAGCGGAGCGATAGTTAGACAAGGCCGTCAGCTATTTAGCACTCTTGAACAATGAGCACTGAAAATATATAAAAATGTTACATCCTACCTGATAATATAACTAAGTCAAATAATATAAAGCAATATATTTACGATTTAGCTAATATCGCAAATATAAGCAATATAAAATTATATGAACAGGTAATATACATTATATACATTGTGACCCATTTAGGGGTCGCAATACACTGCTCATCAAAAACTGGTGGGGATTTGAGGAAATGAAACGAATTGATGAAATGGATGAAAGGGACTACATAGGAGCAATCCAGTCTGGGGGCCATACGGTGGTAATTGCAGTGATGTACAACCCACCAGAAGAGTTCACATGGGTAGAGCAAAGTTACTAGTTATGGGTGATTTCAATCACAAGGGGATTGACCGGGAAAACCTGGAGCCCCATGGGGGTCCCGGAACATTGAGAGCCAAGATGATGGATGCTGTACTGGAAAACCTCATGCATCAACATATTTGAGACACTACCAGAGAGAGAGGTGAGGATGAACCAGCAAGACTGGACCTAGTATTCACCTTGAGTAGTTCAGACATCGAGGATATCACGTATGAAAGGCCCCTTGGAGCTATTGATCACGTGGTTCTGTGCTTTGAATGCATAGCTGAGTTACAAGTGGAGAGGGTAGCAGGGATAGGACGGGAGAAGCCAATCTACAAAAGGGGGGACTACACAGGCATGAGGAACTTCCTGCAAAACGTTCAGTAGGAAAGACAACTGGCAGGAAAACGAGTAAAAGAAATAATGGCCTACGTGACAAAATGCAAGGAGGCAGATGAGAGGTTTCTTCTCAAGGGAAACAGAAATAATGGGAAGACCAGAACGAGTTCTTGGTTCACCCAAAAGTGTAGGGAGGCAAAAACTAAGTGCACTAGAGAATGAAAAAGTACAGAAGACAAAGGACCCGGGAAAATAGAAATATTAGCTGAAGAGCCAGAAAAAAATATACACAGATAAAAAGGGAGGCTCAGCTACAATACAACAATGACAAAGCATCGAAAGTCAAGTCTGACCCGAAGTTGTTGTATAGCAACAACAGTTAAGGACCAGGTAATCAGGCTGAGGAAGGAAGGTGGGGAAGTTCACAAGAAATGACCAAGAAGTATGTAAGGAGCTCAACGTGAGATTTAAGTATTTACAGTGGAGACAGAAAGGACTCCAGGAAGTCAGAATAGGGAGGTACACCAACAAGTGCTGGATGAAATACACACAACCGAGGAGGAGGTGAAGAAGCTGCTATGTGAACTTGATACTTGAAAGGCGGTGGGACCGGACAGCATCTCTCCATATGTCCTTAGAGAGGAAGCAAAAATCTTCAACACATCCATTGAAACGGGGCAAGTACTTGAAGTATGGAAGATGGCAAATGTAGCCCCCAATTTTCAAAAAAAAGGGAAAAACAGACACAAGTCATTAAACTACAGACTTGGTCACTGACGTGTATGTATGCAAATTCATGGAGAAGATTATCAGGAGGAGAGTGGTGGAGCACCTAGAAAGACACAAGCTTATAAACGACAATTAGCACGGTTTCAGGGAAGAAAAATCCTGTGTCACAAACCTACTGAGTTTATGACAAAAGGGAGAAGTAAGACACGAGAGAGTGTGGAGAGATTTTATTTTCGGACTGCAAAAAAGGCATCGACACAATTCTCACAAAAGATTAATCAAAAGCTAGAGGATCAGGCAAAGCATAACAGAAAGGCACTGCAATTGATCAGAGAAAACCTAAAAGGGAGGCAACGATCATGGTACGTGACAATGTGTCAGAGTGGGCACCTGTGACGAGTGCACACACTGATACGAGTTTATGAAGAATGACATGATGGAAGGGATAAACTCAAGATTGTCCCTGTTTGCAAATGATGTGAAGTTAATGAGGAGAATTAAATCGGATGAGGATCAGGCAAGACTACGAACAGACCTGAACAGGCTACAAGCCTGGTCCCGCAACTGGCTCTTTGAAAATTTTAAACCCCCCCCAAGTGCAAAGTCATGAAATGGGGAAGGCAAAGAAGACCGCAGACAGTATTTTCTACGTGACCAAAGACTGCAAACCTCAATCAAGGAAAAAGATCTTGGGGTGAGTATAATATCGAGCTCATCTCATGAGGTGCACATCAATTAGATAACTGCTGCAGCATATGGGCTCCTGGCAAACCTAACAATAGCATTCCGATACCTCAGTAAGGAATCGTTCAAGACTCTGTACACCGTGTACGTCAGGCCCATACTGGAGTATGCAGCACCAGTTTGGAATCCACACCTGGTCAAGCACGTCAAGAAATTAGAGAAAGTGCGAAGGTTTGCAACAGGACTAGTCCTAAAGTTAAGGGGATTGTCTGCAAAAAAAGGTTAAGGGAAATCGGCCTGACGACACTGGAGGACAGGAGGGTTAGGGAAGACATGATAACGACATATAAAATACTGCGAGGAATTGGCAAGGTAGACAAAGACAGGATGTTCCAGAGATGGAACACAGAAACAAGGGACCACGATTGGAAGTTGAAGACTCCTATAAGTCAAAGGGAAGTTAGGAAGTTTTTCTTCATAGAGATGTAAGGCAGTGGAATAGCCTAGAAAGTGACATAGCGAAGGCAGGAACCATACATTGTTTTAAGACGAAGTTTGATAAAGCTCATGGAGCAGGGAGAGAGAGGACCTAGTAGCAATCAGTGAAGAGGCGGGGCCAGGAAGTATGACTCGACCCCTGCCAGAATCACAACTAGGTGAGTACACACACGCACAAACACACACACACACACACACACACACACAGCCAGGAGCTAGGACTCGACCCCTGCAACCTCAACTAGGTGAGTATACACGCACACACACACACACACACACACAAACACACACATCAGGCGCGTATACGGGAAGAGCACTTCAATAGATCAGATAATACCTGACAGGGAGGCAACAACGAGTCATGGAACGTGATGAGGTATCACGTGGGCACCTGTGACGAGCGGGGTCCCACAGGGTTCGGTCCTAGGACCAGTGCTATTTTTGGTATATGTGAATGACATGATGGATGGGATAGACTCAGAAGTGTCCCTGTTCGCAGATTTATGTGAAGTTAATGAGGAGAAATTTAAAACAGATGAGGATCAGGGAGGACTTCAAAGAGACCTGCACAGGCTGGACACGTGGTCCAACAACCCTTTCTTCTCGAATTCAACCCTGCCAAATGCAAAGCTATGAAGATGGGGGAAGGGCAAAGAAGAAACCCCAAAACAGAGTTAGGCTAGGTGGCCAAAGACTGCAAACCTCGTTCAAGGAGAAAAGATCTTGGCTCGAGTATAAAAGCCGAACACGTGTCCGGAACCAAAACATCAACCAGATAACTGTCAGTGGAACGCCTTCCAACTGAACAAAAGAAATTAATGGAAAAATAAATAAAGAAATAGCTTAGGAAAAATAAAAATGATTTTTGAGATTTTTCTTAAAATTTAAATATAATAAAAAAAAAAATGGCCTTCAGTTCTTTGGGGTTGGGCAGGGTAGGTATGGCCGGATAGTTCCTCTGATGTTTTTTATGTTGGTTATCCTGGGCAGATGGTAATCCGATGTTCTGGAATCTCCCACCACTTGGGTGGAGCACAAGTAGAATAGGTAAGGGCCGGTAGTAGTAGAATAATGTTAATAAGTATTATTAACACGTCTTGCTCCTTTTATCGGCTCTATCCTGGAAGACCACGCCAGGAACAGGCTGGAAAAAAAAAAGAAAATAAACTGGTTACCCATAGTTTTGAAAGCGTTGTCAAACCATTGAGAAGTGAGGACGGGCTGCTCATTTACCAACGGGCCTGCAGGCTACAGACGCATCAACACTGTTTGGTTGAGTTGCCCCCGTGGGGTGTCACTGGACCCACGAGGATTTGTTACTACCGCGATTATCCGTGATCCCTACGGTATCAAAAATGAGAGTTTGGTGTAGCACTAAAGGGGGACGACACGGATCTTCGTTAAAAGACGTCAGAAAATGTTTTGAAGGGGGTGGGGGTAAGTATAAAGAGACCATTATAGCCCAATTCAGCTGTACATAGTCTACATGATGTATCACGACACTACACGGGGTTAAAATAAGTAATGTCCCTTTTTTGGGGCAAATGAATTTGTTATAAAAGATGAACTACGTAATTATGGTAGGGTTTCATAGGGCCCCTCTGCGGGTGGGTGGGCCGCGGGGACCTTATCGGGAATTTTGGAGGGAAAAATTTATCAAAAATGATTACGCCACCCCATCCCGTCCTATATTATTTTTGCAAGCTTTCGAACTCAGGTATATGTAACTATGCGGGCAAGTCGTCGTGTCCGTGTGGATCGTATGACCACATAGGGGCACAGTGTGTAAGCGTCGGGGGAATCTCCAAAATATCGCACCACCAACCCGGGAAAACAGGAAGGGGGGACGAAAACATCTTATGCCACCCCCCTCGAAAAGGGAATTTTGGGAGTGAAGAGGTAAAAAAAAGCGCAGGAAAGGCTTTGGGGGATGAAAACAGCGAGAAGAACACCATCACTGTTTAAAAATAAAGTATTTAAAGAGACTTGCCCACTAGGGGGACGGGGATGTAGCCCCCGCCCTTTAAAATGAAGGACTGGATGTATGTTAACGAGTCGACGTAAACCGTGTGGGGGAACCCAGGTGAAATTTTGGGTGGGTTTTGAGCTCATGGTGGCGACGGATGGAAAGCATTAGTCTGGGGTGTCGCATGGCTGATGGAAAATATAGAAATGGAGTGCATCATGATAGTACTAAAGAAACCCCAATGCAGGTGGAGGTAGGACGCGAAAGCGAACGCGACCCCCAGACTCAGACACGTGCTCACTCCTCCCCAAAACCCGGGGGAAAAAGTCTTGGGCGGATGTACAGGGGAAAGGGGGAAACGGGAAATCCACAAACAAGGTTTTAAAGGGTGTTTCCCCAAAAAAGGGAGGGGGATAAGGTGAAAAATGTATAAGTGAAAAGTCTATACCTAGAACCAAAAGGAAACCCCATTAATTGATTTTAAGGTTTTGACAATAAATATTAACGGTTTGAGATCTGAGCGGAAGCGAAAGTGGTTTAAAAAATTTTTTGGTGGTCTAGATGTGGATGGGTTTTAAACCAAAAACACAATTACAGAATTGGATTGAGTTGGAATTAGATGGTTACGATTTATATGGAATATGCGACGAGGTTAAAAGGAGGCGTCGCCATTCTGGTAAAGGAAAATAGCCCGTTTGTGTACCCCATAGTGAAAGGGGGGAGGGGGAGTGATTGGGGGAGGGTTTTTAGGGGGTAGAGTACTTAAGTTTTGTAGTGTATAGGGGCCGGGCCCGGGGGAGATGCACGATTTAAAAAAACTCTTTTTGTCAAGATGTTTAATATCACTACGTATTTACCAAATGTAGCGATAATAGGGGGAGACGGGAATTGGTAATCGACAAAAAGATTTGGAGCCTCGAGGAGCGGTTTTTTTGGGGTTCCTGGAGATTTATTGACGAGTGTGGGTTTAATGGATGTGTGTGGGGGGGGGGGAAATGGGGAGCATACTTTCATTGAAGAGATTATGCGGCAGTTTAGATAGAATTATGTCTAGTGCGGTTACAGTGCGGAGAGTGAGTGGAAAATTTTGGGTTTTTTTTTTCGGTCATAGAGGAGTTGTAATGGATTAGATATTGAGGGTGTGCCTAAAGGGGCCCGTCCTTTTTTGGGAAAAATTAAATGAAAAGTTTTTGAAAGGGGGAAAGTCGTTTGTTTTTTGGGCATTTTGGGGGAACGCCTTGTGGTTGAAGCACCTGGAATGGGTTTTTGGGTTAAATTGGGGGAAAAATGTAGCCAAAAAAGCGAATTAAGGAATTTTATATTGTCAGGGAGTGAGATATAATCTTTTACAGTAGGGTTTTTTCCAACGATATTTAAGGGGCAGTTGCGCCCCCCTGCTAGTACAAGCAATGCAAATTTTCCCGTTACAAAAATTAAAACAAATTTAAGGAGCCCTACGTAATTTTTTTACAAAACGAAAGGTTTGGGGGAAAAAGGCTTAAGGGGGAATCGAAGAGGTTTTGGGGGGAGATCGGCCGCGGCGGTGTGTTGAGGAATCAACACAACGTCGCAAAGCAAGGAGTTAATGGGGTTGAATGCCCAGGTAGGTATGGGGGGTATAGAGTGAATCAGGTGTTGACGACGCGGAGGGTAGAGTGGGTATTTTGAGCTTGGGTTTTAAATTTGAAAACGCAAAGTGTTGGAAAAAGTGAAATTTGCATTGCAGCAATCGGGAGGTTTGTGCGTTGTGAGCTGGAGGGCATGATCGTTTGAGTTGGGAGGGGGCCCATAACGGAGGTAGACTTGGGAGGGTTTATCTGGGGGGAAATTTGGGGAAGGCGCCAGGAATAATGGGGCCCAGCGAATTTTATATTTAAAATTGGAACGTTTTAAAGGGGTTTTTGTCGTTTATTCAATATCATGAGCGGGATGGGGTTTTAGGGAACAAAAAAGGTTGGGTGTGGTCGCCTGTCCAAAGGGGGCCATAACGGTTAAAGATTTTCGTGCAAACTCGTTATTATGTGGGGACTATAAAATTTTTGGGAAGGATCTTGGGCCAAAAAGAAAAAAAAAAGTCCTGGCAAAATATTGACGAGGACAATATGGGGGGCCGGGGAGGTCATTATGAAGGTCACGGGATGATTAGAAGTTTTTTTTGAAAAAAAAGTAAATTGGGGGGATGGGGGGGTATTGGCTATAGATTGGGAGGCGGAATTTTATAGTGTGGAACGGGGGGCGTTATGGAAGATTGAATGGCAGGGGTTTGGGGGGAAATTATTCTGGGGCCAAAATTAAATTTTATCAAGAGGATCTTTGCGTGTGCAGGTGAATGGGAGGTTTGGGAGGGTCGATTCAGATGGAAGGGGGTTTGCGCAAGGGTTTTCCCCTTTTACAAATTTTTTTTGCTTTTTTTTCAAACCCCTTTTTTGAGGGATAAGGGTTTTATTGGAAAAATGGGGTGATAATGTAAGGGGTGGGGGAGCGGGCATTGTTGGGAAAGTTCGCGACACGACGATTTTTGGGAGAGAAAAAATGGATTTGATTCGGGTAGAAAAGTTAGTGAAAGTTTTTGAAAAGGCTACTGGAAAGACGTCAACATGGGAAAACAAAGTTTGCTTGGAAAAGGGTCGTGTGGGAAGGAATGGTCTGAAAGGGGGAAAGGGTGGGCCCAATAAAAATATGTGGGATCGTTTATGTAAATGTACAAGTCAGCACACAAAAAATTCCGTGCGTATGTTGATGTGTCTGAAGCGTTTAGGGGTTGAGGCTGCTAATTTAAGTTTTGCACCAAAAGGGGGGATAAAAACGAATTGCATTATTAGAAACTATGGCTTACGGTAATATTTCCGAACTTCGTTGGAATTAAAAAGGTTACAAAAAATGTTTTTTGATTCATTTGGGGAAAGGGAGCGAATGGGTTTTGTAGAGCGGTTGTCACCTCCCCTTGGCCCTGGAGGGTGGGTCTTTTAGATGTCGAAAAAAGGATAATAAGTTTATGTATTTAAAACATAGTTTTTAAGCGGGAGGGGGGGGGAAAGAAGAGGCTTCATGGGTACTCAGGATATGCGACGGGGGGGGGGGTCGGGGTTCATGATAGGTGAGGCAATGTTACGGGTCATCATAAAAAGGGGGATCACCACAAATTTAAATTTAGAAATCTGATAGGGGAAGGAAGGCTCTGGTAGGGCGGGAAAAGGGGTTTATCCGATGTATGATTGGGTAAATTTTGGGGGGTTAAATAAATGCGTTTAAAACCCAAAGTAAAGAAGTTATGTAAGATTTTTTTCATGGAATCTTCCGTCAGGAATGGTTTTTTTTCTATAAAAGAATACGAGAGGATGGGGAAAGCAGGGGTTGTGGGGGATTGGCGACTATTTATCTACGGTGTATTTTTTCATTGTATTGACTTATAAGGGGGTTTTGGGTGGGAAGGTTTTAAGGTTAGTGGGGGGGGGGGGTTTGCAGGGGTTTTTAGGGTTTTAAATTTGATATAAAATGGGGGAATAAAAGGGTTGAAATGCGATTGGGGATTGTTCGGATTATATTACAGAGTGGGCTTTAGGGGGGCGGACGTGCGTCAGAATTAATGCTTGGCACAATTTTTAAGGGAACATTAGAAATAAAGGGGGGTAGGAGGGGGAGGGAGAGAGATTTTTTGGGGTTTTTTCGAAATTCAATTAAGGGATTTTGGATTTGCAAAATGGGTAAAGGGATACGAGGGGTATTTTCCTAGACTTGGGGTGAGCATGAGAGCTTTTTTATAATTAAAAAGTTTTGTATCAAGGCAGTGGGTTTTTTCCCGAGGTTTTCCAAAAACTACAAATTTTCATTGGGAAGGTTTTGCAAACGATTGCATATTTTTATCATTTAAAACTTTTTAAGGCTTTTTGATGAAAAAATTTTTTATGAGACTCAATATTGCATAGGGGTCTTTACGTTTTTTTATTCAATTGAAGTGGTAAAAGTTTTTCCTAGCGTTAGCAATGATTTTTTTTTTGTTTTTTTTATGCTGGTTACAGTTGCTTTTTAGTAATATTAATTACTTGTAACTAGTTTGCATTATTTTTTTTTGTTTTGCTGAGATGTAAAATATCAATGTGTTTTTTTTTTTTGTTTTTTGGATGTTTTTTATTTTGACTTTAGATTATCCCCTTTCCTTCTTTGAAAAGTAAAAACCTATGTTTGTTTAAAATCTCGTGATAATCGCCAAATTAATGTTTTTGGGATCGTGGTGTCTGTTTAACACTAAGATTTAGAATTTGTCTTGCATACGTGTGTTGACAGGCAGAAACCTCCCTGTATTGCCGATGTGTTCATTATGTAAGTGTGTGCTTGGTTGTCATTGTGCGTGTTTTTTTGTTTTTATCTCTGTTTTTTTTGTACAATCTTTATAATTTTTAGTGTTTGATTTTTTTGGTAATATGTAAACCCTTTTTAGAAAGGGTTCTTTAACAAATAAAAAAATACCACGTAAAATAAGTGTTGTGTGAGTGATTATCACTGAATATACGGTGTGTTGTGTGTGAGTGTAAAAAAACCAATGTAAAAAACGGGGGGTGTGGTGGTATTCCCCTGTCTGTTGGTGTCGTTATTAGGCTCGGGTTAAGTGCGATTCTAGGGAGTAATCTTTGTGTGTATCTTTTTTAATTTATTTTTGTCATTTGTATCGCACTGTTTTAAATAAAATATAAAAAAAAGTTTGATAAATTAACATTTGAAATTGAAAAGAATGATAAATGCCAAAATTTACTGGAACCAGCAAACAAAAAAAGAAACAAAGTGATACTCCTGGTAGATCACCCCACCCGATTAGGAGAAGGTGGAGGTGAAGTGACTCTCCCAAAATTCAACCCCACCAGGGAAAGGGCAAAATTACCCGGGGTAGAAACTAACAAATCGGGCACCAGGACTAGTTTCCCCCAGCCCCCCAGAGAGGGGGGGGGGGGGGGCACGCGACGTAAAATGGGGCCTGGTTGCCCGAACAAACCCTTAACCCCCCCTTACACCTACTTTTCCTCACAATACCCCCTTTCCCAAAACTTATGGACGGAGTAATAAGCAAGAACAGAGGGAAAAGAACTATGTCAACCCCGGCTCACCAATCTGAGAAATGGGTTTTTTTCCCACCAGAAATATAAACGATTTTTAAAAAAAAAAGGGCGAATGCCAGAGCCCTCCCCCAAAAGTCTGCTATTTGACCCTTTTAAAATTTTTTCCAAATACATCAGTGGGGTTTTGATCTGTTTCAAGCCAAAGGGTTTACCCTATAGGTAGTATTTAAACTACTTATCCCCCTACAAAACAAACATTCTTTCTCTACAGTGGAATTTCTTTTTCTCTGGCAGAAGCTTCTTATGGCGAAAATATGGAAAGGAGTCTCCCCATAAATTGAAGTATACAGCCCCCGGTCCCCGAAAGGAGGATCTGTTCGGGGACAAAATATTTTATTAAAATCTGGCAATTTTAGGACAGGGGGGTTTGAAAATATCCTCTTAATTTCTTCGAAGCTTTGCATGGCTTCCTCAAACAACTAAGAGGTTCCTTGAAAAACCCTTTTTCAATAGTCTGTAAGAACTGAAGTTAAGCTACTTAGATTTGGTACGAAATTTCTATAGAAGTTACAGATCCAAGGAAACTTCTTAATAACTTTTTGGTAGCAGGAACGTACTTCTAAAACAGCTTTGGTCTTATTAGGAAGTGGTGAGAAGTTGTTATCAGAGATTATGAACCCAAGTATTGTACCTTATGATAGCCAAAAAAGCACTTTTGTGGTTTAACTGTAAGGCCATGATTCTTAGTCTTTTCAAAACAAGCAAATAGTGTATTTTAGATGGTCTTCCCAGACACTTGTCATTATATAAATATTATCAAAATACACTGAAACATTCTTTAGATCAAAAGAAACTATTCTCATAAGCCTAATGTATGTGGCACACGCGGTAACCAAGCCGAAAGGCATTGTGCGGTATTGCATTAGACCTCTATGAGTAGGGAAAGCAGTGTATGGTTTAGAGTCGGGGTTTTAATGGCACTTGCTTTGGGATGCTTGTGAGATGTCTAATTCTGAGAAGAATTTGCAGTCATGGAATTTAAAACAAATCATGATCAATTACTGGCATGGGTTCTGCATCCCATTTTAGTTATAGTATTCAAATAACGAAAATCTTGTGCCAGTCGGGAAGAATTATCGGGTTTCTTAACCATGACAACTGGTGAACAGAAAGCTGATTTCGAAGGTTCTTGATGTTTAAGTTAAATAGTTTGTCAACCTCATTATCAAAAGTTTTTCCCTAGTGAACGGGAACAGGGTAGATTTTCCGCCTTACTGGTTCATGGTCCGACAATTCAATCTTGTGTACAATAGTGGTGGTAAGTCCTGGTACCTCTGAGAATACGTCAGAAAATGAATTTACTAAGGCACTTACTTGAGACTTTTTTTATTTTACAAGTCGTTGTTAATGTTGACATTTGATTCTTTGGTGAGGGATCATGCGTTAAGATGTCCAGTAGTTCCTTCGATTCTGTAAAAGACTCTTCTATAATACAAACTCTACATTCGTACGAATTACCACTTGTATCCAAGCCGAAAGAAGAAGTATCTTCTTTCAAAGGAATTTTTACGCAAAGATTAACTTCTCTTCGATGGTACCGTTTCAAAATATTGACGTGATACATTCTCTCTCTACCCTTGACATCCAAGATATAATCTACCTTATTGCAGACCTTCACTACTTTATACGGTCCGCGCCAGGTAATTAGCAATTTGTTGGATTTGTCAGGTAGGAGAACTAAAACTTCACCCACCAACATTAAACGTACGCCCTTTGGGGCTTTTATGGTCAAAATAGGTCTTGTACGTTTCCATAAAAACATCTCTAGGTTTTTACCGACCAAATCGGGCGTTTTTTCCAACCTTTCCCTTAGATCTAAAAGAAACTGATAGCTGTTTTGAACCTCAGGTTTGAAAATCTTTAGACCAAAGTTCATTCAAAATAGATAGTGGTCACGAGCTTGTCTCCCATAAAGCAATTCAAAAGGGGAATAAACCAAGGAATCACTTGGGAAACTCTCGCATTGCGAAAAGAGCACATGGTAAAATCTATGCCAGTCCGTTGGTTTAAGATACATAGTTTTTTTAGTATCGACTTTAGGATGGCATGTTGTCGCTCCACTCTTCCGTTACACATCGGATGGTAAGGTGTAGTGAAAGAGGTTTAATACCCACAAGTTGATAAACGTGTTCCATTAATTTTGAAGTGAATTTTTGCCCCTTTATCGGACAGAATTTCACGAGGTATACCTACACGTGAAAAAATAGCAAATAAGGCTTCTGCGACTTCTATGGACGTAATGGATTTTAAGGGTACCGCCTCTGGGAAGCTGGACGCGTAGTCAATCATAGTTTAAAAAAATATTTATGACCTCCTGATGAGCGAGGTGTGATAGGACCAACTATATCTACTGCAACCCTTGCAAAAGGGACTGAGAAAATTGGCATCTTTACCATAGGAACTCTCCTAGTTCTCCCCCTTCTGCGGGGAAAGTTGACATACGTGACATGATCTGCAGTACTTATAGATGTCAGAGGACATGCTAGGCCAGAAAATAGGTCTTGTTTTTATTATAGGCCCTTCCTATGTGAAAAATGGCCAGAGACTGGCAAGTCATGCGAAATCTTTAAAGGGTTCACGGCAATCCTGCGGAATGACTAACAGCTTCGACCAACGTCATTGGGTTTGTCCCGCAGACACTATAGTCTGTACAAAAGATCGTGTTTGAACTAAAATTTGTAAAAAAAATTTCTTTCTTTTGGGTCACCTTCCCATTTAAAGCTAACTTCCAGATTCCTCTAAGGAAGGACAAGTCTTTTGAAGACCCTCTAAATCTATATGAGACAGCTCGATTGGCTTTCCTTTGGAAAGAACTAATGGGTGGGTAGGTTTTTTCCTTAGACTGACTTTTGGTAAGGACGTTAATTGAGTCTAGTTGTTGTATAGATTGTGCCACACGTAGTTTTCCACTGGTGTCTGCGTTGTCCAGTTCAAGTGACTGACTTACTAAAGGTGTTGCCGGAGCTTTGTAACCATCAGCTCTCTGATTTAGGTTATCCAACGAATTTTCATCTGAACTATCTGTGAAGAAACAGATATTAGGTTCCAACCCTTCCTTGGAAACTCCAAATTCCAAACAGTCCTTCTCAGATGGGAAAGCAGCCCCTTGTATGTTCCCAACCAAAACAGAACACGAGGTTATCGGGGCCACTACGGCATCTACCCATCCTGAGAACCATTTGCACCTAACGAAACACCTGACTGTTGGAAAAGAATCGCTTCTTCCTAAATAGTCAGTTAATTTAGTGGACTTATAACGTGAAGAATCTAGGTTAGGGAAAAGCTTACTTGAATAACAATACAGGAACATCCAGTGTCTCAAGAATGGTTGACACATTCATACCATTGACTGTACCTTCACTAAAAGGTGCGTTTTATGTTTGATTCAGTGAAAAAATTTACCAACATTTTCACCTTTTTTTCTAGGACAGTCGGGCCGTCTATGACCCCATTCATTACAGTTAAAAATTTTACTGTGAAGGCCGTGGAATTCTTAGGTACGGAGGGTTTGGATCCCTCAATTGCTTAGGCACAACAGTCTTATATCTGCTACGCTCTTTAGGGTAGTTTATTATGAGCGCACGCATATATATCAGCAGCTTGTGCCATTTCTGCAGCCGTATGAACGTTTTTGTTCTTTAATGAAAATTCGTAAGTCAGAGTTTACAGAAGAAAGAATTGACTCTTCCATCGGGCTCG
>NC_069439.1:7692633-7715133 GCF_026875155.1 Cherax quadricarinatus
CCCCTCCCCCCCCTTCCCACCTCTCTCTCTCCCCTTCTCTCTCTTCCCCTCTCTCTCTCTTTCCCCCTTTTTCTTCCCTCCTCTCCCTCTTTCCCTTTTTTTTCTCCTTTTCTCTTCTCTCCCCCTTTTCCTTTTTCTCTCTTCCCCCCCTGCGCCTATCCCTCCCCACCCACTCTCCCTTATTCCCTCCTCTTTCCCCCCTCTCTCTCTCTCTCTCTCTCTCTCTCTCTCTCTCTCTCTCTCTCTCTCTTTCTCTCTCTCTCTCTCTCTCTCTCCCTCCTATCCCTATCCCTCTCCCTTTCCCTATCCCTCTCCCTACCCCCCTTCCCCCTCTCTCCATCCTTCTGCTCCACGCACACAAACACACGCACACACACACACACACACACACCACACACACACACCACACACCCCACACACACACACACCACACCCCCCACACATACATACACACACTTTCATCCCACGCACATCACAAATAACCACACAGAAATACATAAATTTTTCACTCTGTGACAACCATAATTGGTTGCCACAGAGCAGGACGGAAAGCCAAGGGACTGGAGGATGAATCTGGGAAGGAAAATTGGGTAGCAGAACTCCCAAACTAGAAGAGCTTAGCATAAAATTAGGATAGCTGCAGAGAGCAGGAATTGGGAGGTGCAAATCACAGCAGCAGAGGGTAAGATACAGAGATTAGAAGAGAAAATAAAAAATCTGAAACAGCCTAAAGAACTAAAGAGCAATATGGGCATGACATCAGAAACTGCTATGGCAGTCACAAACGAGGGGACTGCAGGGAATGAAGGAGTGAAAGTGTATGCAGAGGCCCTATCAGACCATCGTGGAGCCTGTGAAAAAAAAGAGGATCACACCAGGAACAATCGATGGGACTGCAGGAAATGAAAGAACTAAGCTGTATGTAGAGGCCCTAATAGACCACAGCAGTGCCCAGAGAAAGCTAAGGGAAATTGACAGACCAGTGGGCCCAGGGACAACAGATAGTGAAGAGATTGAGGAAAGGAAAGCTGAAATGGAGGCAACTAAATCGAATCAAGGGATAATTAGGGATATATAGTGAGAGAATGAAAGGGAGAGATCAGTCTTTGTTTATGGGTTCCAGGAAGTTGAAGGGGAAACTGATGAAGCAAGAAGACAAGGGAAGAAGAAAAGTCAATGAAAGCATCATGAAAGCAATAGGAGAAGATGACATGACCCAATGGGCAAATTTTCTGAGAATAGGGGGGTTTGCAAGAGGAAGAAACCGGCCAATCAAAGTGATTTTCAAGGCAGAATCAGCTCGAAACAGGAACTTGCAGGAGAAAGCACGGCTAAGGGATATGTCGGCATACTGGAGGGTGTATCTCGACTGCAACAGAACATGAGAAGAAAGGCAGAAACTGAGAGGGTACAAAGATGGAAGGAGGAAAGAGAAGTGAAGATGGAGATGGACAGGAGAACCCAGGCTCAGGAGGAAGATCAAATGCAGCCTCCCTCACAACCACCTACAGAATCCCCAAACCAGGACAACTCCAATGCAACCAAGCATTCTAACCCAAAACACACATGCTGTACCCAATGCCCCCACCCACCTCATTACAAGCTCCACATTCACATCAACCGCCCATAGTTTCTCATCAGGTCTCCCACTTCCTCATCTGCAATGTATCCCCCAGACCAGAGTTTTAGAAAAAAAGCCAAAGGTTTCATATACAAATGCAGCGAGAATAACAAATAAATGTGAGGAGCGGCATGTAAGAATCAAGGAGACATCCCCAGACATAATAACACTGAAACAAAGCTCGCAAGGACGATAACAGATGTAATCTTTCCACCCGGATATTAAATCCTGAAGAAAGATAGAGGGAGCAGAGGGGGAGGAGGAGTTGCACTGTGTTACAAGAAACGCGATATCTAATAATGATAGAGATCTCCAGTGAATACTAGAAAGGACTGCCCTTCTAGCATCCAGCCTGTTACTGGGTTTTTGTAACAAGTCAGTATCCTGGTCCAATTATCCATTAGAATTTAGTAAGATTCAATAGTGCTTCAGGATTACAACTGGTAGGCTACTAACTAAAGAAATTAAAATTTAATAAGTTTATTAATAACAATAAAGTTGTCTTGGCGAATAATATCAAAATTAATTAAAGTAATCAATTGAATATAATATAGGATACAAGTTCCCACACTTCTCTCGTGTACAGTAGTATTGTGCTGAAGGCACATATCACATCTTTATGACTTTTAAGTACTGTCTGGTACATTGTTAGCATTTAATAACATAATACAAATATATACAAGTAAGTTTGTGTGTATGTGTGCATACACGCAAACTGACTGACTGACTAAAAGTCTTCACATAAACTAACTTTTTGACCAACCTGACAATCAGAACAGCTTGCTTGAACAATAAAACGACTGTTAAGCCAAACAGCAATATAACAAGAAACAGAGACACAGAATCAGGAACAAAGAGATAATATAACGACACTAAGTAGGGACCATCTGCAGATCCTCCACAAAAGTCACAAAACTTCCATACTACTGAATCTAAGTTCAGCATTAGAAAATCCCCGACTGTGACAGTACACAGATATTAGTACAGATTAGGTCAGAAGCTACAGCTCAGGATCTGAGTTTCTCAGAGTGTCTATGAGACACACAACCTCAGTAACAAAAGTCGAAAATCACTAAGTCTAGGCTATGCTCTGCAAACAGAGTTACACAGAACCAACAACAAGAAAGCGACAGAGACGATCTTCCAACAAGGGCCCGCAATGGAAAGCTGGAGAGGCACGTCTTGTTGGAAGCAACGTCAGACAAGAACGAGCGCAGGCCAGGCCGTCCCGCACCCAGGTGAGGTGTGATCACCCCACCCTGATCACGTGACTCTCCGTGGACTGCTGCTGCCCAGCAACACAGAAGCCAGCAGCGAAACGAGCGGAGCGATAGTTAGACAAGGCCGTCAGCTATTTAGCACTCTTGAACAATGAGCACTGAATAATATATAAATGTTACATCCTACCTGATAATATAACTAAGTCAAATAATATAAAGCAATATATTTACGATTTAGCTAATATCGCAATATAAGAAATTTTTAAAAATTATATGAAAGGTAATATACATTATATACATTGTGACCCATTTGGGGGTCGCAATACACTGCTCATCAAAAACTGGTGGGGATTTGAGGAAATGAAACGAATTGATGAAATGGATGAAAGGGACTACATAGGAGCAATCCAGTCTGGGGGCCATACGGTGGTAATTGCAGTGATGTACAACCCACCAGAAGAGTTCACATGGGTTAGAGCAAAGTTATAGTTATGGGTGATTTCAATCACAAGGGGTATTGACCGGGAAAACCTGGAGCCCCATGGGGGTCCCGGAACATTGAGAGCCAAGATGATGGATGCTGTACTGGAAAACCTCATGCATCAACATATTTGAGACACTACCAGAGAGAGAGGTGAGGATGAACAGCAAGACTGGACCCAGTATTCACCTTGAGTTTGTTCAGACATCGAGGATATCACGTATGAAAGGCCCCTTGGAGCTATTGATCACGTGGTTCTGTGCTTTGGGAAAGCATAGCTGAGTTTAAAATGGAGAGGGTTTGCAGGGATAGGACGGGAGAAGCCAATCTACAAAAGGGGGGACTACACAGGCATGAGGAACTTCCTGCAAAACGTTCAGTAGGAAAGACAACTGGCAGGAAAAACGAGTAAAAGAAATAATGGCCTACGTGACAAAATGCAAGGAGGCAGATGAGAGGTTTCTTCTCAAGGGAAACAGAAATAATGGGAAGACCAGAAAAGAGTTCTTGGTTCACCCAAAAGGTAGGGAGGCAAAAACTAAGTGCACTAGAGAATGAAAAAGTACAGAAGACAAAGGACCCGGGAAAATAGAAATATTAGCTGAAGAGCCAGAAAAAAATATACACAGATAAAAAGGGAGGCTCAGCTACAATACAACAATGACAAAGCATCGAAAGTCAAGTCTGACCCGAAGTTGTTGTATAGCAACAACAGTTAAGGACCAGGTAATCAGGCTGAGGAAGGAAGGTGGGGAAGTTCACAAGAAATGACCAAGAAGTATGTAAGGAGCTCAACGTGAGATTTAAGTATTTACAGTGGAGACAGAAAGGACTCCAGGAAGTCAGAATAGGGAGGTACACCAACAAGTGCTGGATGAAATACACACAACCGAGGAGGAGGTGAAGAAGCTGCTATGTGAATTTGATACTTGAAAGGCGGTGGGACCGGACAGCATCTCTCCATATGTCCTTAGAGAGGAAGCAAAAATCTTCAACACATCCATTGAAACTGGGCAAGTACTTGAAGTATGGAAGATGGCAAATGTAGTCCCAATTTTCGAGAAAGGAAACAGACACAAGTCATTAAACTACAGACTTGTGTCACTGACGTGTATAGTATGCAAATTCATGGAGAAGATTATCAGGAGGAGAGTGGTGGAGCACCTAGAAAGACACAAGCTTATAAACGACAATTAGCACGGTTTCAGGGAAGAAAAATCCTGTGTCACAAACCTACTGGAGTTTTATGACAAGGTACGAAGTAAGACACGAGAGAGTGTGGAGAGATTTTATTTTGCTGGACTGCAAGAAGGCCATCGACACAATTCCTCACAAGAGATTAATACAAAAGCTAGAGGATCAGGCACGCATAACAGGAAAGGCACTGCAATTGATCAGAGAAAACCTGACAGGGAGGCAACGAGTCATGGTACGTGACAATGTGTCAGAGTGGGCACCTGTGACGAGTGCACACACTGATACGAGTGATGAGAATGACATGATGGAAGGGATACACTCAAGATTGTCCCTGTTTGCAAATGATGTGAAGTTAATGAGGAGAATTAAATCGGATGAGGATCAGGCAAGACTACGAACAGACCTGAACAGGCTACAAGCCTGGTCCAGCAACTGGCTCTTTGAATTTAACCCCGCCAAGTGCAAAGTCATGAAGATCGGGGAAGGGCAAAGAAGACCGCAGACAGTATTTTCTGCGTGACCAAAGACTGCAAACCTCAATCAAGGAAAAAGATCTTGGGGTGAGTATAATATCGAGCTCATCTCATGAGGTGCACATCAATTAGATAACTGCTGCAGCATATGGGCTCCTGGCAAACCTAACAATAGCATTCCGATACCTCAGTAAGGAATCGTTCAAGACTCTGTACACCGTGTACGTCAGGCCCATACTGGAGTATGCAGCACCAGTTTGGAATCCACACCTGGTCAAGCACGTCAAGAAATTAGAGAAAGTGCGAAGGTTTGCAACAGGACTAGTCCTAAAGTTAAGGGGATTGTCTGCAAAAAAAGGTTAAGGGAAATCGGCCTGACGACACTGGAGGACAGGAGGGTTAGGGAAGACATGATAACGACATATAAAATACTGCGAGGAATTGGCAAGGTAGACAAAAAAACGGATGTTCCAGAGATGGAACACGAAACAAGGGACCACGATTGGAATTTGGGAAGACTCTATAAGTCAAAGGGAAGTTAGGAAGTTTTCTTCATAAAAGATGAAAGGCAGTGGAATAGCCTGAAAGTGACAAAAGCGAAGGCAGGAACCATACATTGTTTTAAGACGAAGTTTGATAAAGCTCATGGAGCAGGGAGAGAGAGGACCTAGTAGCAATCAGTGAAGAGGCGGGGCCAGGAAGTATGACTCGACCCCTGCCAGAATCACAACTAGGTGAGTACACACACGCACAAACACACACACACACACACACACACACACCAGGGAGCTAGGACTGGGACCCCTGCAACCTCAACTAGGTGAGTATACACGCACCCCACACACACACACACACACAAACACACACTTTCAGGCGCGTATACGGGAAAAAGCACTTCAATAGTTTCAGATAATACCTGACAGGGAGGCAACAACGAGTCATGGAACGTGATGAGGTATCACAGTGGGCACCTGTGACGAGCGGGGTCCCACAGGGTTCGGTCCTAGGACCAGTGCTATTTTTGGTATATGTGAATGACATGATGGATGGGATAGACTCAGAAGTGTCCCTGTTCGCAGATGATGTGAAGTTAATGAGGAGAATTAAATCAGATGAGGATCAGGCAGGACTTCAAAGAGACCTGCACAGGCTGGACACGTGGTCCAACAACTTGCTTCTCGAATTCAACCCTGCCAAATGCAAAGCTATGAAGATAGGGGAAGGGCAAAGAAGACCGCAGACAGAGTATAGGCTAGGTGGCCAAAGACTGCAAACCTCGTTCAAGGAGAAAGATCTTGGCTCGAGTATAACGCCGAACACGTGTCCGGAACCACACATCAACCAGATAACTGTCAGTGGAACGCCTTCCAACTGAACAAAAGAAATTAATGGAAAAATAAATAAAGAAATAGCTTAGGAAAAATAATAATGATTTTTTGAGAATTTTACTTAAAATTTAAATATAATAAAAAAAAAAATGGCCTTCAGTTCTTTGAGTTGGGCAGGAGTAGGTATGGCCCTGGATAGTTCCTCTGATGTTATTTATGTTGGTTATCCTGGGCAGATGGTAATCCGATGTTCTGGAATCTCCTACCACTTGGATGGAGCACAAGTAGAAAGGTAAGGGCCGGTAGTAGTAGAATAATGTTAATAAGTATTATTAAACCCGTCTTGCTCCTTTATCTGGCGTCTATCCTGGAAGACCACGCCAGGAACAGAGCTGGTAAATAAGAGAAAATAAACTGGTTACCCATAGTTATGATAAGCGTTCGTCACAACCATTGAGAAGTGAGGACGTGCGCTGCTCATTTACCAACATGGCGCTGCAGAGCTACAGACGCATCAACACTGTTTGCGTTGAGTTGACCCGTGGGGCTGTCACTGGAGCCACGATGGGATTGTTACTACCGGCGATTATCCGTGTACCTACGGTATCGCAAATAAAGAGTATGGGGTGTAGCACTAAATGGGACGACACGGATCTTCGTTAAAAGGGACGTCAGCAAATGTTTATGAAGCGGTGGTGGATAAGTATCAAGAGCCCATTATAGCCGTCAATTCAGCTGTATCAGTACGTCTACATGTTTGTATCACGACACTACACTGGGTTAAATAAGTAATGTCCCTTTTTGAGGCGAATGAATTTGTTATAAAAGATGAAACTACGTAATTATGGTACGGTTCATATGGCCTCTGCAGGTACGGTGGGGCCGCTGGACCTTATGCTGGAAGTTTGGGGGGAACATATTCAGTCAAAATGACCTTACGCCATCCCATACCGTCCTATATTATGTTGCAAGCTTTTTCGAACTCAGGTATATGTAACATATGGCGGGGCAACGTCGTACGTGTCGGCTGTGTGGTTCGTATGACCACATAGCGGCACAGTGTGATAAGCGTCGTAGGAATCCCCAAATATCGCACCAGCAACAACCGGAAGAAGTCGAGGAAGTGGAGGGACGAGAACAGTCTTATGCTCACCCGTCTCGACACGGACATCTTGGAGTGAAGAGGTAGAAAAAGCGCAGGAGAAGGCTTTGGAGGATGCAAAACAGCGAGAAGAAATCACATCAACTGGATATAAATAAAGTATTTGAAGAGACTCTGCCCACTATGGGGGACGAGGATGTGGGCGGCGTCTTTAGTGAAGGACTGGATGTATTGTTAGACGATCGATCGTCAACCGTGTGGAGGAAACCAGGTGAAAATTTGGGATCGGTTGGGGGCATCATGGTGAGGCGACGGATGAAAGCATTGAGTCTGGGGTGTCGCATGGCATGATGGTAAATATAGCAGAAGTGGAGGTGCATCATGATAGTACTAAAGAAATCCCAATGCAGGTGGAGGGTTAGGACGCGAAAGCGAACTGCGACCCCCCAGACTCAGACGGACGTGCTCACTCCTCCCCAAAGGCCAGGGAAAAAGTCTTGGGCGGATGTACAGAGGAAAGGGGAACAGTGAATCCACGAAACAAGAGTTTTTCAAGGTGATTTCCCAAAAAAGGGGAGAGGGATAGAGGTGTAAAATGTATAAGTGAAAAGGTCTATACCTAGAACCAAAGGAAAAATCCCATTAATTGACTTTAAGGTTTTGAAAATAAATATTAACGGTTTGAGATCTGAGCGGAAGCGAAAGTGGTTTAATGAATTTTTGGTGCGTCTAGATGTGGATGTGGTATTTATCCAAAAAACACAATTACGGGAATTGGATATGAGTTGGAATTAGATGGTTACGATGTGTATATGGAAAAATGCGACGAGGTTAAAAGGAGGCTCGCCATTCTGGTAAAGGAAAATAGCCGTTTGTAGTAGCCATAGTGAAAGGGGGGAGGGAGATTTGGATTAGGGTGGATGGTTTATGGGGTAGAGTACATATAAGTTTTGTAGGTGTAATAGGGGCCGGCCGAGGGAGATGCACGACTTAAAACTCATTTTGTACAAGATGTATTAGAAATATCATCTACGTAGTTTACCAAATGTAGCGATAATAGGGGAGACTGGAATTGTGTAATACGACGAAAAGATGTGGAGCCTCGAGGAGCGGGTTGTTGCTTGGGGTTTCCCCTGGGAGATTTATTGAGGGAGTGTGGGTTTAATGGATGTGTGTGGGGGGGGTGGCAATGTGGAGCATACTTTCATTAGAAGAGATTATGCGGCGAGATTAGATGAATGTACGTGTCTAGTGCGGTTACAGTGCGGAGAGTGAGTGTGATAAATTGTGGTTTTTTTCGGATCATAGAGGAGTTGTAATGGATGTGATATTGAGGGGTGGCCTAGAAGGGGTCCGTCATTTTGGAAATTAAATGTAAAGTTATTGAAGAGAGAGGAAAGTCTTTTGTCTTTTGGGCATATGTGGGAACGCCTTGTGGTTGAAGCACCTGGAGATGTGGCTTTGGTTAATTGGTGGGAAATGATAGCCAAAAAAGCGAATTAAGGAATTTTATTTTTAGTCAGGGAGTGAGATATAATCAGTTACAGTATGGTTTCCAACGATATTTAGAGGGGCAGTTGCGCGACTGCTATGTACAAGCGAATTGCTAATTATCCTGTTACAGAAATTGAACGAATTAAGGAGCAACTACGTAATTTACAAAACGAAAGGTTGATGGGGAAAGGCTTAAGGGTGGAATCGAAGAGGTTTTGGGGGAGATCGGCCGTCGGCGTGGTTTTGAGGAATCAACACAGACGTCGCAAAGCAATGGAGTTAATGGGGTTGAATGTCCAGGTGGGTATGCAGGGGTATAGAGTGAATCAGGTGTTGACAAACGACGGAGGGTATGAGTGGTATATTGATGCTTGGGTTAAATTGAAAACGCAAAGTGTTGGAATAAGTGAAATTGCATTGCAGTCAAAACGGTAGGTTTGTGCGTTGTGAGCTGGAGGAGCATGTCGTTTTTATGTTGGGGAGGGCCGATAACGGAGTGTGAGACTTGGGAGGCCTTTATCTGGGGCGCAATTTGGGGGAAGGCGCCAGGAATAGATGGGTTGCCCAGCGACTTTTATATTCAAAATTGGAACGTTTTTAAAGGGGTTTTTGGTACGTTTATTCAATATCATGAAGCGGGATGGGGTTTTAGGGGAACAACAAAGGTTGGCTGTGGTCGTCCTAGTTCCTAAAGGCGAGCATTAACGGTTAAAGATTATCGTGCAATCTCGTTTTTTGTTTGGGGGCTATAAAATTTTTGGAAGATCTTGGCCAACAGAATAAAAAAAGTCCTGGGCAAAGTGATTGACGAGGGACAATATGGGGTGCCGGGCAGGTCTATGTTGAAGGTCACGGTTTTTGATTAGAAGTTTTATTGAAGAAAAAAGTAAGATTGGGAGATGGGGGGTATTTTGGGTATAGATTGGGAGGCGGCATTATGATAGTGTGGAACGGGAGACGTTATGGAAATAATGAGATGGCAGGGGTTTGGGGCGGAAATTATATCATTTGGGCCAAATTAATGTATCAAGAGGCATCTTTGCGTGTGCAGGTGAATGGGAGGTTGGAGATCGGATTCAGATGGGGAGGGGTTTGCGTCAAGGTTGTCCCCTTTCACAAATTTTTTTTTTCTTGTTTTCAAGACCCCCTTTTTTAGAGGGATAAGGGTTTTATTGGAAGCAAATGGGATGAGTAATTAAGGGGTGGGGGAGCGGGCATTGTTGGATATGTCGACGACACACGAAATTTTTGGTGAGAGAAAACATGGATTGATTCGGGTAGAAAAGTTAGTGAAAGTTTTTTAAAAGGCTACTGGCATGACGATCAACATGAGGAAAACAAAGTATATGAATCTTGGAAAAGGGTCGTGTGAGGAAGGAATGGTAGCTGAAAGGTGGGAAAGGGTGGACCAAATAAAGATATGTGGGATCGTTTATGTAAATGATATCAAGTCAGACAACAAATAAATTCCGTGGTATCGTTGGGTAGTGTTCTGAAGCGTCTTAGTGGGTTGAGAGCTGCTAATTTAAGTTTGCAACAAAGGGTGATAACAACGAATGTGCTATTATATAGTAAACTATGGCATGTTACGGTAATATTTCCGATACTTCGTTGTGAATTAAAAAGGTTACAAAAAAGTGTTTTAGATTCATTTGGGGAACAGGGAGCGAATGGTTAAGTAGAGCGGTTGTCACACTCCCGGTTGGCCGTGGAGGGCTGGGTCTTATAGATGTCGAAAAGAGGATAATAAGTATGTATTTAAAACATAGTTATAGCGGGAGGGAGGGGCGAAAGAAGACGGTCTTCATAGGATACATCAGGATATGCGACGGGTGGTGGGGGGTCGGGAGTTCATGATAGGTGAGGCATGTTACGGGTCATCATAAACGTGAGGGATCACTCACAAATTAAATTGAGAAATCTTTATAGGGCAGATGGTAAGGCTCTGGTTTGCGGCGGTAGAAGGGTTTATCCGAAAGTATGATTGGCATAATATTTGGGGGCGTTTAAAAAATTGCGTTTAAAACCCAAAGTAAGAGAAGTTATGTATAGATTTTTACATGGAATCTTGCCGTCAGGGAAAGGTTTTATTCTATAAGAGAATACGAGAGGATGGGGAATGCAGGGATTGTGGAGGATTGGCGACTATTTATCATACGGTGTATTTTTGCGATTGTATTGAACTTATAAGGGTTTGGATGGGTAAGGTTTTAAGGTTAGTGGGGGGAGGGGTTTGCAGGTTTTTGAGGGTTTTAAGTTTGATATAACTGGGGTGAATAAAAGGGTTGAGAATGCGATGGGTATATGATTACGGATTATATATACATGATGTGGGCTAGAGGGGGGCGGGGCGTGCGTGCAAGAATTAATGCATTGGCAGCAACTTTTTATAGGACACAGTGTAGAAATAAAGGGGTGTATGGAGGGAGATGGGAGAGAGATTTTAGTGAGGGTTATCGAAATTTCACATTAAGGGATTTATGGGATTTGCAAAAGGGTAAAGGGATACGACGGGCTATTTCCCAGACTTGGGTGTGAGCATGGAGAGCTGTTTATATGGATGTATAAATGAGTTTTGATATCTAGAGGCAAATAGGGTTATTACCCCGAGGTTTTCAAGAACTACACAAATTTTCATTGAGGAAGGTGTAGCACACGATTGCATATTTTTATCATGTATAAATCATTTCAAAGGGCTTTATGATGAAATTTTCTATGAGACTCAAATATTGCATAGGAGTCTTTACTGTTTTTTTATTCAATTGTTAAATGGTAAAAAGTGTTTCCTAGCGTATAGCAATTGATTTTTATTTTGTTATTTTTATGCTGTGTTACAGTGTGCTTTTCAGTAATATTATATTACTTGTAACTAGTTTGCATTATTTTTCTTTGTTTTGCTGAGATGTAAAAAATCATATCGTAGTTTTGTTTTGTTATATTGGTGTTTTTTATTGTGACTTTTAGTATTATCCCGTTTCCTTCTTTTAATAGTAAATACCTATGTATGTTAAGATCTCGTGATAATCGCCAATATTAATGTTTTGAGTATCGTGGTGCTTGTTAAGCACCTAAGATCTTAGAATTAGTCTTGCATACGTGTGTTTTGACAGGCGAAACCCCACCTAGTATGTGCCTGATGTAAATCTCATGTAGTGTAATGTGTGTGCTTGTGTGTGTCATTGTGCGTTTTTTGTTTGTTTTTATCTCTGTTTTATTGTACAATCTTCATAATTTCCAGTGTTTGATGTTTGGTAATATTTTAACCTTGTTAGAGATGTTCTTTAACAAATAAAGCAATACCACTGTAATGTATAGTGTTGTGTGAGTGTATTATCACTGTAATATACGGTGTGTTGTGTGTGAGTGTAATAACAATGTAACATACGGGGGTGGTGTGAGTGTGTATTACCACTGTACTGTATGGTGTCGTTATTAGGTCTCGGGTTAAGTGCGATTCTAGTGCAGTAATCTTTTGTCGTGTATCTTTTTAATATATTTCTGTCATTTGTATCGCACTGTTTTAAATAAAATATAAAAAAAAAGTTATGATAATATTAAAATTTAAGAATTGAAAAGAATGATAAATGCCAAAATCATTACTGGTAACCAGCAAACAAAATAAGAAACAAAGTGATACTCCTGGTAGATCACCCTACCTGATTAGGAGAAGAGTAGGTGAAGTGACCTCCAAACTTCAACCCCACCAGAAGGTCAATATTACCGGGAGTAAAACTAAAATTCGGACACCGGAATAGTTTCGCCCCCCCCCCCCAAGGGGGGGGGGGGTGCACGCGACGAAACAAAGGGGTTCCTGGTTCCCGAACAACCTTAACCCCCACTTACACCTATTTTCCCCCTCACAATCCCCCCCTTCCAAAATTATGGACGAGTCAAAAGTCACGAAAAAGGGGAAAAAAGAATTTTGACAACCTGGGCCACCATCTGAGAAGGGTTTTTTCCCGAGCCAAAATATAAACGTTTTTAAATTTATGGGGCTGAATAGCCAGAGCCCCATCCAAAGTCGCTTTTTGACCTTTAAAGTTTCCAAAGTACATCTTGGCTTGTGACTTTTTTCAAGAAAAAGGGGTTTTACCGAAAGGTAGTATTTAAATTACTTATACCCCATACTAAAGCAAAAACACTTCTAAAACAGGGGAATATTTTCTTTTTGGACAGAAGTTTCTTACTGGCGAAAGTACGGGAAAAGGAGTTCCCTCAAAAATTTTGAAGTATAAGCCCCGGTCCAGAGGGGAGGCTCTTTTTTGGGGAACAAATTTTTTTTAATATCGGGCTTTTAGGACAGGGGGTTTAAAATTCCTCTTAATTTTTCAAGCTTTGCAGGGCTTCCTCAGAACAACTAAAGGTTCCTTGACACCCTTTTTTAAAATAGTCGTAAAAACTAAAGTTAAGCTACTTGATTGGTCAAATTTCTATAAAGTTAACAGATCCAAGGAAACTTCTTAAAAACTTTTTGACAGGAACGACTTTCTAAAACAGTTTTGTCTTATAGGAAGTGGTGAGAAGTTGTTACAGAGATTATAACCCAAGGTTTTTACCTTTATACCAAAAAGCATTTTGTGGTTTAACTGTAAGGCCATGAGTTTTAGTTTTTTTCAAAAACAATAGTGTTTTAGATGGTCCCCCGCATTTGTCATTATATAATATTAAAAAATACACTGAAAATTTTTTAGATCAGAGAAAACTATTTCAAAGCCTAATGTATTGGCACACGCGGTAACCAACCCGAAAGGCTTGTGCGGTATTCATTAACCCCCATGAGTAGGGAAAGCAGTGAAGGTTTAGAGTGGGTGTAATGGCACTTGCGGGAGCTTGTGAAGTTAATTTGAGAAAATTTTGCAGTCATGGAATTTATACAAGTCATGATCAATACGGGCGGGGTTCTGCTCCTTTAGTTAAGTATTCAAATCGAAAATTTTGGCCAGTCGGAAAAATTTATGGGGTTTTTTTAACCATACAACGGTGAACAAAAAAGCTGATTTCAAAGGGGTTTCTTGATGTTTAAGTTAAATTTTTGTCAACCTCTTTATCAAAATTTTTCCGAGTGAAAGGGAAAAGGGGTAGATTTTCCCCCTTACTGGTTATGGCCCGACAATTAATCTTGGTACAATAGTGGTGGAAGTCCGGTACCTCTGAGAATCGTCAAAAATGAATTTACAAGGCACTTATTGAGATTTTGTTTATTTGACAAGTCTTTGTTAATGTTGACTTTTGACTTCTTTGGTGAGGGACATGCTTAAAGTGTCATTTTTTCCTTCGATTCTGTAAAGACTTTCAAATACAAACTCTAATTGACGAATTACCACTTGTACCCAAGCCGAAAAAAAACTTCGTAAAAGGGAATTTACGCAAAGATTAATTTCTCTTCGAGGTACCGTTTTCAAAAATGACGGAAAATTCTCTCTCAAACCCTTGACACCCCAGAATAATCACCTTATTGCAGCCCTTCACTACTTTTACGTCCGCGCCGGGTAATTTAGCTTTTTGTTGGATTTGTCAGGTAGGGAACAAAAACTTCTCACCACATTAAACTACGTTTGGGACTTTTAGGTCAAAATGGTCTTGTACGTTTCCATAGACATCTCTAGGTTTTTCCGACCAAATCGGGGGTTTTTTCCAAACCTTTCCCTTAGATCTAAAAAAAGATAGCTTTTTTTGAACCCCCAGGTTTGATATCTTTAGACCAAAGTTAAAATTCAAAATAAATGGTCCACGAGCTTGTTCCCATAAACAATTCAAAAGGGAATAACCAAAGGGGAATCATTTGGAACTTCGCATTGCAAAAAGGCAAGGGAAAAAATCTTGCCAGTCCGGGGTTTAAGAAAATATTTTTTTAGTATCGACTTAGGAGGCATGTTGTCGCTCCATTTCCCGTTACACATCGGATGGAAAGGGTTATGAAAAAGGTTTAATACCCAAATTGATAACGTGTTCCATTAATTCGAATAATTTGTCCCCCTTTACCCGGACAGAATTTCACGGGGAATATACACGTGAAAAAATAGCAAAAAGGCTTTCTGCGACTTCTATGGACTAATGGTTTTTAAGGGTACCGCCTTGGGGAAGGGGCGCGTACAATCATATTAAAAATTATTTAGACCCCTGAGACGAGGTGTATAGACCAACAAATTTACTGCAACCTTGAAAAAGGGATGAAATTCATCTTTACCAAGGAACCCCCTAGTTCTACCCTTCTCTGGAAAGTTGACTACGGACATGATTGCAGTACTTAAGATGCGAGGACTCAGCCAGAATATAGTCCTTGTTTTTATTATAGGCTTCCCTATGTAAAAAAGGGGCCAGAGATGGCAAAGTATGCGAAATCTTTAAAATGTTTCAGGGAAACCCTGCGGAATGACTAACAGCTTCGACCAAGTCTTTGGGGGTTTGCCCCGCAGACACTATATCTTGTACAAAGATGTGTTTGAACTCAATTTGAAAAAATTTTTTTTCTCGGGGGTCACCTTGCCATTTAAAGAAATCTTCCGAGTTTCCCCTTAAAGGGAAGGACAATTTTTTAAAGCCCCTAAATCTATATGAAACACCCTTTTGGGTTTTTCCCTTTGGGAAAGAAAAAAGGGGGTGGATGTTTTACCTAGACTGAGCTCTGGAAGGACGTTTTTTGAGTCTATTTTTGTTGATTGTGCCACACGTGTTTTCCACGGGGTGTTGCTTTGCCATTCAAGTGATGACTTTAAAGGGGTTTCCGAGCTTTTTAACCATCAGCTCCTGAAATTTTGGTTTTTTCCCCCGAATTCATCTGGGGAAATATCTGTGAAGAAACAGATATTAGGTTCCAACCCCTTTCCCTTTGGGAAACTCCAAATTCCCAAAAATCCCCTTTTTCAATGGAAAACACCCCTTTAGTTCCCAACCAAAACAAACACGGGTTTCGGGGGCCCCACGGCATCTACCCCTCCTGAGAACCATTGCACTAAAAGAAACAACCCGACTGTTGAAAAGAAACGCTTCTTCCCAATATCAGTTTAATTTTGTGGACTTTAAAAAGGAAAATCTAGGGTTGGGAAAAGTAATTTAATAAAAATCAGGAACATCCTGTCTTAAGAAGGTTGACACATTCATACCCTTGACTTACCTTCACTAAAAGGTGCGTTTTTTGTTTGATTAGTGAAACATTTACCAAAATTTTACCCTTTTTTTTAGGACAGCGGCCCTCATGACCCCTTCATTACAGTTTTAAACATTTTTTACTGTGAAGGCGTGGAATTCTTAGGGAGGAGGGTTTGGGGTCCCTCAGATTGCTTAGGCACAACATCTTATATCTGCACCCTTAGGTAGTTATTAGAGCGCACCATATTTCGAGCTTTTCCATTTCTGCGCCGTATGAACGTTTCGTTCTTTAATGAAATATTTTTAAGTCAAGTTTACAGAAGAAAGGAAAAGTCCTTACCATCAGGCTCGTAAAGATTCGAATCGTGGTCACCTCACATATCAATCCACGAAAAAAATAAACTGAAAAGGTTGTTAAGAATTGATATAATTTTTTTGGGGTTTTTTAATGTGTCTAAACTCCGACCTGTAATGATGAGTATTTTTTTTAAACCAAAGATGCTTTCTTCAGCAGGCTATAACTAGAAAAAACATCAGAGGGTAGAGTGGAAAGACGTTTAATTAACCACAAAAAAAAAAAAAAAAAAAAAAATCGACCTACGGAGAGCATTTTCCAAGAAAAATACCGCTATTCCTCTTGTTCAGAGAAAGGGGGTATTTGTGGCATCCTAAAAATTTTGGTTTTTTTTGGGAAGGGAATTTTAGTACCCTTCATTTTTTCTGTTTAGATAGTTCTTTTTCTTGGCTTCTAATTCCAACCTTTATTGTTTTAACTCCCCCCGCTTTGCCTCTCTTTAATTTCCTTCATTTTGAAGGTACCTCTCTTGCCCGAATCTGTTTCTAGCTATCCTTTCCTGTTCGATTTTTTTTCCCGAGCTAGTCTTTTTTGTTCCTTTTTCTCTTTTCGAGTATTTTTTTTTTCCTCCCTCATAGTCTTTTCCTGTTTTCCCTTTTTTTTTTTCAATAGCCCTTTTAGCAGTAATGAACTATCAAAGGGTTTTCCATAATCCCTTTCCTTTTCCCGCTTTCAACCGAAATTTAAAAAATCCATCTTGTAAAAAGAAATTTAAGCACCCAACTTCAACGACAATTTAAAAATTTTTAAAAGTAACGCTGTTTCAAAAGAGGGGCACAGTCCGCACACTTTTTAAATTTCCAAAGTAGAAAATGAAATAAAATTTTTTCCCCGAAGGAACACTTGTGGGCTCAATACCTTCACAAGAAAAAAACACACGGGTTTACACAGGGGGGGTTTCTCAAGTTCCCCAGGGCCAACAAATAGGGAAACTTTTAAACCGAGCCTTAAAACCAAACAAACGGTAAGTCAAACCCGACTACCATAATGACTTTTACACCTCAACTAAAAATACCCTTTTCTATTTAAATGTTACATCACAAAAGTTAACCCTCAGGACGATGTTTTCTTCAAGAGTCGGATCCTGGGAAGGTCGCCATTGTCAGTGGAACGCCTTCCAAATGAACAAAAGAAAAATTTAAAGGAAAAATAAATACATAAAGAAATAGCTTTGGGAAAAAAGAGAATAAGATTTTGAGAATTTTACTTAAAAATTTTTAAATTAATAAAAAAAAAAAGGCCTTCGTTCTTTGAGTTGGGGAGGGGTAGGTTGGCCCTGGATAGTTCCTTGATGTTATTTTTGTTTGGTATCCGGGCAGATGGTAACCATGTTTGGAATCTCCACCACTTGGGGGGACAAGAAATAGTAAAGGGGCCGTAGTATAAATAATGTAATAAGTATTATTAACCGTCTTGCTCCTTTTTCGGCCCACCGGAAACCCCCCAGGAACAGAGCTGAAAAAAAAGAAAATAAACTGGTTACCCCTAGTTTGATAATATAACATTTAAGAATTGAAAAATGATAAAGCCAAAATCATTACTGGTAACCGCAAACAAAATAAGAAACAAAGTGATACTCCTGGAGATCACCCTACCTGATTAGGAGAAAAGTGGAGGTGAAGGGCTCTCCCAAAATTCAACCCCACCAGGTAAGGCAATATACCAGGAGTGAAAAATAACAAATCGGAAACCCGAACATTTTGCCCCAGCCCCCCCGAGAGGGGGGGGGGTGCACGCGACGTAACTAATGGTTCCTGGTTGCCCGAACAACCTTAACCCCACTTACACCTACTTTTCCCTCACATAACTGCTGCAGCATATGGGCGCCTGGCAAACCTGAGATTAACATTCTGATACCTAAGTAAGCAATCTTTCAAGACACTGTACACCTTGTACGTCAGGCCCATACTGGAGTCTGCAGCACCAGTTTGGAACCCGCACCAGGTTAAGCACGTTAAGAAATTAGAGAAAGTGCAAAGGTTTGCTACAAGGTTAGTTCCAGAGCTCAGGGGAATGTCTTATGAAGAAAGGTTGAGGGAAATCGGCCTGACGACACTGGAGGACAGGAGGGATAGGGGAGATATGTTAACGTGGAATAGACATGGTGGACAGAGACAAGACGTTCCAGAGAGGGGACACAGAAACAAGGGGTCACTCTTGGAGGTTGAAGACTCAGATGAGCCACAGGGATGTTAGGAAGTATTTCTTCAGTCATAGAGTGGTCAGGAAGTGGAACAGTCTGGCAAGCGATGTAGTGGAGGCAGGAACCATACGTAGCTTTAAGACGAGGTATGATAAAGCTCATGGAGCAGGGAGGGAGAGGACCTAGTAGCGTTCAGTGAAGAGGCGGGGCCAGGAGCTAAGTATCGACTCCTGCAACTGCAGTTAGGTGAGTACACACACTGTACATTATTTTCCCCATAATGTCACAAATAAAACTTTCTTAGGAGAGGAAGCTGCAGTCGACGTTTCGGTCCTTCGATCATTTCCAAGTCACAAATGATAATGGCTCAGGATGGATCGAAACGTAACCCAACGTTTCCTGTCTTAAGACAGGGTTACTGATGAAGTGTGCCAGTTACGGTATTGTGGTTGTTTGTAAATTGTTCCAGTCATGGTACTAGTGATTATTTATGAACAGTTCCAGTCATGATGTTGTAAGTTGTGAATTGTTCCTTACACGGTACTGTAATGAGAACTGTTCCATACACGGTATTGTATGATGTTTGTGAATTGTTCCAGGCTGAATATGTAGAATATTTGTGAATTGTTCCACACTGGGTATTGTAGGATATTTGTGAATTATTCCAGACTGGGTATTGTAGGATATTTGTGAATTGTTCCAGACTGGGTATTGTAGGATATTTGTGAATTATTCCAGACTGGGTATTGTAGGATATTTGTGAATTGTTCCAGACTGGGTATTATAGGATATTTGTGAATTGTTCCAGACTGGGTATTGTAGGATATTTGTGAATTGTTCCAGACTGGGTATTGTAGGATATTTGTGAATTGTTCCAGACTGGGTATTGTAGGATATTTGTGAATTGTTCCAGACTGGGTACTGTTACTTATAGTTATCAATTCTCTTCATAAAACGAAGTTCAGAGATCACTCGGCTTTAGCGTTTACTGAGATTCTGAAGCCTTTAACTACATAATGGAGCTTCTCCTTCAGCTGAGGTAGCTGGCGGCTATCTGTAATAGCTGGCTATCAGCTGTCTATATACGGCACTGCTCGGTACACACACACACACACACACACACACGTGCGCGCGGGAGCGCGGTGTTTTGCGAAAAGAAAGTGGAAGGGAAGACCAGGAATGAGAAGATGGCATGCCTAGCCGGGGAAATGCCCGAAGTGCCAGAAGTGCCTGGATGTACCAGGAAGAGGAGGAAGAGGAGGATGAAGAGGGGGGGGAGGAAGAATCCTACACAGATGTCTTTATGGAAGGAAGAGAGAAACCCCGAACTTCAGTTATATATGAAGAGAAGCAGTCGTGCAGTGAGGCACAGCGGCAGTGCATGCTGCAGCACTGAGGCACAGTGGCACTGCATGCTGCAGCACTGAGGCACAGTGGCATGCCTGCTGCAGTATGAGGGACAGTGGCACTGCATGCTGCAGCACTGAGGCACAGTGGCACTGCATGCTGCAGCACTGAGGCACAGTGGCACTGCATGCTGCAGCACTGAGGCACAGTGGCACTGCATGCTGCAGTACTGAGGCACAGTGGCACTGCATGCTGCAGCACTGAGGCACAGTGGCACTGCATGCTGCAGCACTGAGGCACAGTGGCACTGCATGCTGCGTACTGAGGCAACAGCGGTATGCATGCTGCAGCACTGAGGCACAGCGGGAGTGCATGCTGCAGCACTGGGCACAGAGGCACTGCATGCTGCAGCACTGAGGCACAGAGGCACTGCATGCTGCAGCACTGAGGCACAGAGGCACTGCATGCTGCAGCACTGAGGCACTACATGCTGCAGCACTGAGGCACAGCGGCAGTGCATGCTGCAGCACTGAGGCACAGAGGCACTGCATGCTGCAGCACTGAGGCACAGAGGCACTGCATGCTGCAGCACTGAGGCACAGAGGCACTGCATGCTGCAGCACTGAGGCACAGAGGCACTGCATGCTGCAGCACTGAGGCACAGAGGCACTGCATGCTGCAGCACTGAGGCACTGCATGCTGCAGCACTGAGGCACTGCATGCTGCAGCACTGAGGCACTGCATGCTGCAGCACTGAGGCACAGCGGCAGTGCATGCTGCAGCACTGAGGCACAGAGGCACTGCATGTGCAGCACTGGGCACGAGGCACTGCATGCTGCAGCACTGAGGCACAGAGGCACTGCATGCTGCAGCACTGAGGCACAGAGGCACTGCATGCTGCAGCACTGAGGCACTGCATGCTGCAGCACTGAGGCACAGCGGCAGTGCATGCTGCAGCACTGAGGCACAGAGGCACTGCATGCTGCAGCACTGAGGCACAGAGGCACTGCATGCTGCAGCACTGAGGCACAGAGGCACTGCATGCTGCAGCACTGAGGCACAGAGGCACTGCATGCTGCAGCACTGAGGCACTGCATGCTGCAGGGACTGAGGGACAGCGGCAGTGCATGCTGCAGCACTGAGGCACAGAGGCACTGCATGCTGCAGCAAATGAGGCCAGAGGCACTGCATGCTGTAGCACGAGCAACTGCATGCTTTCAGCACTGAGCACAGCGGCACTGCATGCTGCAGCACTGAGCACAGAGGCACTGCATGCTGCAGCACTGAGGCACAGAGGCACTGCATGCTGCAGCACTGAGGCACAGAGGCACTGCATGCTGCAGCACTGAGGCACAGAGGCACTGCATGCTGCAGCACTGAGGCACAGAGGCACTGCATGCTGCAGCACTGAGGCACAGCGGGACTGCATCTGCAGCACTGAGGCACAGAGGGCACTGCATGCTACATCACTGAGGCACAGGGCACTGCATGCTGCAGCACTGAGGCACAGTGGCACTGCATGCTGCAGCACTGAGGCACAGCGGCACTGCATGCTGCAGCACTGAGGCACAGCGGCACTGCATGCTGCAGCACTGAGGCACAGCGGCACTGCATGCTGCAGCACTGAGGCACAGAGGCACTGCATGCTGCAGCACTGAGGCACAGCGCCACTGCATGCTGCAGCACTGAGGCACAGAGGCACAGAGGCACTGCATGCTGCAGCACTGAGGCACTGCATGCTGCAGCACTGAGGCACAGAGGCACTGCATGCTGCAGCACTGAGGTACAGCGGCACTGCATGCTGCAGCACTGAGGCACAGAGACACTGCATGCTGCAGCACTGAGGCACAGCGGCACTGCATGCTGCAGCACTGAGACACAGCGGCACTGCATGCTGCAGCACTGAGGCACAGCGGCACTGCATGCTGCAGCACTGAGGCACAGAGGCACTGCATGCTGCAGCACTGAGGCACAGCGGCACTGCATGCTGCAGCACTGAGACACAGCGGCACTGCATGCTGCAGCACTGAGGCACAGCGGCACTGCATGCTGCAGCACTGAGGCACAGCGGCACTGCATGCTGCAGCACTGAGGCACAGAGGCACTGCATGCTGCAGCACTGAGACACAGCGGCACTGTTTTGCATACTGATTATTGTGTTCAGCGGGTCGTGTCTTGCGTTAACTTGAGCGAGATATTGTGTACGATGTTTTAAACACAATATCCTGGACAATACCCTAAAGCAATGGCCTGGACAATACTGCGGTCTTAATGGCCACGACGATACTACAGTGTTAATGGCCTGGAAGGGAAGGGATTTTAATAATTTGGGTAACGATGGAAAAAAAACTTCTGGATGATTCCAAGTGGTGAACTGAAAAGTGAAATTTCGAGTCTAGAGAGAGTCTAGACTAGAGAGTTTAAGATTCTAGAGCGTAGAGGGTTTAGAAATTCTAGAGAGAGACTTTCCTATGTGTAGAGCGAGGTCACGACTTTATAAAGCTTTGCACATAGCATAAAGTTTTCTCAGCTAGTTAATGGCTGGAAACACTTGTCCTGTTTCCTGACGAAACTTACTTAACTTTGAATAATTTATTGAAGTTACGGGCTTGGACGATTCACTATACCCGTAGAAATCATACAATACACG
>NC_069439.1:7725133-7735133 GCF_026875155.1 Cherax quadricarinatus
TATTAGGTAGATGGCGAGAATATTTTGAGGAACTTTTAAATGTTGAGGAAGAAAGGGAGGCGGTAATTTCATGCACTGGTCAGGGAGGTATACCATCTTTTTAGGAGTGAAGAAGAGCAAATGTAAGTGTGGGGGAGGTACGTGAGGCATTACTTTGAATGAAAGGGGGTAAAACAGCTGGAACTGGTGGGATCGTGACAGAAATGTTAAAAGCAAGGGGGATATAGTGTTGGAGTGGTTGGTATTTTGTTTAATAAATGTATGAAAGAGGGGAAGGTACCTAGGGATTGGCGGAGAGCATGTATAGTCCCTTTATATAAAGGGAAAGGGGACAAAAGAGATTGTAAAATTTATAGAGGAATAAGTTTACTGAGTATACCAGGAAAAGTGTACGGTAGGGTTATAATTGAAAGAATTAGAGGTAAGACAGAATGTAGGATTGCGGATGAGCAAGGAGGTTTCAGAGTGGGTAGGGGATGTGTAGATCAAGTGTTTACATTGAAGCATATATGTGAACAGTATTTTTATAAAGGTAGGGAAGTTTTTATTGCATTTATGGATTTAGAAAAGGCATATGATAGAGTGGATAGAGGAGCAATGTGGCAGATGTTGCAAGTATATGGAATAGGTGGTAAGTTATTAAATGCTGTAAAGGTTTTTATGAGGATAGTGAGGCTCAGGTTAGGGTGTGTAGAAGAGAGGGAGACTACTTCCCGGTAAAAGTAGGTCTTAGACAGGGATGTGTAATGTCACCATGGTTGTTTAATATATTTATAGATGGGGTTGTAAAGGAAGTAAATGCTAGGGTGTTCGGGAGAGGGGTTTGGGATTAAATTATGGGGAATCAAATTCAAAATGGGAATTGACACAGTTACTCTTTGCTGATGATACTGTGCTTATGGGAGATTCTAAAGAAAAAATGCAAAGGTTAGTGGATGAGTTTGGGAATGTGTGTAAAGGTAGAAAGTTGAAAGTGAACATAGAAAAGAGTAAGGTGATGAGGGTATCAAATGATTTAGATAAAGAAAAATTGGATATCAAATTGGGGAGGAGGAGTATGGAAGAAGTGAATGTTTTCAGATACTTGGGAGTTGATGTGTCGGCGGATGGATTTATGAAGGATGAGGTTAATCATAGAATTGATGAGGGAAAAAAAGTGAGTGGTGCGTTGAGGTATATGTGGAGTCAAAAAACATTATCTATGGAGGCAAAGAAGGGAATGTATGAAAGTATAGTAGTACCAACACTCTTATATGGGTGTGAAGCTTGGGTAGTAAATACAGCAGCGAGGAGACGGTTGGAGGCAGTGGAGATGTCCTGTTTAAGGACAATGTGTGGTGTAAATATTATGCAGAAAATTCGGAGTGTGGAAATTAGGAAAAGGTGTGGAGTTAACAAAAGTATTAGAGGGCAGAAAAGGGGTTGTTGAGGTGGTTTGGTCATTTAGAGAAAATGGATCAAAGTAGAATGACATGGAAAGCATATAAATCTATAGGGTAAGGAAGGCGGGGTAGGGGTCGTCCTCGAAAGGGTTGGAGAGAGGGGGTAAAGGAGGTTTTGTGGGCGAGGGGCTTGGACTTCCAGCAAGCGTGCGTGTGCGTGTTAGATAGGAGTGAATGGAGACGAATGGTACTTGGGACCTGACGATCTGTTGGAGTGTGAGCAGGGTAATATTTAGTGAAGGGATTCAGGGAAACCGGTTATTTTCATATTGTCGGACTTGAGTCCTGGAAATGGGAAGTACAATGCCTGCACTTTAAAGGAGGGGTTTGGGATATTGGCAGTTTGGAGGGATATGTTGTGTATCTTTATACGTATATACTTCTAAACTGTTGTATTCTGAGCACCTCTGCAAAAACAGTGATAATGTGTGAGTGTGGTGAAAGTGTTGAATGATGAAAGTATTTTCTTTTTGGGGATTTTCTTTCTTTTTTTTGGTCACCCTGCCTCGGTGGGAGACGGCCGACTTGTTCAATATATATATATATATATATATATATATATATATATAATATATATATATATATATATATATATATATATATATGTGTGTGTGTGTGTGTGTGTGTGTGTGTGTGTGTGTGTGTGTGTGTGTGTGTGTGTCGTGCCGAATAGCCAGAACTTGCGATCTTGGCTTAAATAGCAACGCTCATCTTGCCATATAGGACAAGTGAAAATTTGTGTATGCAATAATTTCGCCAAAATCATTCTGAATCTAACGAAAAAAATATATTTCATTGTATTTGTTTAATATTAAATTACTCTAAACAAATCTAAAATATATTTATTTGGGTTAGGCTAAAATAAATTGTTCTTGTTATAATAAGGTTAGGTAAGTTTTCTAAGATTATTTTGGTGCAAAATAAATTTTTTTTACATTAACATTAATGAAAAATATATATCTTTAAACGTATAAAAGAAAATTTCAGAAAGGACTTAATTTTAAATGAGTTCTTGCTAATTGACCAGTTTTACATATTCGGCACGACATATATATATATATATATATATATATATATATATATATATTTTATATATATATATATATATATATATATATATATATATATATATATATATATATATATATAATGTATCGCACTAAATAAGCTGGACTTACCGAAGTGACCGAACTCCCCTTAAATATTAAACTATATATATATATATATATATATATATATATATATATATATATATATATATATATATATATATATTATATATATATATATTATATATTATTAACACATCGGCCATCTCCCACCAAGGCAGAGTGGCCCGAAAAAGAAAAACTTTCATCATCATTCACTCCATCACTGTCTTGCAGAGGCACGCTTACACTACAGTTATAAAACTGCAACAGTAACACCCCTCCTTCAGAGTGCAGACACTGTACTTCCCATTTATATATGCATAGGAATTTCGTAGCCAGTAGTATTCGAACGAAGCCCTGGCAGCTTTCCCCTAGTATAGATAACTTACAAACTGGCGATTTAAACCACTCAGCTACAGATGCAAATATTTCACTTGTGACTGTTGACTGCACTGAATACAGTATCGCTCATGAGGCGAGAACACACAAGAAGGGAATAAAATAGCTAGAAACAATGATTAAGGCTCACTGATGTGCCTGGTATTAGGAGAAACATGACTTGTGGTCGCGCAGGTTACCTGAAGTTATCAGGCATCTGTAGCTGAGTGGTTAAAAGCATACATATTGATATGTTATCTAAACTGCTTGAATTGGGTGGCCATAAAGTCTTGTAGGAAATCTTCATAATGTTTTATGTATTGTCTAGAAAGAGAGAAAGGAGAAAGTGCGAGAGAAAGAGAGTGAGAAAGAGTAAGGAAGAAGGAAAAATGAAAAATTAGAAGTAAGAAAAGTTAGGAGGTAGACTGAAAGAAAGGCAACAAGAATCGAGACAAAAGAAGGAAAAAAAACGTACTGGAATGGAATACATTCACTAAGTTAAAATGGCAGAGATAATTGGAACACTCCGAGCATCGTATATAGGCAGTAAGTTGAGTAAGTTGTGCTCACAGTAATGTGTGACAGCGGCTACTTAAGGCTGCTGTGGGTCGCTTCTGTCCTTTAGATGCCTTGTTTGGCTGTATTTACGTCTCTGATTTCCATATCCGACGCGAGGAGCTGTTGTTGACGTGGAGTTAGTGGTGGATTACATGAGTTTATCAGTGTTTTAGCCTTCTGGATCTGTTCCAGAGAGAGAGAGAGAGAGAAGAGAGAGAGATTTGTGTGTGTGTGTGTGTGTGTTGTGCGCGGGGTGTGCGTGTGTGTGTGTGCGTGTTTGCGTGTGTGTGTGTGTTGTGTGTTGTGTGTGTGTGTGTGTGTGTGCTTTGTGTGTGTGTGTGTGTGTGCGAGTTTTGCGTGCGTTGTGTGTGTGCGTGTTCCCGTGTGTGTGTGTGTGGTGTGTGTGTGTGTGTGTGTGTGGTGTGTGTTTTGTGTGTGTGTGTGTGTGTGTGTGGGGTGTGTGTGTGTGTGTGTGTGTGCGAGTTTGCGTGCGTGTGTGTGTGTGCGTGTTCCCGTGTGTGTGTGTGTGTGTGTGTGTGTGTGTGTGTGTGTGTGTGTGTGTGTGTGTGTGTGTGTGTGTGTGAGTGTGTGTGTGTGTGTGTGTGTGTGTGCGCGTGTGTGCGTGTGTGTGTGTGCGTGTTTGCGTGTGTGTGTGTGTGTGTGTGTGTGTGTGTGTGTGTGTGTGTGTGTGTGTGTGGTGTTGTGTGTGTGTGGGGTGTGTGTGTGTGTGTGTGTGTGTGTGTGTGTGCGAGTTTGCGTGCGTGTGTGTGTGTGCGTGTTCCCGTGTGTGTGTGTGTGTGTGTGTGTGTGTGGTGTGTGTGTGTGTGTGTGTGTGTGTGTGTGTTGTGTGTGTGGTGTGTGTTTTGGGTGTGTGTGTTGTGTGTGTGTGTGTGCTTTTGTGTGGGTGTGTGTGTGTGTGTGTGTGTGTGTGTGTGTGTGTGTGTGTAAAATTACCACTTAACAAGAACAGAGTATATGTACATGTTCTCCAGTCTTCTGCTATAAATATATTATCTAAGTTCTCAATATTCGGTGTAGTTCTGGTTGTAAACAAGAAGCTGATATTGACAAACTATGGATTTAGAGTCTCACTGCTTGTACAATTTAGGACATTTATTAAAGGAAACCTTTCCCCACGAATTGCTTTTTCCGTCTTAATAATTTATTTATGGAGAGAGAAGCCATTACAGGTGGAAACTTATCTTAAATAAATGCCCTAAACATCACATTAAGATTTTTATCCACAACAATAGTTTTGACGGGCACATTTTCAGTATCACTCCTAAATTGATTCTTACGAACTTTGATATGAAACCTCTTGTTCTTCCTGTGTTTTCCAGTGGATGTTAAGAGGCGCCTGAGTTTCCCTGTCTCCTATTATCATGTTTATTTTTCCCTATAATCTACCTTGTCTATAATTGTCGCATTTGCTTTGTCTGCTTTCGTAAGGTGAAGTCCAGGATCTTTCCTAAATTCATAGTATAACTATTTGAGGACAATTGTACTGGACGTCTGAGCTTTGTCCAGACCTCTCCCCTTCAAGGTGTTATTTGCATATATAAATATAACTGTTATAGATCTGTCAGTAAATGATTTACATGAATCATACAGTTCTGCTTTATTCCACTTAGCTGGACGGGGAATAAATTCCATATGGTGTAGAATTGCTATGGAAGTTTGATCAGGTCTAATGGTATGCAAGTGTGTTCAATATACTATCTTAAGAATTCTGTCCTAGGAATGTGCCTAACAGAGCCATCAATCAGAACGATAATTTGAGCCAATCTTTTTATTTTACCAATCTTAAAACTACATAGATTAAATAATGTTGACAGTGTCTATGTATTGTAAATAGGAACAGAGTGATGTTTAACGAATATAAGATTTTCTTCGCAGTCGTTTAAAACTACTCTGGTATCAAGTCAGTGATAGTTGTCAGCTAATCATTGAGGTAAGTAGCTCCTCGGTGCGCCTCTTACAAAGGTGTTCATTACAGTGATCCTCTTATACCAAGGATAATCCTCTTCCTCCATGTCTTCACAACTTTCCTCCTCTCGTCATAGCGGCTTTGAGATCTGAGACCACTGATTGAAGCCTTCTCCTGGTTCCTGTAGTTCTTATCTTTCTCTTGCTCTTATCTTTTTCTTGCTCTTATTTTTCTCTTGCTCTTATCTTTTTCTTGCTCTTATTTTTCTCTTGCTCTTATCTTTTTCTTGCTCTTATTTTTCTCTTGCTCTTATCTTTTTCTTGCTCTTATTTTTCTCTTGCTCTTATATTTTTCTTGCTCTTATCTTTTCTTGCTCTTATCTTTACTTGCTCTTACTTTCCTTGCTTTTATCTTTTTCTTGTTCTTTTCTTCTTGCTCTTATCCTCCTCCAGCTCTTATCTTTCTCCAGCTTTATCTTTCTCCAGCTTTATCTTTCTCCAGCTTTATCTAACTCCAGCTTTATCTAACTCCAACTTTATATTCCTCCAGCTTCATCTTCCTCCAGCTTTATCTTCCTCCAGCTTTATCTTCCTCCAGCTTTGTCTTCCTCCTGCTGTTATCTTCCTCTTACTCTCGTCTACCTCCGGCTATCTTCCTCCAACTGTTATTTTCTTTCTGCTGTTATCTTCCTCCTGTTGTTATCTTCCTCTTGCTGTTATCTTCCTCCAGCTGTTATCATCCTCCAGCTGTTATTTTCCTCCATCTGTTGTCATCGTCCAGTTATCTTCCTCCAGATGTTATCTTCCTCCTGCTGTTATCTTCCTCCAGCTGGTATCATTTTTCCCTTTTTTATCTTCCTCTAGCTGTTATCCTCCTCCAGCTGTTATCATCCTGCTGCTGTTATCTTCCTACAGCTGTTATCTTCCTCCAGCTGTTATCCTCCTTCAGATGTTATCTTCCTCCTGCTGTTATCTTCCTCCAACTGTTATCTTCCTCCGGCTGTTATCTTCCTCCAGCTGTTATCTTCCTCCAGCTGTTGTCCTCCTCCAGAAGTTATCTTCCTCCTGCTGTTACCTTTCTCCAGCTGTTATCTTCCTCCGGTTATCTTCCTCCAGCTGTTATCTTCCTCCAGCTGTTATATTCCTCCAGCTGTTATTCTCCTCCAGATGTTATCTTCCTCCTACAGTTATCTTTCACCAGCTGTTATCTTCCTCCAGCTGTTATCTTCCTCCAGCTGTTATTCTCCTCCAGCTGTTATCTTCCTCCTACAGTTATCTTCCTCCATCTGTTATCTTCCTCCAGCTGTTATCCTCCTCCATGTGTTAACTTCCTCCAGCTGCTATCTTCCTCCAGCTGTTATTCTCCTCCAGCTGTTATCTTCCTCCTACAGTTATCTTCCACCAGCTGTTATCTTACTCCAGCTGTTATCTTCCTCCAGCTGTTATTCTCCTCCAGCTGTTATCTTCCTCCTACAGTTATCTTCCTCCATCTGTTATCTTCCTCCAGCTGTTATCATTCTCCAGCTGTTATCCTCCTCCATGTGTTAACTTCCTTCTGCTGCTATCTTCCTCAAGCTGTTATCTTTCTCCAGCTGTTATCTTCCTCCAGCTGTTATTCTCCTTCATCTGTTATCTTCCTCCTACAGTTATCTTCCTCCAGCTGTTATCTTTCTCCAGCTGTTATCTTCCTCCAGCTGTTATTCTCCTTCATCTGTTATCTTCCTCCTACAGTTATCTTCTTCCAGCTGTTATCTTCCTCCAGCTGTTATCCTCTTCCTGATGTTATCTTCCTCCTGACGTTATCTTCCTCCAGCTGTTATCCTCCTCCAGATGTTATCTTCCTCCTGTTATCTTCCTCCAGCTGTTATCTTCTTCCAGCTGTTATCTTCCTCCAGCTGTTATCTTCCTTCAGATGTTATCTTCCTCCAGCTGTTATCCTCCTCCAGCTGTTATCTTCCTCCAGCTGTTATCTTCCTTCAGATGTTATCTTCTTCCAGCTATTATCATCCTCCAGCCGTTATCTTCCTCCAGCTGTTATCGTCCTCCAGCTGTTATCTTCCTCCAGCTGTTATCTTCCTTCAGCTGTTATCATCCTCCTGCTGCTATCTTCCTCCTGCTGTTATCTTCCACCAGCTATTATCTTACTCCAGCTGTTATCTTCCTCCAGCTGTTATTCTCCTCCAGCTGTTATCTTCCTCCTACAGTTATCTTCCTCCATCTGTTATCTTCCTCCAGCTGTTATCATTCTCCAGCTGTTATCCTCCTCCACGTGTTAACTTCCTCCTGCTGCTATCTTTCTCAAGCTGTTATCTTTCTCCAGCTGTTATCTTCCTCCAGCTGTTATTCTCCTCCAGCTGTTATCTTCCTCCTACAGTTATCTTCCTCCAGCTGTTATCTTCCTCCAGCTGTTATCCTCTTCCTGATGTTATCTTCCTCCTGACGTTATCTTCCTCCAGCTGGTATCCTCCTCCAGATGTTATCTTCCTCCTGTTATCTTCCTCCAGCTGTTGTTATCTTCCTCCTGTTATCTTCCTCCAGCTGTTATCTTCTTCCAGCTTGTTTTTTTTTCTTTTCCCCCAGCTGTTTATCTTCCTTCAGATGTTATCTTCCTCCAGCTGTTATCTTCCTCCAGCTGCTATCTTCCTCCAGCTGTTATCTTCCTTCAGATGTTATCTTCTTCCAGCTATTATCATCCTCCAGCTGTTATCTTCCTCCAGCTGTTATCGTCCTCCAGCTGTTATCTTCCTCCAGCTGTTATCTTCCTTCAGCTGTTATCATCCTCCTGCTGCTATCTTCCTCCTGCTGTTATCATCCTCCAGCTGTTATCTTCCTCCAGCTATTGTCCTCCTCCTCCTCCTATTATCTTCCTTCTGTTATCTTCCTCCTGTTATCTTCCTGTTATCTTCCTCCTGTTATCTTCCTCCTGCTGTTATCTTCCTCCTGCTGTTATCCTCCTCCAGCTGTTAGCTTCCTCCTGTTTTATCTTCTTCCAGCTGTTATCTTCCTCCAGTTGTTATCTTCCTCCTGTTACCTTCCTCCTGCTGTTATCTCTCTCCTGCTGTTATCTTCCTCCAGCTGTTATCTTCCTCAAAATATCATCTTTCTCCAGCTGTTATCTCCCTCCATATGTTATCTTCCTCCAGCTGTTATCATCCTCCAGCTGTTATCTTCCTCCAGTTGTTATCCTCCTTCAGATGTTATCTTCCTCCAGCTGTTCCTTCCTCCAGCTATTATCCTCCTCCTGCTGTTATCTTCTTCCTGCTGTTATCTTCCTCCTGCTGTTATCTTCCTCCTGCTGTTATCTTCCTCCTGCTGTTATCTTCCTTCTGCTGTTATCTTCCTCCAGCTGTTATCCTCATACAGCTGTTATCTTCCTCATGTTTTTATCTTCTTCCAGCTGTTATCTTCCTCCAGCTGTTATCTTCCTCCTGTTATCTTCCTCCTGCTGTTATCTCTCTCCTGCTGTTATTGTCCTCTTGCTTTTATCTTCCTCCAGCTGTTATCATCCTCCAACTCTCACCTTCCTGTACACTCTTCTTCTTCCAACAATCCTCTTCCTTCAATTTCCTCCTTCCTCCATCACTTTTTTCCTCCATCACTCTCCTCTTTTTTTCCATCACTTTTTCATCCATCACTTCTTCCCTCCATCATTCCCTCCTCCATCATTTCCCTTCCTAAATCACTCCTTCCTCCATCACAGCTACCTTTCCCCCTTCACTTCTTCCCGCATCACTCCTTCCTTCATAACTCCTTCCTTCATAACTCCTTCCTTCATAACTCCTTCCTCCATCACTTCTTCCTCCATCACTCCTTCCTTTTATAACTCCTTCCTCCATCACTCCTTCCTTCAAACTCCTTCCTCCATCACTCCTATTCCTCCATCACTCCTTCCTCCATCACTCCTTACTCCATCACTCCTTCTTCCATCACTCATTCCTTCATAACTCCTTCCTCCATCACTTCTTCCTCCATCACTTCTTCCTCCATCATTCCCTCCTCCATCATTCCTTCCTAAATCACTCCTTCCTCCATCACTCTCCTCCTTCACTTCTTCCTCCATCACTCCTTCCTTCATAACTCCTTCCTCCATCACTCCTTCCTCCAACACTCTTTCCTTCATAACTCCTTCCTCCATCACTCCTTCTTCCCTCACTCCTTCCTACCACACTCCTTCCTTCATGAACTCCTTCCTCCATCACTCCTCCTTCCTCCTTCACACTCCTTCCTCCTAAACGTCTTCCTCCATCACGTCTTCCTCCATCACTTCTTCCTTCATAACGCCTTCCTCCATCACTTCTTCCTCAATCATTCCTCCTTCCTCCATCATACTCCTTCCTCCATTACTCTTCCTCCATCACGTCCTTCCTCCGTCACTCCTTCCATCAAACGCCTTCCTCCATCACGTCTTCCTCCATCACTCCTTCCTTCATAACGCCTTCCTCCATCACGTCCTTCCTCCATCACTCCCCCCTTCCTTCATAACGCCTTCCTCCATCACTTCTTCCTCCATCACTCCTTCCTCCATCACTCCTTCCTCCATCACTT
>NC_069439.1:7740133-7760133 GCF_026875155.1 Cherax quadricarinatus
GAAGAATTGTACGGGACTCAAACTGAGGGAGGATTTCACTGTATTCACTGAGGACACCTTCACTGAAAACGTCTTGGTCCTTGAACCATGATCTCTTCAAATACATGAGCAACAGCAGCAGCAGCAGCAGAAGCAGCAGCAGCAGCAGCAGCAGCAGCAGCAGCAGCAGCAGAAGCAGCAGCAGCAGCACCAGCAGCAGTGGTAGTAGAGGTAGTAGTAGTAGTGGTGGTGGTAGTAACAGGTTGAAAAAAAAATATGCAATACTTTGTTATCCTTGTTTTCGGGTATATTACATACGTTTTTATTCCTGAAGAGTCCTGCTGCGCAGGCCAGACTTTCAAAATTGAAGATTCCCAAGTGTTGTACATGTGTCGTCAATCCACTTGTTGGCAATATATACCATTAAAATAACAGTATTTGTATCACAACACAAAGTAGTAACCTATTCCAGGCTGGTAGCTCATTCCCAGCTGGTAGCTCATTCCCAGCTGGTAGCTTATTCCCAGCTGGTAGCTTATTACCAGCTGGTAGCTTATTCCCAGCTGGTAGCTCATTCCCAGCTGGTAGCTTATTCCCAGCTGGTAGTTTATTCTCAGCTGGTAGCTTATTCCCAGCCGGTAGCTTATTCCTAGCTGGTAGCTTATTCCCAGCTGGTACCTTATTCTCAGCTGGTAGCTTACTCCCAGTTGGTAGGAGCAATGGAATATGTGTCAGTGTTCTGGCTCACTCCCAGCTGCTGGAGGTATAAGAGAGCCAGTATATCACCATGGTTATAATGTGAGTCTTCTTTCATATCTTCCTTCCCTTTTCTATTTCTATATCCCTTTTTTTTCCGTACCCATTCTACTCCCTTGCGGTCCTTTTCCTCTCCACTTCTTGTCTTCCCCTCCTCGTCCTTTATACATTTTCTCCTCCTTCACCACTTCGTGGAAAATCGAAACACGGCAATTTTACGAGTGACTCTTGCTGTGTCCCCTTACATGAGAGACACTGGTAGTCCCTTTACTCCGGGGACTTCTTATTTCTTACCCTGGAGACTTTTTTCTTTACTTCAGGGCTGTTGTTTTTCCTACCCTGGGAGACTCGTTCTTTCTTTAGTGCAGGGCTGTTCTTTTTCCTACCCTGGGGGACTTCTTTAGTGCAGGGCTGCTCTTTTTCCTACCCTAGAGGACTTTTTTCCATAACCCAGGGGATTTCTTTTCGTACCCCGGGAGGCATCCTGTTGTTTCCGGGGACTTTGGCAGTACAAATTAAGACTTGTCGTAGGTACTAAAGATTTACACATTGAAATATGAGGCCTAAAGGAGGCACTACTTATGTGGCTAAGGTGATAATTTATTTATCAACTATTACTTTAATGAAAGTAGTAATATTTATATTTATTGAGTAAATACACTGCTTGAATAATTTACATTGTGCTCGTGTAATGGATATAAGACTTATATACATCAGAAGACAGGATTTATATAATTTAGCAGGTAGGATTTATACAAGTTTAAAGATGAAGTTGTATTTATGGATGTATTTTAGGGTTCAAAATAAACGATAACTAATTAGTTAAGCAAACCCACTGCAAGTAATTACTTAGGTAAAACCAATGTAAGTAATTACTTTAATATACTCAAACTTACTTATTACTTAAACTCACTTTACTCAGTGTTCTCTGTGCAAGATATTTATCGCTTCTTTCTCTCTAGTCCACAGTTTCCTTATTCTCCAATTTCTCCATCATCGCTCCACTTCTCCATGATCTTAATTTCCACTTTCTCTTCTTGGTTTGTTCTTTTCACCTCTTGCTTTGTGTGCTCTTCGTCGTGTTTACTTTGTGTTTACATTACTTCCTCAATTTAGTTTTCCTGTATATTCTTCTTTATCCTTGTTTTACTTTTCTATATCTTTCTTATTACTGTCTCTACATATCATCCGGTGATTGCATTGATGCACTCATGGAGTCTCCTGTTATACACCTTTTCTCCATGTACTCGTGGGGTTTGCTGTTATATCTTTCCCATGTACTCGTGGGGTCTTCTGTTATGTCTTTCCCTTGTAATCATGGAATCTATTATTTGCCTTTCCAATATACTCTATCTCTTCACTTTCTCTTTCTTCTTCATTACCTCCTACTCTTCCCCCACTGACTCAGTACACCCTCCTACTTCTTGTCTTTTCCACGTCCTCCTGTCTGGCCACCTACTTCATAGGTCCTGTCTTCTGCGCTGCTCCTTCCTATCTCACGCAGCTAATGATGTGCAAATGGGAAATGTGGACATGGTACTCGAGTGAGTATGTTGTGTGTGTGTGTGTGTGTGTGTGTGTGTGTGTGTGTGTGTATTCACCTATTTGTGGTTGTAGGGGTCGATTCATAGCTCCTGGCCGTGCCTCTTCACTGATCGCTGCTTGGACCTCTCTCTGTGCTATATGAGCTTTATCATACCTCGTCTTGAAACTATGTATGGTTCCTGCCTCCACTACGTCGCTTGCCAGAATATTCCACTCCCTGACAACTCTATGATTAAATAAATACTTCCTAATATCCCTTTGACTCATCGGAGTCTTCAACTTCTAATTGTGACCCCTTGTTTCTGTGTCCCATTTCTAGAACATCCTGCCTCTGTCCACCTTGTCAATTCCTCGCAGTATTTTGTATGTTATTATGTCTTCCCTGACCCTCCTGTCCTCCAGTGTCGTCAGGCCGATTTCTCTTAACCTTCCTTCGTAGGACATTACCCTTAGCTATGGAACTAGTCTAATTTCTTGACGTGCTTGACTAGGTGAGGGTTCCAAACTGGTGCTGCATACTCCAGTATGGGCCTGACGTACACGGTGTACAGAGTCTTGAACGATTCCTTATTGAGGTATCGGAACCCTGTTCTCAAGTTTGCCAGGCGCCCATATGATGCAGCAGTTATCTGGTTGATGTGTTACTCAGAAGATGTGCTCGGTATTATACTCACCCCAAGATCCTTTCCTTTGAGCGAGGTTTGGAGTCTTTGGCCACCTAGCCCATACTCTGTCTGCGGTCTTCTTTGCCCTTCCCCGATCTTCATGGCTTTACATTTGGCGGGGTTAAATTCGAGGAGCCAGTTGTTGGACCAGGCTTGCAGCCTGTCCAGGTCTCTTTGTAGTCCTGCCTGATCCTCATCTGATCTAATTCTCTTCGCTAGCTTCACATCATCTGCAAACTGGGACACTTCTGAGTCTATCCCTTCCGTCATGTCATTTACAAATACCAAAAATAGCACTGGTCCTAGGACTGACCCCTGTGGAATCCCGCTCGTCACAGGCGCCCATTCTGACACCTCGTCATGTACCATGACTCGTTGTTGCCTCCCTGTCAGGTATTCTCTGATCCATTGCAGTGCCTTTCCTGTTATGTGTGCCTTCTTGCAGTCCAAGAAAATGCAGTCTACCCACCCCTCTCTCTCGTGCCTTCCCGCAGTTACCTTGTCATAAAACTCCAGTAGGTTTGTGACACAAGATTTTCCTTTCTTGAATCAGTGCTGGTTGTCGTTCATAAGCTTATTCCGTTATAGGTGCTCCACCACCCTCCTGATAATCTTCTCCATGACTTTGCATACTATACACGTCAGTAACACTGGTCTCCTTTCCTAAAAGTGGGGACTACATTTGCCGTCTTTTATACGTCAGGTTTTGCCCAGTTGAAATGGATATGTTGAAAGTTGTTGTTGCTGATGCACACAGCATTTCTGCTTCCTCTCTAAGGATCCAAGGAAAGATGTCAGGTCCCACCGACTTTGAGGTATCAAGTTCGTTTAGCAGCTTCTTCACCTCCTCCTCGGTTGTGTGTATCTCATCTAGCACTTGATGGTATATCCCTTGTTGGTGTACCCTCCTGTTCTGACTTCTTGGAGTCCTTTCTGTCTCCACTGTAAATACTTCCTTAAATCTCATGTTGAGCTCATTACATACTTCTTGGTAGTTTCTTGTGAGCTCTCCACCTTCCTCAGCCTGATTACCTGGGCTTTGACTATTGTCCTCTTCCTGATGTGGCTATACAAAAGCTTTGGATTAGACTTGACTTTCGATGATATGTCGTTTTCATACTGTCGCCACACCTCCCTCCTTATCTGTGCATACTCGTTTTCTAGTTCATCGACTAATCTCTCTATTTTCCTGGGTCCTTTGTCTTCTGTACTTTTTCCATTCTCTGGTACACTTACTTTTTGCCTCCCTACACCTTTGGGTAAACCAAAGGCTCGTTCTGGTCTTCCCACTGTTTCTGTTGCCCTTGGGAACAAACCTCTCCTCTGCCTCCTTGCATTTTCTTGTCACGTAGTCCATCATTTCGATTACAGATTTTTCTCCCAATTCTCTTTCCCACTGAACCTCCTGCAGAAAGTTCCCCATGCCTGTGTAGTCATCCCTTTTGTAGTCTGGCTTCTCTCATCCTACTCCTGTTACCCTTTCCACTTGTAACTCTACTATGTATTCAAAGCTCAGGACCACATGATCACTAGCTCCGAGGGGCCTTTCATATGTAATATCCTAGATGTCCAAACTACCCAGGGTGAATACGAGGTCAAATCTTGTTGGTTCATCCTAACCTCTCTGGAAGTGTCCCTAACATGTTGATGCATGAGGTTTTCCAGTACCACACCCATAAACTTGGCTATCCTTGATTCAGGACCCCCAAAACTTGGAGAGCCAAGTTTATAGACGTGGTTTTCACAATCAGTCTCCTTGTAATTGAAATCGCCTATGGCTAGTAGCTTTGCTCTACTCGTGTGAGCTCTTCTGGCCACCCCAGCTAGTGTATCCACCATTGTTCTGTTGCTCTCTTCATATTCTTCTCTTGGCCTCTTGCAGTTCTGTGGGGGGTTGTGCATCACTGTAATGACGACTTTGTGTTCCCCAGGGTAAACTGTACCTACCATATAGTCCCTTTCGCCCATTTTGTCCATTCCTTCCACTTCCTCAGATCCCCATCGGTTTTAAATGAGCAGTGCAACTCCTCGTCCCCATCTGCTCCTTCTATCTTTCCTCAGGATCTGATATCCGGGTGGGAAGATTGCGTCTGTTATCATCCAGGTTAGTTTTGTTTCTGTAAGTGCTATGACGTCTGGGGGCGTCTCCTTGATTCTATCATGCGTGTGTGTGCATGTGTGTGTGTGTACTCACCTAGATGTACTCACCTAGTTGAGGTTGCAGGGGTCGAGTCCAAGCTCCTGGCCCCGCCTCCTCTTCACTGGTCGCTACTAGGTCACTCTCCCTGAACCATGAGCTTTATCGTACCTCTGCTTAAAGCTATGTATGGATCCTGCCTCCACTACATCTTTGTCCACCTTGTCAATTCCTCTCAGTATTTTGTAAGTCGTTATCATGTCCCCCCTATCTCTCCTGTCCTCCAGTGTCGTCAGGTTGATTTCCCTTAACCTCTCCTCATAGGACATACCTCTTAACTCTGGGACTAGTCTTGTTGCAAACCTTTGCACTTTCTCTAGTTTCTTTACATGCTTGGGTAGGTGTGGGTTCCAAACTGGTGCCGCATACTCCAAAATGGGTCTAACGTACACGGTGTACAGGGTCCTGAACGATTCCTTATTAAGATGTCGGAATGCTGTTCTGAGGTTTGCCAGGGGCCCATATGCTGCAGCAGTTATTTGGTTGATGTGCACTTCAGGAGATGTGCCTGGTGTTATACTCACCCCAAGATCTTTTTCCTTGAGTGATGTTTGTAGTCTCTGGCCCCCTAGAATGTACTCCGTCTGCGGTCTTCTTTGCCCTTCCCCAATCCTCATGACTTTGCACTTGGTGGAATTGAACTCCAAGAGCCAGTTGCTGGACCAGGTCTGCAGCCTGTCCAGATCCCTTTGTATTTCTGCCTGGTCTTCGATCGAATGAACTCTTCTCATCAACTTCACTTCATCTGCAAACAGGGACACCTCGGAGTTTATTCCTTCCGTCATGTCGTTCACAAATACCAGAAACAGCACTGGTCCTAGGACTGACCCCTGTGGGACCCCGCTGGTCACAGGTGCCCACTCTGACACCTCGCCACGTACCATTACTCGCTGCTGTCTTCCTGACAAGTATTCCCTGATCCATTGCAGTGCCTTCCCTGTTATCCCTGCTTGGTCCTCCAGTTTTTTGCACTAATCTCTTGTGGGGTACTGTGTCAAACCCCTTCTTGCAGCCCAAAGGGAAAATGCAATTCCCCCCACCCCCTCTCTCTTGTCTTACTGCTGTCACCATGTCATAGAACTCCAGTGGTTTGTGACACAGGATTTCCCGTCTCTGAAACCAGTTGGGCTGCTGGTGATGAATCATTCCTTTCTAGATTTTCCCCCATTCTTCTCCTGAACAATCTTTTCCATGATTTTGCATCTATACATGTCAGTGACACTGCTGTTTTTTTAGTGCTTCATGTCCGCCCTCCTTTTTTAAAGATTGGGACCACATTTGCTGTCTTCCATGCATCAGGCAATCTCCTGTTTCGATGATGTATTGAATATTGTTTTTTAGGGGACACATAGCGCCTCTGCTCCCCTCTCTCAGGACCCATGGAGAGATGTTATCTGGCCCCATTGCCTTTGAGGTATCTAGTTCACTCAGAAGCCTCTTCACTTCTTCCTCGGTTGTGTGTACTGTGTCCAGCACATGGTGGTGTACCCCACCTCTCCTCTTTCTGGAGCCTTCTGTTCTCTCCTGTGAACACTTCTTTGAATTCTTGTTGAGTTCCTCAAAATACTTCACGTCATTTCTTGTTGACTCTCCTCCTTCCTTCCTTAGCCTGATTACCTGGTCCTTGACGGTTGTTTTTTTCCCTGATGTGGCTGTATAACAGCTTCGGGTCAGATTTGGTTTTTGCTGCTATGTCGTTTTCATATTGACGTTGGGCTCCCTTTCTTTCTGTGCATATTCGTTTCTGGCTCTACGACTGCTCTCCTTATTCTCCGGGGCCTTTGCCTTCTATATTTCTCCATTCCCTGCACATTTGGGTTTTTGCCCTTGCTTTTTGGGGTGAACCCATGGGTCATCCTGGCTTTTTCATTATTCCTTTTCCCTTGGGTACAAACCTCTCTCAGCCTCCTTGCACATTGTTGCTACATATTCATCATCTCATTAACTGGCTTTCCCTGCCAGTTCTCTGTCCCACTGAATTTTCATTCAGGGAAATTCCTCATTCCTGTGTAGTCCCCTTTCCTGTAGTTTGGTTTCATTTGTCCTGGCCCTTTCCCGCTTCCCCTCCACTTTTAGCTCTACTGTGTATTCGAAGCTCAAAACCCCATGATTGCTGGCCCCAAGGGGTCTTTCATATGTGATCTCTCAATATTGCACTACTCAAGGTGAATACTAAGTCCAGTCTTGCTGGGTTTATCCTCTTCCTCCTCTTGTAGTGTCCTTTACGTGTTGGTACATGAAGTTTTCCAGTACCACCTCCATCATCTTAGCCCTCCATGTATCTTGGCCCCCATGTGGCTCCAAGTTCTCCCATTCGAATTCCTTTTGGTTAAAGTCGCCCATGATCAGGAGCTTTGCCCTGCATGCATGAGCTCTTCTGGCCACTGCAGCCAGTGGTCATCCATCGCTCATATTGCTCTCGTCATACTCTTGCCTTGGCCTCCTGCTTCTTTGGTGGGTTATACATCACTGCAATTATCACCTTGGGACCACCAGAGTGAAGCGTTCCCGCTATGTAATTCACTTTCTTCTCCGCTGTCTCCTCTCTCCAGCTCATCAAAATTCCATCTGTGTTTGATCAGCAATGCCCCTCCTCAACCCCCCCCCCTGTTCCTTTTGTCTTTTCTCAGGATCTGGTATCCCCCTGGAAAGATGCATCTGTTATCAACCTGTAAGCTTGGTTTCTGTGATTGCTACAAGTCTGGTGATGCCTCTTTGACTCTTTAGTGCCACTCCTCCCCCCCTTTTTTGTTATTCCATCACGTTTGTGTACCATACCTTCAGTTTTTCCTTCCAACACTGTGGTTTTTGGGGGGGCCCGTTGGGTGGGGACCTGGTAGCATACTGTGGGATTCTATGGTTGGGGTTGGGTGGAAGCTGTGGGTAAAGGATTGTATTGTGTGTTGGGATGGTGGGGATAGGTTGTGGGGGGTTCTGAGGATAGTTGTGTGTGTGCTTGCCCTGCTGCTCTGTTCTGCTCTGACTGACCTCTTGTGGTTCCATCCTTGTTCCTTCCTAGCTCCTTTCGCGTTTTTGTCCTCTCCCTCAGCTGCTGTCTCTCTGTTTGTGTTCTGTCTCTGTCTAGGAACACCTTCTTGTACTCTTCCGAGCTTTTAAACCCGTGGTTTCTCTTGGAGGATCCTGTTCCGCACTGTTTCTGTCCTGAGAATCAGCTTGATCGGTCGGTTTCTCCCCTTCAAGTACCCCCTTTAAATTCTCTGAAAATTTACCATCTCATCCATGTCTTCTCCCCCTATTTCCGTGATGATTTTCTCAATCTCCTTTCTTTTTTCCCTGCCGTCTTTCAGTGTGTGTCCTTTCCTCTCTCTCCCGAAGCCCATGGATAATCACTGATTTTGCCCTTTTCCTTTCCTCCCATTGCCTCTCCTCTGTGACTCTGGTTCCTGTCTGTATTGGTCATTTTCTCCCTTGATTTTTCCAGTGGCTCTTGGTAGCATGGTTGTGCCTCAGCATTCGACCTATCTCCCTCTCCATCTGCACCCATCTGCTCTTCCCGTCCACTCCCTGGCCCTTCTTTGCAGGCTGATATGACCTTAGCATAATTCATATCTCCTTCTTCCTGTTCAGCCTCTCAGCTTCGTATGGTGTGTCTTGTCTGGTCACTACCCCTGAGACTTGCTTCAGCCTGTTTACCTCAAATTCTAGGACCTTTACCCTGGCTACTGCAGTTTCGACTTGTGCCTCCCAATTCTTCGTCTCCTTCTCCAACCTCTTTTCCCATTTCACAGAGAGCTCTTTCTCCATTTTTTCAGAAAGCTCTCCTAATTTTCTCTCGCATTCTTGCTCTATCCTTTTCCACTGTTCCTCCATCCATTCCTCCCTACCAGTACCATTGTCATCTGATCCCTGATTCCTGCGAGTCCCAACCATTTTTTTTTTTTTAGTGAAAGAGAGAGAGAAAGAGAAAAAGAAAAAGGGGAGAGAGTGAGAGAGAGGAAGAAAGAGAGAGAAGGGGAGCCTAGAAGGAGGGGAAAAGAAGGGAAAAAGGGGGAGAAAGTGAGAGAGGGGGAAAATGTAAGAGAGAGGGGGGGAGTGACAAGGGAAGAGAGAGAGAGAAAAGAAGAGGAAGAGAGAGAGTAAGAGAGGAAGAGAGAGAGGGAGAGGGAGAGAGCGAGGAAGAGAGAGAGAGAGTGAGAGGAAGAGAGAGAGGAAGAGAGAGAGGATGAGAGAAAGGGAGAGAGAGAGAGAGAGTGAGAGAGAGAGAGAGAGAGGAGAAAAGAGAGAGAGAGAGAGGAGAGAGAGAGGAAGAGAGAGGAGAGGAGAGGAGAGGGAGAGAGATGGGGGGGAAAGGAAGGGTTATAGGGTCACTTCACAGGAAGGTGTGAAATCCTGTATATGTATGTTTGTGTGTGTGTGTGTGTGTGTGTGTGTGTGTGTGTGGTGTGCTACAGCTATTCAAGTGCCTAACAGCAGAGCTGTTCTCACCTAGTGTGTGTGCATATGTTTATGTAAACAGTCCTTATTTCCCACGTATGTACTACATATGTATTGTATATGTACCCGATCTCTTGGTTCTCACTGTACTGTCTTATGCGTTTAAAATTACGTTAAAAAATAAATACACTAGGCTTCGTCTATATGCCGCTACCTCTAAATTCTATTAAATGCCAGTAAATGCTGCTTATTCTAATTCTGATAGCTCGAGGAGAGTGACCCCCAATTCCGCTAGAGACAGGTGCTATTGACCCCATGCAACTCAAACTAGGTGAATATTACTTGCGGCTGGCAGTGGAGTAACGTTGCGGGTCTGTCCTGTCCCAGAAGTTGAAGAAGTTTGATGCTTCTCGGTAATTTTTCACTAACTTCCTGTATGCACTATAGTCTCTATCTATTCTAATTTTTTCACTCACTCACTGTATTTACTGACACATCTATACATATCTCTTATCTCCCTGGTCTTGAGTCGCACTTTTTCTTCAAATACCCCACTGCATTATTATGGCAACACTATTTAGGCCTGACACAACCGTTCACCCTTCCAACGGCCTCCACTAAACACTCAGCCAATATTTCCTTTGTTTTCTTTTCTGTGATCACTTATATTTCCTTTTTTCGGGGCTTAAGTGATTATATGCACTCTTATGCGTGCACACGCCTATATCCCACACTCTATTCCTTATGGCACAGTCAGAAATTACCACCAAAACACGAGCTCAAACCGCGTGACTCCTCCACGAGTGTGTGTGTGTGTGTGTGTGTGTGTGTGTGTGTGTGTGTGTGTGTGTGTGTGTGTGTGTGTGTGTGTGTGTGTGTGTGTGTGGTGTGTGTGTTTGTGTGTGTGTGCTTCTGGGAGAGTGGGCTCAGTTCCCAGCTACGTTATGGATGCCTAAAGGTTTCCCTCCTTCTTCCTGTTTCGTTCCTCTTCCGGTCTTCGTATTACAATACTTTCTCCATTTATTGCATGAAGGAGTGTGGGGAAGAACTGGAAAGATAGAGGCAATACCGTTAGTTTTCCCTCTTTCTTACCTACCTTATACCTTCCCTCCCTCCTTCCTTTCAGTCTTCCCTCCCTCCTTCCCTCCCTCCTTCCTTCCCTCCTTCCTTCCCTCCTGATGTCTTGGTGATGTAAATAAAGTGGTTGTGGTTCGGGAAGGCGAAGAAGGTCGGCGCCGACATTAGTTTATGTCCTCTGCTTGACCCACTGAGATGGAGTGAAGCCTCCACGCTGCCAGATAATGTAGCCTCCACGCTGCCAGACAGTGAAGCCTCCACGCTGCCAGATAATGTAGCCTCCACGATGCCAGACAGTGAAGCCTCCACGCTGCCAGATAATGTAGCCTCCACGCTGCCAGATAGTGAAGCCTCCACGCTGCCAGATAATGTAGCCTCCACGCTGCCAGACAGTGAAGCCTCCACGCTGCCAGATAATGTAGCCTCCACGCTGCCAGACAGTGAAGCCTCCACGCTGCCAGATAATGTAGCCTCCACGCTGCCAGACAGTGAAGCCTCCACGCTGCCAGATAATGTAGCCTCCACGATGCCAGACAGTGAAGCCTCCACGCTGCCAGATAATGTAGCCTCCACGCTGCCAGATAGTGAAGCCTCCACGCTGCCAGATAATGTAGCCTCCACGCTGCCAGACAGTGAAGCCTCCACGCTGCCAGATAATGTAGCCTCCACGCTGCCAGATAGTGAAGCCTCCACGCTGCCAGATAATGTAGCCTCCACGCTGCCAGACAGTGAAGCCTCCACGCTGCCAGATAATGTAGCCTCCACGCTGCCAGACAGTGAAGCCTCCACGCTGCCAGATAATGTAGCCTCCACGCTGCCAGACAGTGAAGCCTCCACGCTGCCAGACAGTGAAGCCTCCACGCTGCCAGACAGTGAAGCCTCCACGCTGCCAGATAATGTAGCCTCCACGCTGCCAGACAGTGAAGCCTCCACGCTGCCATATAGTGAAGTCTTCACGCTGCTAGATAGTGAAGCCTCCACGCTGCCAGATAGAGGGAATTCTCCAAGCTGCCAGGCAGACTGAAGCCTCCATGCTGACAGGTAGAGTGAAGCCTCCAGGCTGCCAGGAAGGTATTTCCACCAGCAAGACTGTATGATCCACCATCAACAGGAAACCTCCCTGACCCGGGCTAGCCTGGCAGGCACTATATAGGCATCAGGATTTAAAGGCATCGGGACTGGTAGCTTTGGCACGCTGACATGGCTCTTACTACCCGCGTTCACTCTCACCTTACTTGTGCGTTTGATGTTAAGAATTTATGTGAAGGACGACCTTTGGAAGCGTACCAAGCTAGACCATCCAGCAAAAAAAAAATTTTTTTTACCCTTATCTGAACATATTTAATAAGTTATGGCTTGAAATACCACTGCAAATTGAAAAAAAAATGAGAATCCCTGAGGTGTTTCAGGTGATTCCAAACACATCTTCAGAGGAGTATTTTGTAAGCTCATAAGAGTATTTTGTAAGTTCATAAGAGTACTTTGTAAGCTCATAAGAGTACTTTGTAAGCTCATAAGAGTACTTTGTGAGCTCATAAGAGTACTTTGTAAGCTCATAAGAGTACTTTGTAAGCTCATAAGAGTATTTGTAAGCTCATAAGAGTATTTTGTAAGCTCATAAGAGTACTTTGTAAGCTCATAAGAGTACTTTGTAAGCTCATAAGAGTACTTTGTAAGCTCATAAGAGTACTTTGTAAGCTCATACTATGAGTACTTTGTAAGCTCATAAGAGTACTTTGTAAGCTTATAAGAGTATTTTGTAAGCTCATAAGAGTACTTTGTAAGCTCATAAGAGTACTTTGTAAGCTCATAAGAGTACTTTGTAAGCTCATAAGAGTATTTTGTAAGCTTATAAGAGTACTTTGTAAGCTCACAAGAGTACTTTGTAAGCTCATAAGAGTACTTTGTAAACTCATAAGAGTACTTTGTAAGCTCATAAGAGTACTTTGTAAGCTCATAAGAGTACTTTGTAAGCTCATAAGAGTACTTTGTAAACACATAAGAGTACTTTGTAAGCTCATAAGAGTACTTTGTAAGCTCATAAGAGTACTTTGTAAACTCACAAGAGTACTTCGTAAGCTCATAAGAGTACTTTGTAAGCTCATAAGAATACTTTGTCAGATCACAAGAGTACTTTGTAAGCTCATAGGCACCACTGTGACCACAAATGCATTTGTGGCCACTGTGACCATAAATGCATTTGTGGTCACAGTGGTGCCTATGCTAACCTTCCTATGGTGTAGAAATATACCTAGTTGGATGAATCTTATTGTGGCTAGCTGGTCTAGTGGCTAAAGCGACGGTTTGGAGTTTTGAGACTCTCTGACCGCGGGTTCAAATCCCGCCCGTGGTATGGTTTGTTTTCAATCGTGTCATAACGATTTCGTGAGTCACTTTGTAAGCTCATAAGAGTACTTTGTAAGCTCATAAGAGTACTTGTAAGCTCATAAGAGTACTTTGTAAGCTCATAAGAGTACTTCGTAAGCTCACAAGAGTACTTTGTAAGCTCATAAGAGTACTTTGGAAACTCAAGAGTACTTTGTAAGCTCATAAGAGTACTTTGTAAGCTCATAAGAGTACTTTGGAAACTCACAAGAGTACTTTGTAAGCTCATAAGAGTACTTTGTAAGCTCATAAGAGTACTTTGGAAACTCACAAGAGTACTTTGTAAACTCATAAGAGTACTTTGGAAACTCACAAGAGTACTTTGTAAGCTCATAAGAGTACTTTGTAAGCTCATAAGAGTACTTTGTAAGCTCATAAGAGTACTTTGTAAGCTCATAAGAGTGCTTTGGAAACTCACAAGAGTACTTTGTAAGCTCATAAGAGTACTTTGTAAGCTCATAAGAGTACTTTGTAAGCTCATAAGAGTACTTTGTAAGCTCATAAGAGTACTTTGCAAACTCACAAGAGTACTTTGTAAGCTCATAAGAATACTTTGTAAGCTCATAAGAGTACTTTGGAAACTCACAAGAGTACTTTGTAAGCTCATAAGAGTACTTTGGAAACTCACAAGAGTACTTTGTAAGCTCATAAGAGTACTTTGTAAGCTCATAAAAGTACTTTGTAAGCTCATAAGAGTACTTTGTAAGCTCATAAGAGTACTTTGTAAGCTCATAAAAGTACTTTGTAAGCTCATAAGAGTACTTTGTAAGCTCATAAGAGTACTTTGTAAGCTCATAAGAGCACTTTGTAAGCTCATAAGAGTACTTTGTAAGCTCATGAAAGCTCCTTAGGGTTTATAGTTTTTCACTGTGGGTTTTATTAATTAGTCATATAAATCCTTCTCCATTAAAATTTGAAGAAAAACGTAAGTACCGAAATTCGACCATCTGACTGGTTTATTAATAATAATAATGAATATAATTACTTGAAAATTTTAGTGACTCTAAAAAAAACTCTATATAGAGCGAAAATTTATCACAGTTAAAGCATTTTCTGCACCTGTTTGACCTTTGACCTTAAGTTCAAACGAACTGAGATATGAAATTGAAAAAAAAAATTCTATTCCATTCTGAACATTTTGTGCACATTGTTAGTGACTTAACATTTTGTGCACATTGTTAGTGACTTAACATTTTGTGCACATTGTTAGTGACTTAACAGTTTGTGCACATTGTTAGTGACTTAACATTTTGTGCACATTGTTAGTGACTTAACATTTTGTGCACATTGTTAGTGACTTAACATTTTGTGCACATTGTTTAGTGACTTAACATTTTGTGCACATTGTTAGTGACTTAACAGTTTGTGCACATTGTTAGTGACTTAACATTTTGTGCACATTGTTAGTGACTTAACATTTTGTGCACATTGTTAGTGACTTAACATTTTGTGCACATGTGTTAATTTTGTGACTTATAACATTTTGTGCACATTGTTAGTGACTTAACATTTTGTGCACATTGTTAGTGACTTAACATTTTGTGCACATTGTTAGTGACTTAACAGTTTGTGCACATTGTTAGTGACTTAACATTTTGTGCACATTGTTAGTGACTTAACATTTTGTGCACATTGTTAGTGACTTAACATTTTGTGCACATTGTTAGTGACTTAACATTTTGTGCACATTGTTAGTGACTTAACAGTTTGTGCACATGTTAGTGACTTAACATTTTGTGCACATTGTTAGTGACTTAACATTTTGTGCACAGTGTTAGTGACTTAACATTTTGTGCACATTGTTAGTGACTTAACATTTTGTGCACATTGTTAGTGGCTTAACATTTTGTGCACAGTGTTAGTGACTTAACATTTTGTGCACATTGTTAGTGACTTAACATTTTGTGCACATTGTTAGTAGCTTAACATTTTGTGCACATTGTTAGTGACTTAACATTTTGTGCACATTGTTAGTGACTTAACATTTTGTGCACATTGTTAGTGACTTAACATTTTGTGCACATTGTTAGTGACTTAACATTTTGTGCACATTGTTAGTGACTTAACATTTTGTGCACATTGTTAGTGACTTAACATTTTGTGCACATTGTTAGTGACTTAACTTTTGCCACTTTGTGTCAGGAAGAGTAAGTGGTGAGTTATGGCATTTATATACTGAAAGTGTATACCTCTGTATATACACCGAGAAGTGTATACCGCTTTGTATATACACCGAGAAGTGTATACCTCTGTATATACACCGAGAAGTGTATACCGCTTTGTATATACATCGAGAAGTGTATACCGCTTTGTATATACACCGAGAAGTGTATGCCTCTGTATATACACCGAGAAGTGTATACCGCTTTGTATATACACCGAGAAGTGTATACCTCTGTATATACACCGAGAAGTGTATACCGCTTTGTATATACACCGAGAAGTGTATACCTCTGTATATACACCGAAAAGTGTATACCGCTTTGTATATACACCGAGAAGTGTATACCTCTGTATATACACCGAGAAGTGTATACCGCTTTGTATATACATCGAGAAGTGTATACCGCTTTGTATATACACCGAGAAGTGTATGCCTCTGTATATACACCGAGAAGTGTATACCGCATTGTATATGCACCGAGAAGTGTATACCTCTGTATATACACCGAGAAGTGTATACCGCTTTGTATATACACCGAGAAGTGTATACCGCATTGTATATGCACCGAGAAGTGTATACCTCTGTATATACACCGAGAAGTGTATACCGCTTTGTATATACACCGAGAAGTGTATACCTCTGTATATACACCGAGAAGTGTATACCGCATTGTATATACACCGAGAAGTGTATACCTCTGTATATACACCGAGAAGTGTATACCGCTTTGTATATACATCGAGAAGTGTATACCGCTTTGTATATACACCGAGAAGTGTATACCTCTGTATATACACCGAGAAGTGTATACCGCTTTGTATATGCACCGAGAAGTGTATGCCTCATTGTATGTACACCGAGAAGTGTATGCCTCTTTGTATATACACCGAGAAGTGTATGCCTCTGTATATACACCGAGAAGTGCATGCCTCTTTTTATATGCACCGAGAAGTGCATGCCTCTTTGTATATACACCGAGAAGTGTATGCCTCTTTTTATATGCACCGAGAAGTGCATGCCTCTTTGTATATACACCGAGAAGTGTATGCCTCATTGTATGTACACCGAGAAGTGTATGCCTGTTTGTATATACACCGAGAAGTGTATGCCTCTGTATATACACCGAGAAGTGCATGCCTCTTTGTATATACACCGAGAAGTGTATACCTCTGTATATACACCGAGAAGTGTATGCCTCATTGTATGTACACCTAGAAGTGTATACTTCTCAGCTAATATATACCGAGAAGTGCATACCTTTGAGGTTGTATGCACCTCACAGCGCATAGAACCTGAACTGACTTTCCCGAGAGTTTTGGCACCGGTTTTCCGCGGGTTTTAAAACTGACTTTCCCATAAGTTTTATAGCCGGTTTTCCCGGAATTTTTGGCGCTGGCTTACCCGAGTGTTTTAAAACTGGCTTTCCCGCAAGTTTTTGATCCTGGCTTTCCCAAGCGTCTTACAGCTGGCTTTCCCAAGCGTCTTACAGCTGGCTTTCCCAAGCGTCTTACAGCTGGCTTTCCCAAGCGTCTTACAGCTGGCTTTCCCAAGCGTCTTACAGCTGGCTTTCCCAAGCGTCTTACAGCTGGGTTTCCCAAGCGTCTTACAGCTGGGTTTCCCAAGCGTCTTACAGCTGGCTTTCCCAAGCGTCTTACAGCTGGCTTTCCCAAGCGTCTTACAGCTAGCTTTCCCAAGCGTCTTACAGCTGGCTTTCCCGCGAGGTTCAGAACTAACCTTTTACTACATATTTTTTCCTTTCCGTCCGTTACTATATCATTACTGGCACGGACTACTACATGTACGTACTACTGGGTAGTACACTGCAGTACATGTGTACTGGACAGACTAGCTCAGTCTACTAGAAATTTGTACTATTGGACAGGTCAACGTATACACTACGTAGTACAGAATAGAACAGTATATTCCATCTGAAAGTCAGAAGATGGCCAATGTTATCTCTATTTTAAAAGCAGAGGATAAGTCATTACCGTCAAATTACCGCCCAATATACCTGACCTCAGTTGTAGGCAAGTTACTAAGAGTCAATTATAGCTGATATTATTAGAAGCCAATAGAGATGCACATGTGCAGAGAAGTGCCGTACTGTGAAGTAGAGACGTGAAGTACTGTGAAGCGAAGCAGTGCAGTACTGTGAAGCAGAGCAGTGTAATACTGTGAAGCAGAGCAGTGTAGTATTGTGAAGCAGAGCAGTGTAGTATTGTGAAGCAGAGCAGTGTAGTATTGTGAAGCAGAGCAGTGTAGTACTGTGAAGCAGAGCATTGTAGTACTGTGAAGCAGAGCAGTGTAGCACTGTGAACCAGAGCAGCGCAGTACTGTGAAGCAGAGCAGTGTAGTACTGTGAAGCGAGCAGTGTTTACTTGAAGCAGAGCAGGTAGAATCTTAAGCGGCATTTACCTGGAAGCGGCTGTAAGTACTGTGAAGCAAGCAGTGTTACTGGTTTCCAAGCGTACAGTGTCCAGATTTACGTGAGTTCAAGCAGTTATCGTGAAGCTTTCAAGCGTGTATACACTGGTTTCGCCAGAGCGTCTCAGTAGTCAAGCGCACAGCTGAGTACTGTCAGCAGAGCAGATAACTTTAAGCTAGAATTCGTTTAGTACGTTACATATAGCAGTGAGTACTGTGAAGCAAGCAGTGTATTACTGGTAGAAGCAGAGCAGTGTATACTGAATCAGAGCAGTTAGTACTGTGACAGCAGAGCATTGTAGCACTGTGAACAGAGCAGTGTAGACTGTGAATCAGAGCATGTAGTACTGTGAACAGAGCAGTGTAGTACTTGAAGCGAGATGCAATGTAATTACTGTGAATTAAGCAGTGTAGTCATGTGAAGCAGAGCAGTTACACTGGAATTAGAGCAGTTGTAGCATGTGAATCAGAGCAGTGTAGTACTGTGAAGGAAGCAGTGTAGCACTAATTAGAGCAGTGGTACTGTGAAGTCAGAGACGTGAAGTACTGTGAAGCAGAGCATGAGTACTGTGAAGCAGAGCAGTGTAGAATGTGAAGCAGAGCAGTGTAGTACTGTGAAGCAGAGCAAGTGTAGTACTGTGAAGCAGAGCAGTGTAGTATTGTGAAGCAGTAGCAGTGTAGTACTGTGAAGCAGAGCAGTGTAGTACTGTAAGCAGAGCATTGTAGTACTGTGAACAGAGCAGTGTAGTACTGTGAAGCAGAGCAGTGTAGTACTGTGAAGCAGAGCATGTTAGTACTGTGAAGCAGAGCAGAGAATATGTGAAGCAGAGCAGTGTAGTACTGTGAAGCAGAGCAGTGTAGTACTGTGAAGCAGAGCAGTGTAGTACTGTGAAGCAGAGCAGTGTAGAATTGTGAAGCAGAGCATGTAGTACTGTGAAGCAGAGCAGTGTAGTACTGTGAAGCAGAGCAGTGTAAGTACTGTGAAGCAGAGCAGTGTAGTACTGTGAAGCAGAGCAGTGTAGTACTGTTGAAGCAGAGCAGTGTAGTACTGTGAATAGAGCAGTGTAGTACTGTGAAGCAGAGCAGTGTAGTACTGTGAAGCAGAGCAGTGTAGTACTGTGAATCAGAGCAGTGTAGTACTGTGAAGCAGAGCAGTGTAGTACTGTGAAGCAGAGCAGTGTAGTACTGTGAATTAGAGCAGTGTAGTACTGTGAAGCAGAGCAGTGTAGTACTGTGAAGCAGAGCAGTGTAGTACTGTGAATCAGAGCAGTGTAGTACTGTGAAGCAGAGCAGTGTAGCACTGTGAATTAGAGCAGTGTAGACTGTGAACAGAGCAGTGTAGTACTGTGAAGCAGAGCAGTGTAGTACTGTGAAGCAAGCAGTGTAGTACTGTGAAGCAGAGCAGTGTAGTACTGTGAAGCAGAGCAGTGTAGTATTGTGAATGCAGAGCAGTGAGTATTGTGAAGCAGAGCAGTGTAGTACTGTGAACAAGCAGTGTAGTACTGTGAAGCAGAGCAGTGTAGACTGTGAAGCAGAGCAGTGTAGTATTGTGAAGCAGAGCAGTGTAGTACTGTGAAGCAGAGCATGTAGTATGTGAAGCAGAGCAGTGTAGTATTGTGAAGCAGAGCAGTGTAGTACTTAAGCAGAGCAGTGTAGTACTGTGAAGCAGAGCAGTGTAGTATTGTGAAGCAGAGCAGTGTAGTACTGTGAAGCAGAGCAGTGTAGTACTGTGAAGCAGAGCAGTGTAGTACTGTGAATAGAGCAGTGTAGTACTGTGAAGCAGAGCAGTGTAGTATGTGAAGCAGAGCAGTGTAGTACTGTGAAGAGAGCAGTGTAGTACTGTGAAGTAGAGCAGTGTAGTATGTGAAGCAGAGCATTGTAGTACTGTGAACAGAGCAGTGTAGTACTGTGAAGTAGAGCAGTGTTGTATTTAAGCAGAGCAGTGTAGTACTGTGAAGCAGAGCAGTGTAGTACTGTGAAGCAGAGCAGTGTAGTACTGTGAAGCAGAGCAGTGTAGTACTGTGAAGCAGAGCAGTGTAGTACTGTGAAGTAGAGCAGTGTAGTACTGTGAAGCAGAGCATGTAGTACTGTGAAGCAGAGCAGTGTAGTACTGTGAAGCAGAGCAGTGTAGTACTGTGAATCAGAGCAGTGTAGTACTTTAAGCAGAGCATTGTAGTACTGTGAAGCAGAGCAGTGTAGTATTGTGAAGCAGAGCAGTGTAGTATGTGAAGCAGAGCAGTGTAGTACTGTGAAGCAGAGCAGTGTAGTATGTGAAGCAGAGCAGTGTAGTACTGTGAAGCAGAGCAGTGTAGTATTGTGAAGCAGAGCAGTGTAGTACTGTGAAGCAGAGCAGTGTAGTATGTGAAGCAGAGCAGTGTAGTACTTGTGAAGCAGAGCAGTGTAGTATTGTGAA
>NC_069439.1:7765133-7777633 GCF_026875155.1 Cherax quadricarinatus
ACCACCACTACCACAACCAGCACTACCACCACAACAACCACCACCACTACCACAACCAGCACTACCACCACAACAACCACCACCACTAACTGAAGCTGTTTCAGTCTCCAAAAGGCAATAATTCTTTTTAAAGGTGAAGTTGGTACAGCCTGATATTTTTGTTCTTGATTAACTCTACCCCACTACCGTCTTTTTGTTAATATCACACCCTGCTTTTGTTAATTAGTCACTACCTGTCTGTGTTTGTTATATAGCACACCTGTCTGTGTTTGTTTATATTAGTCACTACCTGTCTGTGTTTGTTTATATTAGTCACTACCCTGTCTGTGTTTGTTTATATTAGTCACTACCCTGTCTTGTTTGTTTATATTAGTCACTACCTGTCTGTGTTTGTTATATTAGTCACTACCCTGTCTGTGTTTGTTTATATTAGTCACTACCCTGTCTGTGTTTGTTTATATTAGTCACTACCTTGTCTGTGTTTGTTTATATTAGTCACTACCCTGTCTGTGTTTGTTTATATTAGTCACTACCCTGTCTGTGTTTGTTTATATTAGTCACTACCTGTCTGTGTTTGTTTATATTAGTCACTACCCTGTCGTGTTTGTTTAATTAGTCACTACCCTGTTGTGTTGTTTATATTAGTCACTACCTGTTCTGTGTTTGTTTATATTAGTCACTAACCCTCTTTTTGTTTTATTATCATACTGTCTGTGTTTGTTTAGATTAGTCACTACCCTGTCTGTGTTTGTTTATATTAGTCACTACCCTGTCTGTGTTTGTTTATATTAGTCACTACCCTGTCTGTGTTTGTTTAGATTAGTCACTACCCTGTCTGTGTTTGTTTATATTAGTCACTACCCTGTCTGTGTTTGTTTATATTAGTCACTACCCTGTCTGTGTTTGTTTAGATTAGTCACTACCTTGTCTGTGTTTGTTTATATTAGTCACTACCCTGTCTGTGTTTGTTTAGATTAGTCACTACCCTGTCTGTGTTTGTTTAGATTAGTCACTACCCTGTCTGTGTTTGTTTATATTAGTCACTACCTTGTCTGTGTTGTGTCACTACTTTATTTGTTTTAGTCACTACCCTGTCTGTGTTTGTCTTTTGTTGTTTATATTAGTCACTACCCTGTCTGTGTTTGTTTATATTAGTCACTACCTTCTGTTTGTTATTCACTCCTGTTGTTTGTTTATATTAGTCACTACCCTGTCTGTGTTTGTTTATATTAGTCACTACCCTGTCTGTGTTTGTTTATATTAGTCACTACCTTGTTTGTGTTTGTTTATATTAGTCACTACCCTGTCTGTGTTTGTTTATATTAGTCACTACCTTGTTTGTGTTTGTTTATATTAGTCACTACCCTGTCTGTGTTTGTTTATATTAGTCACTACCCTGTCTTTGTTTGTTTATATTAGTCACTACCTTGTCTGTGTTTATATTAGTCACTACCCTGTCTGTGTTTGTTTAGATTAGTCACTACCCTGTCTGTGTTTGTTTTTATTAGTCACTACCCTGTCTGTGTTTGTTTATATTAGTCACTACCCTGTCTGTGTTTGTTTATATTAGTCACTACCTTGTTTGTGTTTGTTTATATTAGTCACTACCCTGACTGTGTTTGTTTATATTAGTCACTAACTTGTCTGTGTTTGTTTATATTAGTCACTACCTTGTTTGTGTTTGTTTAGATTATTCACTACCCTGTCTGTGTTTGTTTATATTAGTCACTACACTGTCTGTGTTTGTTTATATTAGTCACTACCTTGTTTGTGTTTGTTTAGATTGTTCACTACCCTGTCTGTGTTTGTTTATATTAGTCACTACACTGTTTGTGTTTGTTTATATTAGTCACTACCTTGTCTGTGTTTGTTTAGATTAGTCACTACGCTGTCTGTGTTTGTTTATATTGGTCATTACCCTGTCTGTGTTTGTTTATATTAGTCACTAAATGTCTGTGTTTGTTTATATTAGTCACTACCCTGTCTGTTTGTTTATATTAGTCACTACCCTGTCTGTTTGTTTATATTAGTCACTACCCTGTCTGTTTATATTAGTCACTACCTTGTCTGTGTTTGTTTATATTAGTCACTACCTTGTCTGTGTTTGTTTAGATTAGTCACTACCCTGTCTGTGTTTGTTTATATTAGTCACTACCTTGTCTGTGTTTGTTTAGATTAGTCACTACCCTGTCTGTGTTTGTTATATTAGTCACTACCTTGTCTGTGTTTGTTTATATTAGTCACTACCTTGTTTGTGTTTGTTTATATTAGTCATTACCCTGTCTGTGTTTGTTTATATTATTCACTACCTTGTCTGTGTTTGTTTATATTAGTCACTACCTTGTCTGTGTTTGTTTATATTAGTCACTACCCTGTCTGTGTTTGTTTATATTAGTCACTACCTTGTCTGTGTTTGTTTATATTAGTCACTACCTTGTCTGTGTTTGTTTAGATTAGTCACTACCCTGTCTGTGTTTGTTTATATTAATCACTACCCTGTCTATGTTTGTTTATATTAGTCACTACCTTGTCTGTGTTTGTTTATATTAGTCACTACCTTGTCTGTGTTTGTTTAGATTAGTCACTACCCTGTCTGTATTTGTTTAGATTAGTCACTACCTTTTCTGTGTTTGCTTATATTAGTCACTACTCTGTCTGTGTTTGTTTATATTAGTCACTACCCTGTCTGTTTTTGTTTATATTAGTCACTACCCTGTCTGTGTTTGTTTATATTAGTCACTATCCTGTCTGTGTTTAGATTGGTCACTACGCTGTCTGTTTGTTTAGATTAGTCACTACCCTGTCTGTGTTTGCTTAGATTAGTCACTACCCTGTCTGTGTTTGTTTAGATTAGTCACTACCTTGTCTGTGTTTGCTTAGATTAGTCACTACCCTGTCTGTGTTTGTTTAGATTAGTCACTACCCTGTCTGTGTTTGTTTAGAATAGTCACTGCCCTGTCTTTGTTTAGATTAGTCACTGCTCTGCCTGTGTTTGCATTAGTCACTGCGGTGTCTGTGTTTGTTTATATTATTCACTCCTCTGTCTGTGTTTTAGATAAGTCACTGCTCTGTGTTTTTTAAGTCACTGTTCTCTCTGTGTTTGTTTAGAGTTGTCACTACTCTGTGTTTGTTTAGATTAGTCACTGCTCTGTCTGCGTTTGTTTAGATTAGTCACTCCTCTGTGTCTGTTTAGATTAGTCACTGCTCTGTCTGTGTTTTAGATTAGTCACTGTTCTGTGTTTGTTTAGATTGGTCATCGCTCTGTATGTGTTTGTTTAGATTAGTCACTGCTCTGTATGTGTTTAGATCAGTCACGGCTGTGTCTGTGTTTGTTGAGATAAGTCACTGTTGTGTTGGTTGAAGTCAGTCACTGCTATGACTGCGCTTATGCTCCTCAGACACTGTTGTGATTATATTATAAGTTGCTCACTCACTCCTGTGATCGTATCTGTGGTGTTTAGTCACTGTTGTGATTGTATCTGTGATGGTCAGTCACTGCTGTGATTGTATCTGTGATGGTCAGTCACTGCTGTGATTGTATCTGTGATGGTCAGTCACTGCTGTGATTGTATCTGTGATGTTCAGTCACTGCTGTGATTGTATCTGTGATGCGCAGTCACTGCTGTGATTGTATCTGTGATGCTCAGTCACTGCTGTGATTGTATCTGTGATGCTCAGTCACTGCTGTGATTGTATCTGTGATGCTCAGTCACTGCTGTGATTGTATCTGTGATGCTCAGTCACTGCTGTGATTGTATCTGTGATGCTCAGTCACTGCTGTGATTGTATATGCATGACCAGTAACTGATTGTACAAGCTTCTAATCTGTAAAGAGAGAATTTATCTCTCTGGAAACTCTCTATTGCATTTTATTTTTCTGAGCACCATTTTTCTGAGCACCATTTTTCTGAGCACCATTTTTCTGAGCACCATTTTCCTGAGCACCATTTTTCTGAGCACCATTTTTCTGAGTACCATTTTTCTGAGCACCATTTTCCTGAGCACCATTTTTCTGAGCACCATTTTCCTGAGCACCATTTTTCTGAGCACCATTTTTCTGAGTACCATTTTCCTGAGCACCATTTTCCTGAGCACCATTTTCCTGAGCACCATTTTCCTGAGCACCATTTTCCTGAGCACCATTTTCCTGAGCACCATTTTCTGAGCACCATTTTCCTGAACACCATTTTCCTGAGCACCATTTTCCTGAGCACCATTTTCCTGAGCACCATTTTCCTGAGCACCATTTTCCTGAGCACCATTTTCCTGAGCACCATTTTCCTGAGCACCATTTTCCTGAGCACCATTTTTCTGAGCACCATTTTCCTGAACACCATTTTCCTGAGCACCATTTTCCTGAGCACCATTTTCCTGAGCACCATTTTTCTGAGCACCATTTTCCTGAGCACCATTTTCCTGAACACCATTTTCCTGAGCACCATTTTCCTGAGCACCATTTTCTGAGCACCATTTTCCTGAGCACCATTTTCCTGAGCACCATTTTCCTGAGCACCATTTTCCTGAGCACCATTTTCCTGAGCACCATTTTTCTGAGCACCATTTTCCTGAGCACCATTTTCCTGAGCACCATTTTCCTGAGCACCATTTTCCTGAACACCATTTTCCTTAGCACCATTTTCCCGAGCACCATTTTTTTTCACTTCTCGTGACATTTTTAAGAGTCGCTTCAGATTTATATTTCTTTCAGGCTTTTAGAGTCGAGTCAAAGAATATATATATATATAGTTTACATGATATATATAGTTTATATAATGTATATCATGTGACAGTTTTTCAAAGTTACTATATTAAAATTTCTTAAGTAGGTGTGCCTACTTGCCATTAGTTTCTAAAATTTTCTCTCCTGTCAGTAAATAGGTACCTGAGAATTAGTCTCCTTACACCTGCTGCCCCTATTCACCTAGGAAGGAGTAGGTACCTGGGTGTTAACCCCCTTACACCTGCTGCCACTCTTCACCCCGGAGGAAGTAGGTACCTGGGTGTTAATCCTCTTACACCTGCTGCCACTCTTCACCTAGGAGGAAGTAGGTACCTGGGTGTTAACCCCCTTACACCTGCTGCCACTCTTCACCCCGGAGGAAGTAGGTACCTGGGTGTTAATCCTCTTACACCTGCTGCCACTCTTCACCCCGGAGGAAGTAGGTACCTGGGTGTTAATCCTCTTACACCTGCTGCCACTCTTCACCTAGGAGGAAGTAGGTACCTGGGTGTTAATCCTTTTACACCTGCTGCCACTCTTCACCTCGGAGGAAGTAGGTACCTGGGTGTTAATCCTCTTACACCTGCTGCCACTCTTCACCTAGGAGGAAGTAGGTACCTGAGTGTTAATCCTCTTACACCTGTTACCCATCTTCACTTTGCAGTAAGTAGGTGCCTGAGAGTCAGGCGGCTCTTCTGGGTCGTATCCAAGGTAAGGATCACAGTGAATAAGACACTTCTGGCATTCGTTAGTTAATTAACTTCCAAGGTTAATAACCATCCTGGGTTAATTATCATCCTGCGTTAGTAACCCTCCAAGGTTAATAACCCTTCAGGGTTAATATCCATCCTGGGTTAATTGTCATCCTGGGTAAATAACCATCCTGCATTAATAACCCTCCAGAGTTAATATTTCTCCAGGGTTAATATTTCTCTAGGGTTAACCCTCCAGGATTGATATCTATACTAGGTTAATATTCATCCTTTCTTAATATATCATCTGGGTTAATAACCATCCTGGGTTAATAATCATCCTGGGCTAATAACCCTCCAGGGTTAATAACCTATTGGTATAATAACTGTGGCATACAAAGAGTATGTTACAATTTATTCGGCGTGTGTCACACTCCCATATAGGCTGCCCCCCAGCCAACGAACCGGATGCTAAGGGTTTAACAATCGATAGGGTACCCGTCGTTAAATCAGTACCTTAGCTCATTGACCAATAAAAGGCAAGCTCACCAAAGTTGAAGCAACGTGGTTCATTTACGGTAAGCATTGGCAGACTTGTCTACCTGCTGTTTGAGTATGATGCACTTTCTCTGGCTTCTGCTTTGCCATCTGTCACATATTGTACATAGTGTACATACCTGTATATAGCGGGTGAAGGCAAAATATACATTATAGTCTACTGCTGAGTTTTGTTTCCTCCTATTCCCATCACGACCAGGTCTCACAGGCCATTCTTTACCAGTGTTCGTAATAATAACCCTCCTGGGTTAACCATCCTGGTTTAATAACCCTCCAGGGTTATTAACCCAGAGACTGTCATCGTCTTGTACATTCATCAACTGTTTACTCTTATCTCTCAGGAAACAAGAGACTCTCACGTTTAGTTTCACATTTCTGCCGCACTCTCTGCTGTCTCTCGTTACTTTACTCTGAGTATTGTGTTCTCTCTCATTTAAATCAGGAAGGTCTGGCTGCTATGTGGTTTAAAGAAACTTCCTGTAACAAATGTTGGCGTGGAGAGCAAAGTTTTGGCGACCGTAAGAGTCGGTCCGTGACCGCACACAAACAGTATTTCATTAACATTCTTCCTCGGCTGGTCCCGAGTGTAAGTTGGACAAGAATTTAGGCTCTAAGTATAGAAATTAGTTAGGAAGTTTGCCTTATTGAAAATCCCGTTGCTGGTTGGTGTCTGGTGGTTGATGCTGTGACGATAATCAACCTTGGTTGATGCTGGCGCGATAATTTCTCGCGGTCAATGCTCGCACGATAATCTCTCCAGGTTGATGCTGGTGTGATAATCCCTCGTAACCGTGGTTGAAGCAGTGGCTGTCTTACCCTTACTGACAACTGAACAGTTTATATTATGTTAAAGAAGAAAAAGTCACAAACCATAGCTGAAATGATACACAACTAACACGTAACCCGGAGAGGAAACTTTACACAACGTTCCGGTTCCTCCTGAATCATTGTCAACTGGTGGAGTGGAAACCTTAGTGAAAAACTAATTGTGAGCGCAGGCAAGGAAGACTATGTTTTAAATTTTCGATATTATGTTCTGAGTGTACTCAAGTGTGTTTATACTTAAAAAATTGTGTAATTTTTAGTATACCATTACAAATTATATAAGCTAGTGCAGTGTTTTTGTTGTTACAAATAACACCCCTCAGTAGCACACCCCTTCAATGCTCTAGAGTCTAGATACTGAGAATAGCACATCCGTGTAGAGCTCGTAGAGCTCTAGGCACCCAGAATAGGACCCATCCCCAGCACACCTCTGCAATGCTATTCACACCGTGAATAGAGAATCAACATGCCCTTCCACCTCGAGTACTGAGAGACTGAGTTAGTTTGATTTTCAATATCCAATATTTTGCTGAGCCTGGCATAAATATGCCAGTGGCTGTGCATGTGTGTAGAGTGTAAACACGACTTCAAAAGTGCACCAACCACAAGGTCATATCATGCCAGGAGAGACTACCTGGGGTATGTGCAATGTATAATGTGTATACTAGTGATCCGTTTAGATGTATACGATAGCACATGTATACTTGTGCAACAAGATAATACATTATGTAGTGAATATGTAAAAGATATAATGCTCAATAATAACCCACAAAGAAACAGAAACCCAGAAGATTAATTCGATTTGTATATTACTGAGCACTGACAAGTGTTCATGACACTAGTTATTCAAAAGAGATAATGTATAGGCTACACTAGTAGTGCTGAAGGTAGTATAAGGTAGCAGCTTCTTGCTACTGGCCCCACCAGTACTACGTTCTGTATGCCAGTATGTGTCTTGCTGTTCATAAATTATGAATAAGAAGATATAATATTTTCCTTTGTTCTCCAGTAACTTCATCATACTTGTATTAAATAAAATCCAATATACGTTGGAACTGTAAACATTTATTTACGTATATATGCCTTAAACACCTCACCTATTAAGGTTCATACTATTCAAGCACCTCACTTACTCAGGTGCATACGTTTGCAGCACCACACCTATACAGGTGCATTAATCTGAAGTATTTCTCCTTGAAGCACCTCACCCAGAAGCACCTCATCTTGAAGCACCTCACCTTAAAGAACCTCTCCTTGAAGCACCTCTCCTTAAAGCACCTCATCTTGAAGCACCTCACCTTGAAGCACCTCACCTTAAAGCACCTCTCGTTGAAGCACCTCCTTAAAGCACCTCACCTTGAAATACCTCACCTTGAAGCACCTCACCTTGAAGCACCTCACCTTGAAGCACTTCACCTTGAAGCACCTCAACTTGAAGCACCTCACCTTAAAGCACCTCTCGTTGAAGCACCTCTCCTTAAAACACCTCACCTTGAAATACCTCACCTTGAAGCACCTCACCTTGAAGCACCTCACCTTGAAGCACCTCAACTTGAAGCACCTCACCTTAAAGCACCTCCTGAAGCACCTCACCTTGAAGCACCTTACCCTGAAGCACCTCACCCTGAAGCACCTCACCCTGAAGCACATCACTTGAAGTACCTCACCCTGAAGCACTTCACCTTGAAGCACATCATCTTAAAGCATCTCTTGAAGCACCTCTTTGACAACCACCCATTGAAGCACCTTATGAAGCACCTTACCTTGATGCACCACCTATTGAAGCAGCTCGCCTTGAAGCATAAACTCACTGAAGCACCTCACTTTGAAACACCTCACCTTGAAGCACTTCACCTTGAACCACCCATTGAAGCACCTCATCTTGAAGCACCTGACTTAGAAGTACTTTACCTTGAACCACCAATTGAAGTACCTCACTTTGAATAACTTTACCTTGAAGTACCTCATCTTGAAGCACCTCACCTTGAAGCACCTCACCTTGAAGCACCTCACTTTGAATAACTTTACCTTGAAGTACCTCATCTTGAAGCATCTCACCTTGAAGCACCTCACCTTGAAGCACCTCACTTTGAATAACTTTACCTTGAAGTACCTCATCTTGAAGCATCTCACCTTGAAGCACCCCACCCTGAAGCACCTCACCTTGAATAACTTTACCTTGAAATAACTCACCTTGAAGCACCTCACTTTGAAGCACAACCCATTAAAGCACCTCACCTTGAAGCACCCTATCTTGAAGCACCTCACCTTGAATAACCTCACCTCGAAGCATCTCACCTAGAAGCACCTCACCTTGAAACACCTCACCTTAAATATCCTCACCTTGAAGCACCACCCATTAAAGTACCTCACCTTAAAGCACCTCACCTTGAAGCACCTCACCTTGAATATCCTCACCTTGAAGCATCTCACTTAGAACCACCTCACCTTGAAACACCTCACCTTGAAGCACCACCATTAAAGTACCTCACCTTAAAGCACCTCACCTTGAAGCACCTCACCTTGAATAACCTCACCTTGAAGCATCTCACTTAGAACCACCTCACCTTGAAGCATCTCACCTAGAAGCATCTCACCTAGAAGCACCTCACCTTGAATCACCTCACCTTGAATAACCTCGCCTTGAAGCATCTCACTTAGAACCACCTCACCTTGAAGCACCTCACCTTGAAGCATCTCACCTAGAAGCATCTCACCTAGAAGCATCTCACCTAGAAGCATCTCGCCTTGAAGCATCTCACTAGAACCACCTCACCTTGAAGCACCTCACCTTGAATATCCTCACCTTGAAGCATCTCACTTAGAACCACCTCACCTTGAAACACCTCACCTTGAAGCACCACCCATTAAAGTACCTCACCTTAAAGCACCTCACCTTGAAGCACCTCACCTTGAATAACCTCACCTTGAAGCATCTCACTTAGAACCACCTCACCTTGAAGCATCTCACCTAGAAGCATCTCACCTAGAAGCACCTCACCTTGAATCACCTCACCTTGAATAACCTCGCCTTGAAGCATCTCACTTAGAACCACCTCACCTTGAAGCACCTCACCTTGAAGCATCTCACCTAGAAGCATCTCACCTAGAAGCATCTCACCTAGAAGCATCTCGCCTTGAAGCATCTCACTAGAACCACCTCACCTTGAAGCACCTCACCTAGAAGCACCTCACCTCGAAGCACCTCACCTAGAAGCATCTCACCTAGAAGCATCTCACCTAGAAGCATCTCACCTAGAAGCACCTCACCTTGAAGCATCTCACCTAGAAGCACCTCACCTTGAATAACTTCACCTTGAGGGACCTAAGCTACTCAGGCGTGAAGCCATCGTGTTGATACGCTGCTCTCTCCTCCTGTCATAGATAAAATGCAACGGTAACCGTCGACGAATGAATACACGTTTTTGCGGAGCGAGAAATGTGGGAAAAGTTTTGTTGGGAAGTTGTGTGTGTTGTGGTGGTGGCTATTTTGGGAGCCCTGTCTTCTACACACCTGTAAATATCCCCAGATTTTTGTTTGTTTCCTTTTAGGCTATATGTATTTGCACACACTCACGCTCGCACGGCAGCACACACGCAAGAAACACATTATAGAAGAGAATATTTAGTTGTTGATCCCCGTGTAAGCACTATCAAAAGCCAGGTGATAAATGTATTCCTGCTGGATCATATTTGCAAAGGTGTGGGTGGCTATGTAGTTGCTGTTACCACTGTGGCCTCTCAGCCAACTGTCGCAAAGTTTTGTTACAGAGCCACAGCCAGAAACTTGGAACCTTTGATATATACCTTCGGCAGGTGTCGAGAGTTTTCCGGCTCAGCTCTGGGGCAAGCCTGTCTGGTGCTTGCCTGGCCAACCAGATCGGAATGCCCAAGTTCATTCGTAAATTCGTAAGATCCTTATAGAATTTTTAGACAGTTGTAAGGTGTGAGACATTGGTAGTAGGACTACTAAGACTCCCCTCCTCCCAACTAGATTATACGAAATATGTTGATAACAACAGAACAGAAACTGAGCTGGAAGAAGTGTTGAGACTTATTTCTCAGATGATATGTGACACGACACCAGCGTACCTGTTCAACGGTGTCAGATGACATGTGACACGACACCAGCGTACCTGTTCAACGGTGTCAGATGACATGTGACACTACACCAGCGTACCTGTTCAACGGTGTCAGATGACATGTGACACGACACCAGCGTCCCTGTTCAACGGTGTCAAAATGACATGTGACACGACACCCAGCGTCCCTGTTCAACGGTGTCGATGACATGTGACACGACACCAGCGTCCCTGTTCAACGGTGTCAGATGACTTTGCGACACGACCACCAGCGTACCTGTTCAACGGTGTCAGAAGACATGGGGACACTACACCAGCGTACCTGTTCAACGGTGTCAGATGACATGTGACACGACACCAGGTACCTGTTCAACGGGGGTCAGATGACATGTACACGACACCCAGCGTACCTGTTCAACGGTGTCAGATGACATGTGCCCGGGACACCAGCGTACCGTTCAACGGTGTCAGATGACATGTGACACGACACCAGCGTACCTGTTCAACGGTGTCAGATGACATGTGACACGACACCAGCGTACCTGTTCAACGGTGTCAGATGACATGTGACACGACACCAGCGTACCTGTTCAACGGTGTCAGATGACATGTGACACGACACCAGCGTACCTGTTCAACGGTGTCAGATGACAGTGACACGACAACCAGGTACCTGTTCAACGGTGTCAGATGACATGTGACACGACACCAGCGTACCTGTTCAACGGTGTCATATTCCTCGTCCCAAGCAAGGAGTTGTATATATTTGTGACACAGACACTATGGATGATATTCCTGATACACACACACACACACACACACACACACACACACACACACACACACACACACACACACACACACAGGAGGTTCAGTGGGACAGAGAAATGGTAGGAAAATCAGTAAACGAGATGATGGAATATGTGGCAACAAAGTGCAAGGAGGCAGAGGAAAGTTTTGTTCCCAAGGGAAACGGAAATAATAGGAAGGACCAAAACGAGTCCTTGGTTTACCCGAAGGTGTAGGGAGGCAAAAACTAAGTGCAACAGAGAATGGAAAAGGTACAGGAGGCATAGGACCCAGGAAAACAAGGAGATTAGTAGAAGAGCCAGAAACGAGTATGCACAGATGAGGAGGGAGGCCCAGCGACAGTATGAAAACGACATAGCATCGAAAGTCAAATCTGACCCGAAACTGCTGTTATAGCCACATTAGGAGGAAGACAACAGTCAAGGACCAGGTGATAAGGCTGAGGAAAGAAGGTGGAGAACTCACAAGAAACGATCAAGAGGTATGTGAGGAGCTCAACACGAGATTTAAGGAAGTATTTACAGTAGAGACAGGAAGGACTCTGGGGGGACAGACCAGATGGGGACACCAGCAAGGAATACACCAACAAGTGTTGGACGACATACATACAGATGAGGAGGAGGTGAAGAAACTGCTAAGGGACATCGATACCTCAAAGGCAATGGGACCAGACAACATCTCCCCGTGGGTCCTTAGTATAGTATAGTATGCAAAATTATGGAGAAGATTATCAGGAGGAGAGTGGTGGAGCACCTGGAACGGAACAGGAGTATAAATGCCAACCAGCACGGATTCACGGAAGGCAAATCCTGT
>NC_069439.1:7782633-7820133 GCF_026875155.1 Cherax quadricarinatus
TTCCCTCTCCCACAAACTATCTCACCAACACTCACTCTCACACAACACTCACTCTCACAAACACTCACTCTCACAAACACTTACTCTCACAAACACTCACTCTCACACTCTCACACTCACTCTCACAAACTCTCTCACTCACAAGCTCCTCCTCTCACACAAGCCCCCAATTCACAAACTCTCACTGTAACTCATAAAATCGTAAACTCAAAATATCACTTAGAAACTCACCCTCATTCAAAAACTCTCACTTCTAAACACCCACTCACACTCTCCCACTGTCACAAATTCTCCCTCATAAACCTCACTACCCTTCCCCCTCGCTTCTAAACCCTACCCCCCCGCCTCTCCCTTCTGTAACCCTCCTTCCAAATCCATCCATGCCTTTCCCTTCCAAAACCCTCCCTGCCTTTCCCTTCCAAAACCCTCCCTGCCTCTCCCTTCCAAAACCCTCCCTGCCTCTCCCTTCCAAAACCCTCCCTGCCTCTCCCTTCCAAATTCCTCCCTGCCTCTCCCTTCCAAAACCATCCCTCACCACACAGTCAGATGTTAGTTTCTTCCTACAGCTCACTAAGTACAAACTGTGGGAAGAAACTAATCATCACAAAATTAAAGTTTTTCCTCACTGGCAGAGTTACAAGTGAAGGTCGTTCATTCTTCACGTCCACCGCATTCCATCTGTCTGAGACAACAACACTTCCACTATCTCACGAGACTCACTCATTCCATGTTCACGACATTATATAATATATATATATATATATATATATATATATATATATATATATATATATATATATATATATATATATATATATAAAATATATATATATATGTAATGATAATATCCTCAAAGGCTTCACTTATGGCATCATTACATTTGGTTAAAGCATGTAACATCACCTTCAGTCCACGGAGGAAAACATCTCTGAGTCCAGGTGTTTGAGTCATCGTTGAAGTTCTCAACGTAAAGCCAACACCCACTTCATGTATAGTGGAAGCTTTGCTGTAGGAGGATCGAACCTAAACTGTTTTCTTGCCTTAAATAACCCACACAAGCTTAGCGCTTCACATAAATATAATACATAATGTGATATGATGTAATTATCATGCTGTCCAGATAAAAATAAAACGAGTTGGCTCGAGTCATCATCCGCTAATAGAGAAAAGAGATCCGCTACTCGCGCTTCTAGGCTCAATACGAAGTTCATTTCGGTATATGTGTCTGTGAGTTGCGGTCACTTTTTAATGACCCCCAAAGAAGATCGAATGAGAGGCGAATGATCTTAAAAGTGTTACAGGATCTTCAGAAGGTGGGGGGGGGGGAGAGGACCAATATCTTGAAGAGGACGAAGAAGAGGTGTAGGACCTTCATGAGAGCGGAGGAGAGGTGTAGGATCTTCATGAGAGCGGAAGAGAGGTGTAGGATCTTCATGAGAGCGGAGGAGAGGTGTAGGATCTTCATTAGAGCGGAAGAGAGGTGTAGGACCTTCATGAGAGCGGAGGAGAGGTGTAGGACCTTCATGAGAGCGGAGGAGAGGTGTAGGACCTTCATGAGAGCGGAGGAGAGGTGTAGGACCTTCATGAGAGCGGAGGAGAGGTGTAGGACCTTCATGAGAGCGGAGGAGAGGTGTAGGATCTTCATGGAAGGGGGGGGGTTTGTAGGATCTTATGAGAGGGAGGAGGGGTGTGGATTTTTCATAAAGAGCGGAGGAAGGTGTTAGGATTTATGAGAGCGGGGGAGAGGTTGTGGGGGACTTTCATGAGAGCGGAGGAGGGTGTGGGATCTTCATGAGAGCGGAGGAAGGTGGGGTTAAGGGGAAAAACCTTCATGAAAGCAGAGGAGAGGTGAAAGACCTTCATGGAGGGAGGAGAGGTGTGGCCCTTATAAAAAGCAGAGGAGAGGTGTAGGACCTTCTAAAGGAAAGGGAAGGTGTAGGACCTTTCATGAGAGCGGAGGAGAGGTGGGGGACCTTATGAGAGCGGAGGAGGGTGTAGGACTTCAAAAAGCGGGGGAAAAAGGTGTGGGGATCTTGCAAAGAGGCCGCACAATAACACCTCTTGCCCCTGCCACTCGCCTCACTGCTTGCCCTTTTCTTTTCACTAAACCCCGACAGTACCCCCCAGCATGCTACCCAAGTATTAAAAAGTAAGATTTATTTTTCTCTTACATTTTGACCGTAAAACCCGTCATTCGTCTCCCAGTTTCTCTCTTGCAAATTTCAGCGCTTGTTGCCCGCCTGCCTACTCCAGCGGGAATCCAATCCGTGCCCCCTAGCCTTTTGACGTCAGACGTGGGGAAAATTTTTACCCCTATTGGGGGGAAAAAGTGGCCCGGGTGTGGGAACCAGGAGTTCCAAGTCCCGGGGCCCGTGTTGGGGGGGTACCAGTGTGTTCTCAGACCAGGGGTGCTCGGGGGGTGCCATGGCCACTCACCCTTACACGGGTTGTTCTAACGGGGGGGGTGTAAATCACAGTGCAGGAGAGAGAGAGGAGAAAAAAATATCGAATTTGATTTTGAAGAATTAGATACTTTTGCAAAAAACTGGGCATCTTTACAGTAGATTTTTTCCCCTCCAGTGGCTTTATCAATGCAAAAAAACAAAGGGGGCACAATAGGGAAACAAACAATAAACCCAAAAAATGAGGGAAAACATCCCTCACTCAGCCCAGAAAAAACTGGGAGGGCTGATTACCCAAAATTTTGTAATAGTTCTACGTTGCAATTATGTCCTAGGGGAATTTTTTATTTATAAAGCCACGGTGGGAAAACGTTACAATTAAGATTTCCAAATGTTGCACATGGACTAATTCTTCATCTTGTAGGTATTGTATACAATACATTTACAATGGAGATTTTGTTTACATTCACTGACGTAATAAACAGTAGAGCATTTAATATCAAGTTGACCCATATATCCACGAGCCAGTATTTCAGATCATCCAAAATTTTGGCCAGTTATTCAAGCAATAAAACAAATGAGTGAACAATTATGACATTCGCGAAATCAGCTATATGAAAACCGTCAAATTCACGAAGCATCCACAAACTGGAGATACATTTCTCGACTTGGTTTCGGTCTATCTGGGACCATTAACAGCTGACAAGTGCTCAGGAAGAGCTGAAACATTGTTTATAATCAATTCCAGTTTTGTTGATGGATGTGAACAGATCCATCCACGGTGGATCGAGCATTCACTGTTTAAGCTGAAGAAAACCCACGAGTTTGAAATACCATCTGCCGCAGGAAGTCTAAGAGCTCTTGATCCAAGGAGTTAGTGATACATCCCCCTTCCCTTCCCTTCCCCTCCTCGGACCAAACCTGATTATCTCCCATTTCAACCAGGTGCTGCGTTGCCTTTGTAGCGGTTTCTGAGGATATAATGGTTGTTACTGAGGATGTAATGGTTGTTACTGAGAATGTAATGGTTGTTACTGAGGATATAATGGTTGTTACTGAGGATGTAATGGTTGTTACTGAGAATGTAATGGTTGTTACTGAGGATGTAATGGTTGTTACTGAGGATATAATGGTTGTTACTGGAGGATGTAATGGTTGTTACTGAGGATGTAATGGTTGTTACTGAGGATGTAATGGTTGTTACTGAGAATGTAATGGTTGTTACTGAGGATGTAATGGTTGTTACTGAGGATATAATGGTTGTTACTGAGGATGTAATGGTTGTTACTGAGGATGTAATGGTTGTTACTGAGGATGTAATGGTTGTTACTGAAGATATAATGGTTGTTACTGAGGATATAATGGTTGTTACTGAGGATGTAATGGTTGTTACTGAGGATGTAATGGTTGTTACTGAGGATATAATGTTTGTTACTGAGGATATAATGGTTGTTACTGAGGATGTAATGGTTGTTACTGAGGATGTAATGGTTGTTACTGAGGATGTAATGGTTGTTACTGAGGATGTAATAGATGTTAGTGAGGATATAATGGTTGTTACTGAGGATATAATGGTTGTTACTGAGGATGTAATAGATGTTAGTGAGGATATAATGGTTGTTACTGAGGATGTAATGGTTGATACTGAGGATATAATGGTTGTTACTGAGGATATAATGGTTGTTACTGAGGATGTAATGGTTGTTACTGAGGATGTAATGGTTGTTACTGAGGATGTAATGGTTGTTACTGAGGATATAAGGGTTGTTACTGAGGATGTAATAGTTGTTACTGAGGATATAATGATTGTTACTGAGGATATAATGGTTGTTACTGAGGATATAATGGTGTACTGAGGATGTAATGGTTGTTACTGAGGATATAATGGTTGTTACTGAGGATGTAATAGTTGTTACTGAGGATATAATGATTGTTACTGAGGATATAATGGTTGTTACTGAGGATGTAATGGTTGTTACTGGGGATATAATAGTTGTTACTGAGGATATGATGGTTATTACTGAGGATATAATGGCTGTTACTGAGGATGTAATGGTTGTTACTGAAGATATAATAGTTGTTACTGAGGATATGATGGTTATTACTGAGGATATAATGGCTGTTACTGAGGATGTAATGGTTGTTACTGGGGATATAATAGTTACTGAGGATATAATGGTTGTTACTGAGGATATGATGGTTGCTACTGATATAATGGCTGTTACTGAGGATATAATGGTTGTTACTGAGGATATAATGGTTGTTACTGCGGATATAATGGTTGTTACTGAGGATATAATGGTTGTTACTGAGGATATAATGATTGTTACTGAGGATATAATAGTTGTTACTGAGGATATAATGGTTGTTACTGATATAATGGATGTTACTGAGAATATAATGGGTGTTACTGAGAATATAATGGCTGTTACTGAGGATATGATGGCTGTTATTGAGGATATAATGGTTATTACTGAGGATATAATGGCTGTAACTGAGGATATAATGGTTGATACTGGGGATATAATGGTTGTTACTGGGGATATAATGGTTGTTACTGAGGATATAATGGTTGTTACTGAAGATATAATGGATGTTACAGAGAACATAATGGTTGTTACTGAGAATATAATGGCTGTTGCTGAGGATATAATGGCTGTTATTGATGATCTAATGGCTGTTGTTGATGATCTAATGGTTATTACTGAGGATATAATGGTTGTTACTGAGGATATAATGGTTGTTACTGAAGATATATTGGTTGTTACTGAGGATATAATGGTTGTTACTGAGGATATAATAACTGTTACTGAGGATATAATGGTTGTTACTGGGGATATAATGGTTGTTACTGAGGATATAATGGTTGTTACTGAAGATGTAGTGATTGTTACTGAGGATATAATGGTTATTACTGAGGATATAATAGCTGTTGCTGAGAATATAATAGCAGTTATTGAGGATATAATGTCTGTTTCTGAGGATATAATGGTTGTAACTGAGGATATAATGGTTGTTACTGAGGATATAATGGTTGTTACTGAGGATATAATGGTTGTTACTGAGGATATAATGGTTGTTACTGAGGATATAATTGCAGTTACTGCGAATATAATGGATGTTACTGAGGTTATAATGGATGTTACTGACGATATAATTGCAGTTACTGAGGATATAATTGCAGTTACTGGTCATATAATGGATGTTACTGAGGATATAAGGGTTGTTACTGAGGATATAATAGCTGTTTCTGAGGATATAATGGTTGTAGCTGAGGATATAATGGTTGTTACTGAGGATATAATGATTGTTACTGAGGATATAATTGCAGTTACTGCGAATATAATGGATGTTACTCAGGTTACAATGGATGTTACTGACGATATAATTGCAGTTACTGAGGATATAATGGATGTTACTGAGGATATAATGGTTGTACTGAGGATGTAATGGCTGTTACTGAGAATATAATTGCAGTTACTGCGAATATAATGGTTGTTAATGAGGATGTAATGGATGTTACTGAGGATATAATGATTGTTACTGAGAATATAATTGCAGTTACTGCGAATATAATGTTTGTTACTGAGGATGTAATGGATGTTACTGAGGATATAATGATTGTTACTGAGAATATAATTGCAGTTACTGCGAATATAATGGTTGTTACTGCGAATATAATGGTTGTTACTGAGGATGTAATGGATGTTACTGAGGATATAATGATTGTTACTGAGGATATAATTGCAGTTACTGGGGATATAATGGTTGTTACTGAGGATGTAATGGTTGTTACTTAGAGAGATCTTGAGTCACTACTAAAGTCGTCATTTGTTCTTCAAAACTCAAAAAAAAAGTTTACTGCCCTGTAACGATACATTAAAATAATTCCAAAACATATTAAAAAAAAAAAAAAAAAATAACAAATCAAATCGAATCAGTTTATTCTCTATAAGGATTACAATGCGGGGTTTACAGATTTTGGTTATTGTGTGGTTTACTAGAGCACCTAGCATGGCTAGGCATTTCGGGCAAACTTAGATTAATTCTTAACCCTAAATTATAACAAATTGTGGAGTAAGTTGACTAAATACTAAGTGACTAAATACTTAGTGACAAAATACTAAGTGACAAATACTAGTTTGCGAGTTTAGCAATGTGAATGCTCTTGTATTGGCACAATACATAGTTTCTATATTAGAGTATCACTAGTTAGGAATCATTATTTTAAGATTAGGATACGTATTTCTGTGCTTATAGTCAAATGGGTGAGTGAGTGAGTGTAAGTGTGGATCACCAGGTGGTTTTTATGTAGTTAGTTGATGGGGTGTATCAGGGAGATAAGATGTTTTCTAATGGTAGTTTTGAAAGTGATGAATGTGTCTGCAGTTCTAGAGTTCTCAGGTAGGGTGTTCCAGATTTTAGGGCCTTTGACATACATTGAATTTTTGTAAAGGTTTAGTCGGACACGGGAATGTCATAGAGATGTTTGTCTGGTGTTATGCCTGTGGGTCCTGTCACAGCTATCAAGAAAGCATTTTAGGTCAAGGTTAATATTGGAATTTAAGGTCCTGTATATGTAGATTGTACAGTAGTAAGTGTGGATATTCTGAACAGGGAGTAAGTTTAGATCTATGAAGAGTGGGGGGGGTGGGTGTTGCCAGGGATGGGATTTAGTGATTATTCTTATTGCAGCTTTTTGTTGAGTTATTATTGGCTTTAGGTGTATTGCTGCAGTTGATCCCCAAGCACAAATAGCATAGGTGAGGTTTGGATAAATGAGTGAATGGTATAGTGTGAGAAGGGCATTTTGCGGCACGTAGTATCGTATCTTGGAGAGGATCCCAACTGTTTTGGATACGTTTTTTGATACGTGTTAGATATGGGTGCTGAAATTCAGGTTGTTGTCGAGGTATAGGCCTAGGAACTTGCCCTCATTATGTCTGGCAATGAGAGTGCTGTCGATCTTAATGTTAAGTTGCGCAACACCTGCTCTACTATCAAACATAATATAGTAGGTTTTGTCAGTGTTAAGTGTAAGTTTATTGGCTGTCATCCAAGTTGATATTTTGACCATCTCTCAATATATAAATATTTACATAAATTATATAGCTCGCAAAATCTGTGAAATTTGAATCGTAAAAAAAAAAAAAAAAAAAAGCTGAGTATTTTCTCGGACATGCAAACGATCGCTGTAGGAGAATTCCATTATCATTGTCGTTTGGTGTGTTGGGTTTAAAGTCTATCGATTACACGAGGGTATGTGGACAAAGACACACTTGGGTCATTAAGCCCGCATTAAGGGTCATTAAGACTGCATGTCACCTGTACAGTACCAGTCAAGGTGTCGTAATCCCTAAGAGATGGATTACAATAGTCTCTTAGCGAATATAAACTGTGTATTTTCAGTGTATATACACTGAGATATATACACATCTGTGTGCGTATAACTGTGAAATATACACCTGTTGGTGTGCATACACAGATATACACCTCTCGGTATACACGCCTTTGGTATTAGTTCCTTGCATTCTGCAGAATAAACTTCCCCAGCAATAAGATAAGATTTATTCGGAGATTTAACCCGGTGGGTTAGCCATCCAGGATGACCCAAACAAGTCAGTGCATTATCAAGGACTGTCTGTCTTATTTCCATTGTGGTCTTTCAATCTTGTCCCCCAGGATGCGACCCACACCAGTCGACTAACACCCAAGTACCTACTTACCGTTAAGTGAACAGGGACGCCATATGAAGGAAACATTGACAAATGTTTTTCTACCTATAGCCAGGAATTTGAACCGAAATACATCTGGATGTTGTGAGGGATAGCAGTTTTACCTGACCAAGCCTACCACATAAAGTCTACAACTGGATTCAGTTATAGTTTTAGCGATTAAAAAATTTTAAATTTATATCTGGCATTTCTAGTAATTATTTTTATAAAACAAGTTGATTAAATAAGTCGGCAATCTATCATACCAACAAGCTTACATCAAAAAGGGTCTCAACATCTCTTCCCACATTTCCTTCCCCATTTCATTGCTTATGTTAATCTATCCCTATTTTATTCTCATTATGTCACTAGTTCATAGCGTTTCTGTCCACTCTTTTATTTTTGAACAATAAATTGTGAATGAATACCGAAAATTTCATCGGATCCTGATTTTGTTACAAGCTATTTTTTAGGATATGTGAATGTGTTTGGGGTCTTACTCGTACGAGCAAGCTGAATGTCAATTATTTGGTTCTTACCCTGTCAGGTGCCCGCTGCTGTTACCCAACTATTACCTTAACAACATGCTCAGTGAGTCTTCCATGGCACCCTTCAAATTGATGTGTAAGGAAATTCCTTAGCTATCAAAGCCCATTAAATAATAATATAATATAATATTTAATTATGAATTATTTATTATTATTAAAGAATATGAATAAGTACATTTTTGTATAAAGGGAATGCCTGGGGGGGGCTAAGCCCCTTGGTGGGTTATTCAGAGGGAAAAAGGCACAAGTATGGTTTTTTAATCCCTCCAAATTTTCTTAAGAAGGCACATTCCAAGAATCGAACTCGGATTACCTGTCCAGTCTTCAAGCTCTGTATTGGACCCCAACACATGGATTGTAAATTTTCCCAAAACGTATAATAATTATAAAGAGTATCTTAATATAAAAAACTATTCATAGGCTTCTCCAATTTATCATAGTCTATTTGTCTAATCGCTCATCGATTCATATCGTTTTTTTTTTTTTATTCGCCGGTATTCTCCCGGCCCGGTTCTTTTCCAAGTAGTGGTGACCCGGCCTTGGCTCCCTATCTGGGGAGTGTCTCGAGACTTAAGTCTCCCATGGGAGGAAGGACAAGTACCTCCTCATCTTTGGGACCAAGTGTCCCCAGGCCTAGCCACATTCCCCGCCCTCACGGGGCTCGTAGGGAGGAGCTAGGCCTCTGGTCTGCCATCTACCCCGCCTCAAAGGGGCTCGTGGGGATGGCAGTCTTATGAGCTGCAGATGATAGCAAGCTCAGGCCTTTTCTCATCGTATGTGCCAAATTTGACTATAAGTGACGGTGTCAATTTTCATGGTCTTTCTACAGCAGCTTTATGTAAAGTTATGAGTACTGTATATAAATTTATGTAGAAATTTTTATTTGTTTTAACCACTTTAGTAATAAAAATTTCTCCAAGGTTGATAATATAAAAAATAGGCCAAATAGGTTTATTTTATTTTAATTTTTACTTTGAAATTTCATTGATAACATGAGTGCTAGTCAGGAATATACACCCTATGTACACACATCATTTTTCGAATACTGACGTCAATATGCACACATCTGCTCGTGTACGTGTACGTGGGTTTACATACACGCATGTTGTACCTGAGACTATTTACACACATGTACAATGGTACTTAGTTCTAAATATAAAGATCTATTTCAATACATGTAATATCTCCATATTCTTCTATGATTATACTGTAAATTTCAGCAATAATAAATAGTGTGGTAGAATTATATTATCAATGAGTAGGCCACTTAGAAACACTTTAAACACCACTCACACTTTAACACCACTCACACTTTAACACCACTCACACTTTAAACACCACTCACAATTTAACACCACTCACACTTTAAACACCACTCACACTTTAAACACCACTCACACTTTAAACACCACTCACACTTTAAACACCACTCACACTTTAAACACCACTCACACTTTAACACCACTCACACTTTAAACACCACTCACACTTTACCACCACTCACACTTTAAACACCACTCACACTTTAAACACCACTCACACTTTAACACCACTCACACTTTAAACACCACTCACACTTTAACACCACTCACACTTTAAACACCACTCACACTTTACCACCACTCACACTTTAAACACCACTCACACTTTAACACCACTCACACTTTAAACACCACTCACACTTTAAACACCACTCACACTTTAAACACCACTCACACTTTAAACACCACTCACACTTTAAACACCACTCACACTTTAAACACCACTCACACTTTACCGCCACTCACACTTTAAACACCACTCACACTTTAAACACCACTCACACTTTAAACACCACTCACACTTTAAACACCACTCACACTTTAACACCACTCACACTTTAAACACCACTCACCTTTACACCACACTTTAACACCACTCACACTTTAAACACCACTCACACTTTAACACCACTCACACTTAAACACCACTCACAACTTTAAACACCACTCACACTTTAAACACCACTCACACTTTACACACCACTCACACTTTAAACACCACTCACACTTTAAACACCACTCACACTTTAACACCCTCACACTTTAAACACCACTCACACTTTAACACACTACACTTTAAACACCATCACTTTCACACCACTCACACTTTAAACACCATCACACTTCACACCTCACACTTTAAACACCACTCACACTTTCACACCACTCACACTTTAAACACCACTCACACTTTCAACACCACTCACACTTTAAACACCACTCACACTTTCACACCACTCACACTTTAAACACCACTCACACTTTCACACCACTCACACTTTTAAACACCACTCACACTTTCAACACCACGTACTTAGAAACATCACACGTTAGAAAAAGAGAGAGTTAGAGAAAGATGACAGCGATGAGAGAGAGAGAGAGAGAGAGAGAGAGAGAGAGAGAGAGAGAGAGAGAGAGAGAGAGAGGTAAACTAGTATGGAATTTCCCCTCAGTTGGCTGCTTTATATTCAGCACATCCCCTCTTCTCCCCTGGGTGAGTGTCGCGTTTAAGAGAGGATAAAACTGAATAATCTCTGAGGGGAAAGAAAAGTATTCAACTTTATACCGAAAAACTGAACTCTAAATCAATGTATCTCTCTTATTAAACAAGAATGCGCTGATTTTTGCTTAGAATGGGCACGAGGGGAGCTCTAAAGTGGAGTGAAGGAAAGCTCTAAAGTGGAGTGAAGGAAAGCTCTAACTGCAGAAGCATTTCAGCACGTTTTTCAGTGTCTCCCAGTGATGCTGAATCTGGACGTTAGTGTTGTTGATTTATAGCTCAATTTGCTCTCTCTCTCTCTCTCTCTCTCTCTCTCTCCTCTCTCTCTCTCTCTCTCTCTCTCTCTCTCTCTCTCTCTCTGTCTCTCTCTCTCTCTCTCTCTCGTGAAAGAGAAGCTAAATATATCAATAAGTAAATCAGATGTTATCATGTGATGTCTTCATCAAAGCAGCAGATCAACGGCCACCATGATCTTGGCAATTACCCCTCTCTTCCCTTGCCCCCATCCCTCCTCACCCTTCCCATCGCCCTTCACCACACAGGAGTCACCACGAAGGGATCAAGGTGATCCCTCTGTCTCGTCTATCACCCTGAGCAATATAGTCACTGCTCTGACAATATGTTTTGCAAACTTGGGGCAGACCCACAATAAAGCGACTAAGATATTGTACAAGAGTTGCCAACACCAGACGAACGCATTCCCCAGTGACGAGTCTCATACGTGCTTTTTTACGAGTCTTGTGTGAGTCTTATATCAGTCTTTCTTATACAAGTCTAACACGAGTATTATATTTCTTATGCGAGTCATATATAAGTCTTACATAAATATTATATGAGTATTATGAGTCTTAAACGAGTCTCGTATAATATTCGTATAAGACAAATATAACACTGATATAAGACTCGTATAAGAATCATCTATAACTCGTATATGACTCGTTGTTGCAGTGAAGCGAAAATTGTGTATTTTTCCCATAGACTTTCTTTGGCACTGCTGATACTCCAGTACTGAAACGACACACACTATTATAACAGTTGTTTATCAACTGAAAGGAAATTTATCTTTCTTTTGTAAGAAGGAATTCTGTCTTTGTGCCTTTGTACTCTGGCACAGAGTTTTGGTACTATAGCACCCCAGTCACTTTGCCTTTGTATCTTTGCCTTGCTCGTGCTGCGTTCGTACCTTGGTACAGTGACTTAAATCTCATTTCTTGGTAGATGACCACATTTGTCAAGTCAAGTTTGCTACACTGAACACCTCTTCACTTCTTTTAGTCTTCTCTTGTGCTCTTCCTCTCTTTTCATCCCCTTCACCCCTTCATCTCTTCCTTCTTGCCTTCACATCCTCCGTCTATTTTGCTTCCCCTTCCGCTATCCTCTTCATATCCCCCTCACCTCTTCCTTTGATCTCCCCATTTTCTCCTTTCCCTGCCTTGCATTCTATTGCTCTTCCATCATCCCTACTATTAAAAAAATATCTCCTTCGCCTTTGACTTGATAAGATACCCTTAAGCAAGTATCATTCAATCTTAGTGGGAGACTGGTGCGAGAATGCATGCATTCCACTGTGTGTGATGCCACTGTGTAATACACCTTGAGGTCCTATGCAATGCACTTTGATGTGGGAGGTTGACAGTGGTCCAGACTGAGGGTCTGGGATCACAAGTCGCCCCAAGACCGTCTTAGAGAAGGAATACCTCGTCTCTGGGATCACTGAAGTCGATGGATCAATGAAGTGTGTTGTTTGACTTCAGTCTGTGTGATACACACGCCCCGTGCTTCATAAATGAATGATTTATATACCGAGGTATGTTTGTTCCAGAGCCTTGTATCAGTGTTGGTTCACTTCAGAGTCTTGTGTCTGTGTTTCTTCGCTCCAGAGCCTTGTCTGTGTATGTTAAATCCAGAACCTTGTCGTGTCTGTGTGTGTTTTTTTTTACAGAGCATTGTGTCTGTTTTTTTAAAGAGTTTATTTGTTTGCCCGATGTTAATGCAAGTTTTTTTTATATTGAACACACACGCAAACAAACACACACACACACACACACACACACCACACACACACACACACACACACACACACACACACACACACACACACACACACACACACACACACTAGCTTTCTGCCTCCTGGAAACCTAACTGGGAGTTAAGGGATCAAGAGACTAGTATTTAAGATGCAACAAAGGAAGAAGACCATTCCTGATAGAAATATACTGAGACAATGAGCTTTGCGGGTTAAAAATATCACAATGAACTAAAAAAAAAATATGCCTTGCGGAACAAGATCTTATCAAAATAACTTTTCGCTCTGTGTAGAGCGAAACCTTGTCCTGAAACATGCCTTTTCTTCACCATTATCAACAATACTTAGGCTCGTACTAGAATTAAATGGAAATAATTATAATTTTGGCTCAGGTTTCACCTTTACTTGTTGCCCCCGACCACTGTGTGTTGAAAAACAGGAACGTATCAAGTAACTTCGTCTCTATGTATAGAGAAACGAAAAATAAGGCAATGCATTAACTCTTGCAATTGCTTGGGTAGTGCATCACGTTCTTCGTCGGGAAAAACGACAAATTCCAGAGCCTGAAAAGAGTTCCTTTGAGTGTGAAAAAAAAGGTGTTTAGCAGTCGCAGTAAACGAAATGAATTTATATCGGTCATACCAGGAAAAAGATGCTAGGCTAGGATCATGGGATAAGACAAAGGAAAGATGAGATACCGTCAGACAACGATAGTTCCTACCAAAAGTAAGCTATCAGACAAAAGTCAAAAGTAAGCTAACACACAGGCAGGAGTTGAACAATACGCATCATTGATCCATCGACTTTCGTGAACCCTGAGGCAAGGTATTCCTTCCTTAAGACTGCCTTGGGTGAGCTAGCAGATGACTGATATTGTCAATTAAACAACGCTAGTTTCTACCAAAACTGAACTATCATCAACGATGTATGCAAGGAATTCAGCAGGAGACTACAAAACTCCCTTACAGCTAGAGCAAGGGCCGGGTCCAGAGGAAGAAGGGAAAGACACAAAACACGCACAACTATCAAACATTAAAGCAACGAACAAGAGATTAATGATGCTCCTGAAGCAGCGCAACACATCAAAGACAACAACAGACCGAATTTGCAATGGATAATGAGAGGAAGAACATCGTACCTGCAGTTAGCCCAATGGGTGGTGCCTCGACGCTGGTAGTTCTTGAACCTAAAGAAATGGAGCTACGGGAATAAAACCTTACTACCTCCCATTTCTAGGGCGAAGTATGACCAAAATACGAACAATAGAAACGGAATAATACATCAGGAGACATCAAGGAGACTGGAATATTTACAGGACTGGTCACACTAGCGACTGCTAGAACGATGATGTTGAACGCCAACAAATTGGACCCTGACCATTCAGCGCAAGAAGTGGAGGAGGCTTGACCCTCCGTCCGCATCTGTTCCTTCAAGGAATCACAGAAGACCAAGAGGTAAGCATCACACTAAACTGTCTACGGAAATCGCACTGAAACAGAATGCATTGAAGACTTTCAGCAATCTAAGGGAAGATATCAAGACGGTCTCCTTGCCATAGGTGCTATCGCTGTTCACCTCAGACCTAGTGGAAGTATGGAGTAGCTGACAAGTGGTAAAAAGATACAGATCAAGTGTAGATAAAAAAAAAATTAAATACTTTATAAAGCCTACATTAGACCTTATCATGTTCGAGAAAAATCATACTAACAAAGGTCTCCTTTTGCTGACTGTGCCTTTATATCACCTCTTACCTAATTTAATCTAGATTAACCTAATCTTCCCTAACTTGCATCAAACTAGCGTAATATAACGTAACCTAACCTAATAGCAGTAGTAGTAACAATAATACTAGCAACATAAAATGTTTAACTTAGAGAAGGTTAAACATTTAGTGAAAACTAATGCTGCATCCTGGGCCTCAGTATTTTCAAGCCTAGAATTCCGAGGAAGCCATTTAAGCTCAGAGGAGAACCAAGAAGAGTACCGTTGGTGAGATCAATGACCGGCACCCCTGTCAGGGAGGCTGTGACTTGATCAATGGTCTAGTAGCTGCAGGATGTTACTGGACCTTAGGAAAGGTTTAGGAAGAGGGATAGTCTTCCTCTCCTCCCTCGCTGATTTCCCTCACGTCTTGTAGTTAAAATATGGTGGTGGCAGCAAGAGTACCGTCATCCACGAATCAACTGTTGAGCTCGACTGACACTTTCATTTCTTCATGTAAATAATAATAATTATAATTTTATTCATATATGCATACATTACCTGGAGTATACCTGGAGAAGGTTTCGGGGGTCAACGCCCCCGCGGCCCGGTCTGTGACCAGGCCTCATGGTGGATCAGGGCCTGATCAACCAGGCCGTTACTGTTAGCGGCACGCAAACCGACGTACGAACCACAGCCCGGCTAGTCAGGTACTGACTGAGATGCCGGTCCAGCGCCTTCTTGAAGACAGCCAGGGGTCTATTGGTAATCCTCCTTATGTATGCTGGTAGGCGGTTGAACAGGTTTGAGCCCCTGACACTTATTATGTTATATTTTAGCGTGCTCGTGAAACCCCTGCTGTTCACTGGGAAAATGTTGCATCGTCTGCCGAGTCTTTTGCTTTCGTAGGGAGTGATTTTCGTGAGCAGATTTGGTACTGATCCCTCTAGGATTTTCCTGGTGTATATTATCATGTATCTTTTCCAACATTCCCAATAATTTAGGTGTTTTATCGTGAAGCCTTGAAGACTGTCTGTACACTCTCCAGGTCAGCAATTTCACCTGCCTTGAAAGGCGCCGTTAGTGGACAGCAATATTCCAACCCAGAGAGAATAAACGATTTGAAGAGAATCGTTTGTTGTTTTTGTCTTTTCGTCTCTAGTTTTAAATGTTCTCATTATCCATCCCATCATTTTTCTATCAAATGTGGTGGATACATTGTTGTGATCTTTGAAAGTGGAATCCTCTGACATTATTACTCCCAGGTCTTTCACGATAGTTTTTCGCTCTATTGTGTGGTTGGAATTTGTTTTATATTCCGATACAGTTTTAATTTGCTCAGGTTTTCCATATCGGAAGAATTGAAATTTCTCTTCACTAAACTTCATACTGTTTTCTGCTGCCCAGTTAAAGATTTGCTTGATGTCTGCCTGGAGTCTTGAAGTGTCTCCGATGGAGGACACTGTCATGTAAACTCGTGTGTCATCCACAAAGGAAGACACGGTGCTGTGGCTTACATCTCTGTCTATTACAGATATGAGTATGAGGAACAGGATGGGGACGAGTACTGTGCCTTGTGGAACAGGTCTTTTCATTGTGCCTTTTTCAGACTTTACTCTGTTTACAATTACTCTTTGTGTTCTATTTGTTAGGAAGCTATAGATCCATCTACCTACTTTTCCTGTTATTCCGTTTTCAAGCATTTTGTGCACTATAACACCATGGTCACATTTGTCGAAGGCTTTTGCAAAGTCTGTGTATACTACACATGCATTTTGTTTGTCCTCTATAGCATGCAAGACCTTGTCATAGTTATCCAGTAGTTGGGACAAGCAGAAGCGGCCTGCTATAAACCCATGTTGCTCTGGGTTGTGTAATTAATGGGTATCTAGATGGGTGGCGATCTTGCTTCTTAGAAGCCTTTCAAAGACTTTTATGATATGGGACGTTAACGCTATAGGTCTGTAATTTTTTGCTGTTGCTTTACTGCTACCTATGTGGAGTGGGGCTATGTATGTTGTTTTAAGTGAATGTGGGATGACCCCTATGTCCATGCTCTCAATAGAATGCTAAAGGCACTTGACAGGGGGCTTCTTTCAGTTTTATATGAATACGGAGTTCCACGAGTCTGGGCATGGGGCAGAGTGCATACCCATGGCATTTATTGCCTGTTCGAAGTCATGTGGTGTTAGTATAATGTCAGAGATGTTTGAATTGACCATATTCTGAGTCTCGGTCATGAAAAGATCATTTATGTTGTCGACTCTTAATCTGATCAATGGCTCACTAAACACCAAGTCATACTGGGCTTTAAGTATCTCACTCATTTCCTTGCTGTCATCTGTGTAGGTCCCATCTCATCTAAGTAGGAGTCCAATAAAGGATGTTTTCGCTTTAGATTTGGCATAAGAAAATAAATATTTAGCGTTTCTTTCAATTTTATTTATGGCTTTTAGTTCATCCTGAGTTTCTTGCCTCCTGTATGATTCCTTAAGTTTAAGTTCGATATTTGCTATTTCTCTGCCAGTGCTTCCCTTCGTATTTCAGATATACTGGCCCCTTTAAGCAGCTCTGTGATTCTTCGCCTACACCTTTATAGGGAGCGTCTCTCTCTTTCTAGTTTACACCTTCGCTTCCTTTTTCTTAAAGGAATATGCCGTGAGTATATCTCAAGTGCCACAGAGTTAATTCTTTCTAGGCAGAGGTTCGGATCCGTGTTCTCTCGGATATCTTCCCAGCTTGTTTTATTAGGGCATAGTTGACTTGTTTCCACTGTATGTTTTTGTTATTGAAGTTGAATTTAGTGAAGGCACCCTGATAACTGATCACTTGCTGCAGGTCAGGAGCCCTACACATGCCTGTACCTTTATTATGTTGTGATTTGAGTGTATTGTCTTTGATGTGGCTATGTTTCGTACCAGATCATCACTGTTAGTGATGATGAGGTCCAGTGTACAGTCTGTACAGTCCGGTGTTAAGACCAATAGTCTTGTTGGCGCTGTTATTTTCTGGTTTAAGGTGAATTTGGTGAAAAGATTCAATAGCTCATGTGTGTGTGAATTTTTATTTGAGCTTCCTCTAGGGGTTATTTCTGCTAACATATTATTTGCTACACTCCTCCATTTTAGATGTCTTAAGTTGAAATCCCCCAGCAGCATGATGTCTGGAGCAGGAGCTGGAAGATTTTCCAGACAGTAGTCAATTTTCAAAAGTTGTTCCTGGAATTGTTGGGAAGTTACATCCAGAGGCTTGTATACAACCACAATGACAAGGTTTTGGTTTTCTATCGTTACTGCCAAAACTTCAACTACATCATTTGAGGTGCTTAGTAGCTCCGAGAAAATGAGCGACTCTGTGACATACAGGCCAACCCCCTCTTTTTGCCTGTTCAGTCTGTCGCATCTGTGTAGGTTATAACCTGGGATCCATATTTCGTTGTCAAAGTGATCATTTATGTGAGTCTCTGTGAAAGCTGCAAACATTTCGTTTGACCCCGTGAGCAGGCCACTGATAAAAGGTATTTTGTTCGTTGCTGGCTTTAGATCCAGTATATTTGCAAGGATAAATGTCGTATGGTATGTGTGTGGGGGGGGGGAGGAGGGATGCTTTGCTAATATCTGTTATTCTGTTATTTTGGAGTGGAGGCCACTGACTGTGCCTCAGCTCCAGCAGTGAAATGAGTTGGTGTAAGATTTCTGTCATTTTTCCAGCTTTTTTTTCTCCTGGGGACTGAAAAAAAAAACTCCGTCTCTGGAGTGGTTGTGACTACCCTGGTCTGTTGCCCATGATCTGAGTGATCTGTATCTTCTTGTCCCCTTTAGGGGGTGTGTCTGACAATATATGTTGTAGCATTGTCATTCCTGGACTGAAGAGCGACACATTTCAGGGTGGAAAAATTACAGGAAGGAGAGCTGCATTCTCCTGCAGTCATGTGGGTGTGGCATTTTCTGGGATGGTCAAAACTGCACGTCCCACCAGTTTTTCCAGATTTTCCATGCCTGTAGACACCCAAGGCAAAGAATTTACATAGGTTTGATTCCTGTTTGCCATGGTTTTTCAGGGCTGCATTCCCTACTGATGCATTTGTTTCGGACTCACCACTATATACAGTACCTGTACTAACAATGGTGCCTCCACAAGTTTTTAATGGTATATCTACAGTATTTCTCAGAGCATCATTCCCTTGCTTGCCATCTCCAGTGGTATTGTTATTTTGTAACTGCAGTTCGCATGTCATTATACCTGTTTCCCCAGCACCAGAACCCCTGTCCTCCTCCGGTGCACTGGCTTTCGTTTCTTTATTATTACATGTACTGTCCTCCAAGACAGCACCTGCACCAGGGGTGAGAGCACCATGATCTTTCTGTCTTTTAATACAGTTGTATTTTTTTCCCACATGTGGCTGTCATTGGGCAGACCCAAAAGCATTTTCTTGATTTAATGTCCTTAGCGGAAAATTGCTGAATGTCTACACATGAAGCATGAGCCCATTTTCCACAGAGGTTGCATGCAATCCAAGCAAAAGCCGGCTTGCTACTGAGTGTGTAGACTGTAGTGTTTCTTGATGGTAGTTTTGTGTTGGCTATGCTGTAGTTCTTTATATTATTCCAGTGTTTGATATAGGATACTGTATGTATTTTATATGTATTATATACTTTACTAAGAGCTATATAGTCCCACTGAACTTCCAGTGTTTAATATAGGTTACTTTATATATATATTTTATATGTATATACTTTAATAGGCTTCATATAGTCCCACCAAACTTGACAGATCTCCTAACTAGCTAGTATAAAGGATTTCTATAGAAGTATTTAGTTTTCAGTTTGTATATTTATTTTCCCAGTCTTTAATATATATATATTTTTTATAGATTTCTTAGGCTTATATACTGTTACACATCAGCCTTTATTCCTGCACATATGGCACCAAGACAGCTAGCTGGTATGTATGAATTTGTATATATACCTTTGGAGATTTTAAATTTCTCAGTGTCCCATTTGCATTAGTATATATACTTTTTGCATTGGGGGTAAATTATGAAGAAAATACTTAAGATAATACAAAAAAGGTGAGAATGAGGGTAGAAACATTGGACGTGTTTGCTGACACCGGTTGTCTATGCTTCCCATCACTAATAATGCGTACCTGGGTGTTAGTCGACTGGTGTGGGTCGCATCCTGGACAAAACTGACCTCTATAGTAGTATGTCATTGATGTCAGCTAAGCCTGTATACATTGTACATGTCCTTGTAGAAATATAGATATTATTATTATATATTATTATTAAGTGTATATTATCATGTATGTTTCTCGCCTGCGTTCCAAAGAAGAGAAGTGGAGGAACTTCAACCGTTCCCATTAATTTAGGTGTTTTATCGTACTTAAGTGTACCTTGAAGGTTCTCTGTACATTTTCCAGGTCTGCAATATCACCTGCCTAAAAAAGGCGCCGTTAGTGTGCAGTAATATGCTAGCCTATGCCTAAATAAATTTTCTAACTAGCACTATAATAATTGTCACTAGTAGTAATAATGATAGTCTTTATTTCTGCAAGTACATGTACAAACTGACATTAGTGACATACTGCTACATAGAAAGCCGCTTGTTATGCAGAGCATTTCGGGCAAATTAAGTCAGTTTTGTTCCAGGATGCGGCCAAACCAGTCGACTAACACCCAGGTACCTATTTTACTGATAGGTGATCGTGGACAGAAGGTATCTTAAGAAAACACGTCTTAATGTTTCCATCGTACCGGGAATTAACAGTTTTGTCCAATGCGCTAAACAGCACACCTATGTAGACCTATACATAGTGTCTAGATGAATTCTAGGTAACAGTGTATTTTATCCTATGTTAATTATATACATATTATACTAAATATAGTAATATTAGGTATTATTATGTAATATTATCTAGACTTATGGGGAATATATATATATATATATATATATATATATATATATATATATATATATATATATATATATATATATATATATATATATATATATATATATATATATATATATATACGTATATATATATATATACATATGCCTAAATAAACTTACCGTTTTTTAAATTAAATAAAACAGTTGTGGTGGCGACACTGGGAGAGCACGGGCCTGGCCAGGCTGCTGCAGTTACAGAAAACGACTCATTCTTCTTGTCTCTGGTGAAACTTAAATAGCTTTGAAGAGTTTCCCTTGATGATTAAGAATAATATCTTTATTTCTACAAGTACATGTACAAGGTATACAGTCCTAGCTGACATCAATGACGTACTATTATATAGAATGTTATGCTGAACATTTAGGGCAAATTAGGTCAGTTTTGTCCCAGGATGCGACCCACACCAGTCGACTAACACCCAGGTACCCATTATTAGTGATGGGAAGCATAGACAACCGGTGTAAGGAAACTCTCGCAGGGAATCGAACCCGGACACTCACCATGTGAAGCGAGAGATTTAGCCACCACGCCACGGGGCTCTTGATACAGTTCATCGAGTTGCTCGTCCCTTCACCAGATCGAACTTAATTCTTTCCCATTCTTCAGGCCCGGCCTGGTCCATGCTCTTTTAGAGCTTTTTAATGACTATGCTGATAATAATAATAATAATTATAATAATAATATAATATTAAAGGATTATTAGACCAGGATAAATTGAATCAATGTGGCTTACTACCACTGGGGTCCTTTGTTAAGTCCTCCTCCTTCAGGATGCTCCCCACAACAGTTGATTATTCTCCAGGTATATCTTCACTGGCGGGTAACGTATGAAGTATGGTAAGACGTGTAGGTACATCTAACAATACCCGCAGCTCCTCTTCACCTAAAAGTGAATATATGCCATACAGTTAGTCGGCTTTAGTGGGTGTTATCATAGGAGACCGAGCCTAAGGAAATAAGTCAGAGTGCTGAGTTTTCATGGGTGAGTCTCTGGGCTGAGGAACGGTTTGTGCGGATTATTAATAACTAATACAATGTAACCAAAGAAAGCCAAGTAGTGTGGCTTATCTACCCAATGATTTTTTTATCTTTCCCAGAATTACATGAAACATCCATCAAAACCTTTAAATTAATGATTTTTTCTTTTTTTTTTTTTTACTAAAAATGTTAATTTTTACCGAAAAATGGAAATTCCATAAAATGCTGGAAAAATAAAAACAATATTGGCTAACACCCAGGTACCTAATTACTGCTAGGTGAAAAGGGAAAACAGGTGTAAGGAAATATGACAAACATTTCGTCATTTTTTTTTTTTTTTTTTGCATTTCAGCATATACTGAGGCAGATTGTGACGATGGTTCTTCTGGCCAAGTTTACATTTAGTTGTGCCTATGTCAGTTGGTCTTGCACAGTCGCAGAGGCGTCTGGAGGCCAGAATAACGTTACCATTCAAGGAATCAAAACAACCAAAAATATTTTTTTTATTTGTGTAGTATACAAATTGTAGTTTACATGTAATAAAGCATCGTGCATGAGCATTTCGGGCTGGGAGAACCAGACAAAGTTCGATCCCTAGCGCACTCAGCTCACACACTGACGTCCGGAGTTCGAATCTCTGGTACGGCTGGATAACATTAGGACGTGTTTCCGTAAGACACCTGCTGTCCATATTCACACATCAGTATAAAATGGGTACCTGGGTGTTAGTCGCCTGGTGTGGGTCGCATCCTGGGACAAAACTGACCTAATTTGCTCGAAAGTCTCTGCATAGCATTCGGCTTTCTATATTGTAGTATGTCATTGATGTCAGTTAGGCCTGTATACCTTGCACATGTACTTGGAGAAATAAAGATTATTATTATTATTATTATTATTATTATTATTATTATTATTATTATTATTATATTATATTATTAAGGGTATATTATCATGTATCTTTCTCGCCTGCTTTCCAGGGAAGACAAGTGGAGTATGAACTTGCATGAATTATGATGAAATGCTGGAAAAAATAAATGTGCCAATGTTGGCTGACAGAAAGAAAAAAGGAGACATGTGTTAACCACATAAAAGGGCAAAGAAGACCGCAGACAGAGTATGGGCTAGGTGGCCAAAGACTACAAACCTCACTCAGGGAATGAGCATAATACCGAGCACATCTCTCGAGGCGCACATAGACCAGATAACTGCTGCAAAACGTGGGCGCCTGGAAAACTTGAAAATAGCATTCCGATACCTCAGTAAGGAATCGTTCAAGACTCTGTACATCGTGTACGGCTGGCCCATACTGAAGTATGCAGCACTGGTGCTGCACTGGTGCCACACCTGGTCAAGCACGTCAAGAAATTAGAGAAAGTGCAAAGGTTTGAAACAAGGCTAGTTCCAGAGCTAAGGGAAATGTCCTACGGAGAAAGGTTAAGGGAAATTGGCCTGACGACACTGGAGGACAGGAGGGGCTAGGGAGATATGATAACGACATAAAATACTGCTAGGAATTGACAAGGTGGACAGAGACAGGATGTCCCAGAGATGGGACTCAGAAACAAGGGGTCACAATGGGAAGTTGAAGATTCAGATGAATCAAACAGATGTTAGGAAGTATTTCTTTAATCATATTGCAGTCAGGAAGTGGAATAGTCTGGCAAGTGACTTAGTGCAGGCAGGAACTATACTTAGTTTTAAGACGAGTTATGATAAAGCTCATTGAGCAGGGAGAGAGAGAGGACCTAGTAGCGATCAGTAAAGAGGCGGGGCCAGGAGCTATGTCTCAACCTCTGCAACCACAGATAGGTAAGTACCAATATGTGAGTACGCAATCACACACACGGTTTATACATTCTGTTAACTTTGCCAGTAACAATAATATATTTAATATATTTAATGTAAGCATTGCAAAAATAAATCGTAGGCAATTCAATTTGAGAATATTTGTAGAAAGAATTTAACCTGAATAAATCTCAGTTTCCCCTTGTTAGCCAGTTTTTATTATTGGAAGCGAGAGTAGCGCATCCCGGGAGGTGCTGCCACCAGTGCCAGACTTGGGAACTATCATTGCCAGTGTAGGAAATTGCCACTGCTCTCTTTTACTTTCTTTATTTTATCTCTCATCTCGGTTTTGAAGGGGTTGCTACTATTGGTTACATTTACAATATACATAATTCATTTATCATCGTAATTCAGTTTCGTTTAAATTGTATCTGGCATCTATTATACTCAAAATTTTCAGCTGTTGTGTTTCGTGTATACAGATGCCTTATAATTCCAAGAAAACTATACTAAGGCATTCACTGGTATTCATCAAGGCTAGCAACACCGTAGCAACCTAGTTCTCAGCCTCTACAACAGATGAGTTCCACGAAACACAAGAATATTCCTCGGCCAAATGTTTTGATTGCGTGTTTTTGCGTTTTCTTGGAAACTTGAAACATCAGACGCCAAAGGTTGTGAGCGCCATCTCTGGGCGGCGGCAGGAAGCCGGGTGCGCAATGCGACACAGGCAAGCAAGTCGATGGTGCCAAATATGTTACACAGCTACTCTCGCCTGTGTCCCTGCCAAATTTTCTTTTTCTACCGGGTTTGAATGATCGTGGTCCTTCCTTCTTCCCTCGAAGGTAGAATGTGTAATGTATATCGTCAAGGACAATGAAAATAAAGTGAGTTTTTTCCTCCATAGCGAACTGGCACCTTGTCCTCCTCAGGGTTTTTGGCATAGTGCAGTAGTAATAGAATCCTATCGCTTGAAGGGAGTCCCTTGATACTGGAGAAAGGTTCCTGATCTTTGAGTCTTAATCTTGATGCTCTGATCCTTGCTCGATGAACCCTACGCGTTTGGCGCTTGCCCATGATTATAAACAATAGCACCAAAATTCTATGGTTTGGCGTCAAAGATTATTATCCCAGTTGAAGATATATTGCAAAATCTCAGTGCTTGGTATAATGGGGACCCAGAGCACACCAGTCATGCTAAACTAATTTTCTTTGCATAATTGAGCGATAAATGCTTCTTCCTGTGTTCAGAAGTAATTTTAAATACACGGAAAGATGTGTGTCTCAGTGAGGGATTTATTTCTCTCAGTGCATATATGCTGGGAATTTACTTTACACCTTATTTTAGGGGTTAAAGTATTCTTATCTGTTGGTGAATCTGTTGGGGTTAAAGTATTCTTATCTGTTGGTGCAGCCATAATGATCTTAGTGTAGTCGATAGGCTTTAAACCCGATTAGCCAACCAACCACGTATCATTGTATATACACTTCTCAGTATATATGCACTGAGAGGTGTATATCTCTGCATATATGTCGATGGACTTTTTTTATTCTCTATTTAAGGGTGGTGTACAGGTGAAATACAACCTTAATGACCCTCGCGTAATCGAAACGTTTTAAACCCAATAAAATAACAGTGTTTAAAAGGAAGGTTTAAGTGGGTCGCAAGTTCTTAGTTTTAAACACTTCGGGTTAGTCATCCTGACTCATTTATTATGCATCCATATCAGTCCTGTGTGTGGTAGTCTAAAGATTACGGAGACTTATAATGGGTCCAGGAACTGGGCCTCCAACATTTCTGATAACTGATCAAGTTACAGTAGTTATGAACCTGTAATGATACAAAGCTGGTATTAGAGTAACCTGCGCTAACTACTGTCAAAACTCGTGGCGCTATATACCAGTATACGAGTTTCCCTCAATCTTCATGAGTATATTCGCACAGGTGGGTATTAATGTATATGGTGGCCCGGTGGCCTGGTGGCTAAAGCTCCCGCTTCACACACGGAGGGCCCGGGTTCGATTCCCGGCGGGTGGAAACATTTCGACACGTTTCCTTACACCTGTTGTCCTGTTCACCTAGCAGCAAATAGGTACCTGGGTGTTAGTCGACTGGTGTGGGTCGCATCCTGGGGGACAAGATTAAGGACCCCAATGGAAATAAGTTAGACAGTCCTCGATGACGCACTGACTTTCTTGGGTTATCCTGGGTGGCTAACCCTCCGGGGTTAAAAATCCGAACGAAATCTTATCTTATCTTATCTCACTTAGTTGTGGTTGCAGGAGTCGAGTCATAGCTCCTGTCGCCGCCTCTTCACCGGTCGCTACTAGGTGTATTCTCTCCCCGCTCCATGAACCTTATCATACCTCTTCTTAAAGCTATGTATGGATCCTGCCTCCACTACATCACTTTCCAGACTATTTCACTTCCTAACAACTCTATGACTGAAGAAATACTTCCTAACATCCCAGTGGCTCATCTGAATGTTAAACTTCCAACGGCGACCCCTTGTTGCCGTGTTCCGTCTCTGGAACATCCTGTCTCTCTAAATCTTGTCAATTCCACTCAGTATTTTATATGTAGCCATCATGTTCCCTCTATCCCTCCTGCCCTCCAGTGTCGTCAGGCCGGTTTCCCTTAATCCCCTAGTAAGAAATGCCCCTTAGCTCTGGGACTAGTCGTCCATATGCTCCAGCAGTTATTTGGTTGATCTGCACCTCAGGTGATGTGCTTGGTATTATACTCACCCCAGGATCCTTTTCCTTGAGTGAGGTTTGCAGTCTTTGGCTCCCTAGACTGTACTCTGTCAGTGATCTTCTATGCGCTTTCCCGATCTTCATGACTTTGCGCTTGGAGGGGTTAAACTCCAGGAGCCAATTGCTGGACCAGGCTTGCAGCCTGTCCAGATCCCTTTGTAGTCATGCCTGATCCTCATCCGACTGAATTCTTCTCATTAGCTTCACATCATCTGCAAAGAGGAACACTTCTGAGTCTATCCCTTTTTCCATGTCATTCACATATACCAGAAACAGCACCGGTCCTAGGACTGACCCCTGTGGAACCTCGCTCGTCACAGACCCCTACTGTGACACCTCATCATGTGCCATGACTCGCTGTTGCCTTCCTGTCAGGTATTCTCTGACCCATGTCAGTGCCTTCCCTATTATACCTACCTGATCCTCCAGATTTTGCAATAATCTTGTGTGGAACTGTGATAATAGCCTTCTTACAGTCCAAGAAAATGCAATCTACCCACCCCTCTCTTGTCTTACTGCCATCACCCTGTCGTAAAACTCCAGTAGGTTTGTGACACAGGATTTCCATTCCCTGAAACCGTGCTGGTTGTGAATAAGCTCATTCCTTTCTGGGTGCTCCACCACTCTTCTGATAATATTTTCCATGACTTTGCATAACATCCATGTCAGTGACACTGGTCTGTAGTTTGATGCTTCGTGTCTGTCTCCTTTCTTAAAAACTGGGACTACATTTGCTGTCTTCCACACCTCAGGCAGTCGCCCTGTTTCGATAAATGTGTTGTTATTGGCACACAGGGTGCCTCTGCTCCTTCCCTCAGGACCCACGGAGAGATGTTATTCGGTTGTACATATTGTGTCCAGCACTTGATGGTGATTTAGAGATTTTGCCACCGAAGTGGTTAGTTTATTGTGCACCCCATATCCATCTTGTAGAGTATCTGATACACAAATGGCCTAGGAATTATGCCCCAAAATGGTTAACAGGTGTACATTTGGATTTATATCAACAGTTTAGGAAATTCTCTTAGTATAACTGGTATCTTATTTTCATTAATAAGATATCTTGACATGTCACATAGGTTACTGTCCATCTCTATGTTTCTCAATAAGTGGACAATTAAGCACACACTGTTCAAGACAGTGACCATATGCCCTGATCACATAATTTACATTTAGTTTGATCATCATCTGTGTGTCTCCCAAACTGCCAGAAGTACTTGTAACCAAGCCTAAGCCTGGCCACTACAACATCAGTCAGTCTGTTCACATTGCAAGTTGCTCCATAAACATACTTATCTACGTTCATGTTATAGTGGGTTATAGTTCTACTCAGACTTCTAATTGCATTCCTATAACAATCATTTTCACTATTTACTTCTCCCCTAATATTATTCCTAATGCTAGAGACAGATATACCAAAGTTACATAAGGAAATAATAAAATGGTTATAACTATGACCATAATTTTTAAGGGGGTGAACCGGTAAGCCAGCGGAAGGCCTCGGTCAGATGACCAAAAGCTTCAACGGCTGGTCATCATATGACTAAGACCAGCGTCAAGAAACATTTGTCCTGTTTCCTGACGAACATTTCCTAACCTAACTTAAAGTTATATTCTACATTCTCCTTATGGGTACTCTTCTTGGCTAATATCATAATAATATGTGTTATGGGATCCATAGCAATTGTACATTAATTCCTTTTTTCTGTATTTTTGAGTATCTATACCTGGCTTCTCCAATGAGCATGTTGTTGGAGTCATTATATGAACCAAGAACCTTGAATGATGACATAGAATCAGTAATGATGATAGTCAGGCTCAGTGTCATGAGTTAGCTTTAGCACCATTAGGATTGCAAACAATTCAGTTCTTAACTAGGGAGGTGACAACAAGAGCAGTTGCAGCCCGGTCAGAAGACTCCTGTTTAGATCCATCAGTGTATATAACTTGTGATAACTTATGACTACCAGCTAGGCGAGAAATTTATTGAGCAGTTGCTTTATCAAGTGATTTAAAGAAGGGATTACTAGCAATGAGCTTCTTGGGAGAGGCTTGCAGGGTCTCTCTCCTTATGTGTACATATTCATTTCTGGTTCTTTGATTAATCTCCCTAATTTCCCTGGATCTTTTGCCTTCAGTATTTCTTCCATTTTCTACCATTCTCTGCACCGTTGGGTGAACTAAGGGCTCGTCCTAGCTTTACCTTTATTTTTCTTGCCCTTTGGTACGAACCTCTCTTTTTCTTCCTTGCATTTTGTTGTCACATATTCCATAATTTCATTCACTGATTTTCCCGCCAGTTCTCTGTCCCACTGAACCTCGTGCAGGAAATTCCTCGTGCCTGTGTAATTCCCTCTTTTGTAGTTTGGTTTCATTCATTCTGCCCTTCTGCTTCCCTTCTCCACTTGTCACTCCACTATGTATTTGAAGCTCAGGACCACATAATCACTAGCTCCGAGGAGCATTTCATATATGATGTCCTCAATGTCTGAACTACTCAAGGTGAATACTAGGTCCAGTCTTGCTGGTTCTTCCTCTCCTCTCTCTCTCTTTCTCTAGTAGTGTCTCTAACGTGTTGATTCATGAGGTTTTCCATTACCACCTCCGTCATCGTAGCCCTCCACGTTTCTGGGCTCCCGTGTGCTTCCAGGTTTTCCCAGTCGATTTCTTTGTGATTGAAATGACCCACAATTAGTAGCTTTGCCCTGCCCACATGGGTCCTTCTGGCCACTTTGGCCAGTGTGTCAGCCATTGCTCTTTTACTTTCATCATATTCTTGTCTTGGCGTCCTGCTGTCCTGTGGTGGGTTATAGATCACTGCAATCACCACCTTGGGACCCCAGTCTGAAGTGTTCCTATTGTGTACTCTCTTCTCCTCTGTCTCCTCTTTTCAACTTCTCAAAACTCCACTGGTTAATGATGAGCCGTGCAACTCCTTTTCCCCTTCTATTCCCTTTGTTTTTCCTCAGGATCTGATATCCAGTTGGAAAGATGGCATCTGTTATCATTTCTGTGAACTTGGTTTCCATGAAATCTATGATGTCTGGTGATGCCTCTATAATTCTTTTGTGCCACTCCTCTCACTTATTCGTTATTCCATCAGTGTTGGTGTACCATACTTTCAGTTCCCTATGCAACACTGAATTCTGGGGGGATTTGTGTTGGCTGGGGGGATGGAAGACCTGGCAGGGTGCTATGGGAGTCTACTACTTAGGGTAGGGTGGGGTGGAGGCTGTGAGTATGGAGTGTGGTTTGTTTTAAGATAATATGTTTGGTTGCTGGGTTCTTTGGGTGGTTCTGTGGGTGTTTGTGCTTGCTGCTTCAGTCGACTCTGGTTGTTCCCTATTGACTCTAGCCTTGCCTTTCTTTTTTGCCCCTTTCGTCTTTGTGTCCTCTCTCTCAGTTTCTGTCGTTTTGTTCTCGTTCTGTCACGATCTAGGTACACCCTTCGGTATGTGCTGATCTTTAGCCATGGTTTCTGCTGCAGGATCTTGTTCCACTCCGTTTCTGTCTTGAAAATCAGAAACGGTGCAGACCACTGTGTGTGTGTACTCACCTAGTGTGCGTGTGTGTGTGTGTGTGTGTGTGTGTGTGTGTGTGTGTGTGTGTTTGTGATGTGTGCGTGCGTGCGTGTGTGTATCACTCGAGTATTTACACAGATGTGTCCCACATAGCGTCTATGCAACGATATTTGTGTATTTAATGCAAATACATAGAATTGTTTACAATCGTATTTTTAAGATTGTCGTGAGCAGCCGAGAGGTTTGTGTCTCACAACGCATGTGTATCTCTTAATGTATATACCCCGAAAAATGTGCATCTCTCGCTGTACATATATCGAGATGTATCTCGATATATGTCTCTCATTGCATATGTATTGAGTGTGTATTTATTTCCTATGTTAGTCACTCAGCTATTCTTGATGATAAATTAGACACATGTGCAAGTCCAGGATGGACTGATTACATGGACTCCAGGCTGAGGGACTGATTATCTCAAACTCCTTCTGATTTTCACAATTCTTCTTTGTATAGGACTGATAAAGTCACTGTGTGGTGATACGTTTCCTCAATAAAAATACACAAGTGTTGCACATATATCTAATTTATCAACTTGTCGGTTCTCTGAACCATTTATCTACAACTGTTCTTGATACCGATAAATATTAATGACACTTTGTATAGTCAATATATTACGGTTTAACGAACGAACTCTCAGTCGTTATTTGTAGCCAAGACTAATCTGTAAAATCATTCATCCGGCTGCTTTAGCTACAATCATTAGTACAAAAGGTTATCCATCCGGCTGTCAATACGACAAGCAAAAAGTCATCCATCCAGTTGTTTTGGCCACAATCATTAGTACAAAGGATCATCCATCCGGCTGTCAAGACCACAATCAAAAGGTCATCCATCCGGCTGTCAAAGCTACAATCAAAAGGTCATCCATCCGGCTGTCAAAGCTACAATTAAAAGGTCATCCATCCGGCTGTTTTAGCACAATCATTAGTACAAAGGGTCATCCATCCTGCAGTCAAAACCACAATCAAAAGGTTACTCATACGCCTCTTTTCAGCCACAATCATTAATACAAAGGGTCGTCCATTCGGCAGTTTTAGTCACAAACATTAGACATGGATATGTAATGCTAACAAATGCTTGAATAAAACACATAAAACACCTGGGTGGTGTTCTTATTAGAGAAACATCTCCAGATTGAAGAAAAGGTTCTCTCTGCGCAAGCAACACGTATCTCCAAGTGTTTCCCATGAATTTATGTTCCAGCCACAGTTGACTGTTGACTTTGATCAAGAAGATGGGATGCCTTTTACTGAACGATAATCTTAGACTTAGACGAATTGTGGAAATTTAGTCAATGTTGTGTGACAGATGAATGTAACTCTTGTTTTTTTAAATATAAAAGTAATAAAACTAGTAATAATAATACTAATAATGCTAATAGTAATATTAATAAATAATAGTAATAATAATAATAACATAATAGTAATAAAATAATATTAGTAATAACAATATTAAAATATTGATAATAAAGCAATATTAGTAATAATAATAATAATAATAAAATAATAGTAATAGTAATAAAATAATAGTAATAATGATATCAAATAATACTAATACTATCAATTATAAATCAAATGATGCTAATATTAGAGTACTGAAAGTAATCTCATTTCTTTTATATAATTACACTCTCCAGATTAAAGAAATGATAATTCACTGATTTGCAGATGATTAATAATTTTTTTAAGGCATGGTGTTCCTGGGAGGTTGTGACATCTGTCGGCTGCTGTGGGAAGCTTGGAGTGACTGGGGAACTCTCCTGGGCCTTGTCAATAGTCTTCAGCATATTAAAGTTTCACGTAGCTACTCTTTCTCTCTCTCTCTCGTTTATTATTATTATTATTATTATTATTATTATTATCATCGTCATTATTGTTATTATTACACAGTGTATTTATCAAAAGAGGAACCCCTATAGCAGTGAGTCACATTCTTTCTAGGGCTATTCAAGATTAAGATTGTGTGTGTGTGTACAATATCAGAATGATTGTACATGTTTGTACTCGTGTACAGTAAAACCATTTGTTGATTTTCCTAAGCAAAACTCATGCTATCTTCGGGTCAATTAAGGTAATTAGTAATGACTGAGGCAGGAATCAGTATATTGCGGTATATCTGATATGTTAATTTAAGACGTTATAGCTCATTCAGGATATATTATAGAACAAAAATCAGGTGATACAAAATTTTAATGCTAAAAATTTATTACAGTAACGTACAATCAAGTCTAAATATAACTTTACTTCGACTCAGCTTCACTAGGCTGTCATAGTTACTGATACAGAGACACAGGGATACAGAGACACAGGGATACAGAGACACAGGGATACAGAGACACAGGGATACAGAGACACAGGGATACAGAGACACAGGGATATAGAGACACAGGGATATAGGGACACAGGGATACAGAGACACAGGGATATAGGGACACAGGGATACAGGGAGACAGGGATACAGGGACCCAAATGGCAATAAGTCACTGACTTTTTTTTGACAATCCCAGGTTCTTTACACATATGCTGCTATGTATGAGAATCTATGTAACTGTATTTGTGTATACCTGAATAAACTTAGTTACGGGCCATTATACACAAATCAGCCGCACAAAGGAGAGAGAAGCTTATATTTCCGTCAGACTTAGATTATTTACAAAGTCGTAAATGATCCAAGTTGGACCCAAAAGTCGTCGTAAGGTTCTCTCTTCTATTTGTGTATTGTTCCAGTCACGGAATTGTGCCTTTGTGCTCTTTACGGGCGATTTTGTTGAAATATTTGTGACCTAATCTCCAAAGGTCAGATATATCTGGCTAGTAGTTACTGTCACAACTGTGCTGCCAGTTACTGTACACTTTCAATTACTCCTCGGAGTATAGATCTTGTACCCCTGTCGTGCCGTAGCTCGGGTGGTAGCACATTCAGTTCGTGGTTCGATTTCCGGTACTAGTGGAAACACTGGGGGGTGTTTCCTTAAGGCACCTACTGTCCCTCTTCACCTAGCAGCAAATAGGTGTGGGTCGCATCCTGGGGAATAAGATTAACCTAAATTGCCCGAAATGCCCGACTTAACCAGGGGCTTTCTATATAAGGTGTCAGGTAGGTCTATATATAAGTTATATCATGTACTTGTAGAGATGAAGAATACTGTTATTATTATTATTATTATTATTATTATTATTATTATTATTATTATTATTATTATTATTATTATTATTATTATAACAGTTGTAACTTTCTCGAGAGTTGTCATCTGACTCGAAAGCGGCGAGACCAGACATTAACCAGCAGCTCCACTACCGTACAATACGACTGTCAACAATGTGATCATCCAACATGCAAATACTCTTGATTTTTTCTGGATATTTGCAATTGGAGAATTAGGGGACTAAGGGAGGAGAAAAGAGTGTCACTGCAAAAAGTAATTGTAGGTGATGAGAGTCACACACGTCTCAGACTGTGCTGTTTGCTCCCGTGACAATGATCAAGTATTTATTTTGCTTCTGTCAAGCTGACGACAAGTTTACTTGTATGATTATCTTTGATCTCTTACGCTGCTGCATGGTAAACTGTCGACTCTAGATACGAGAATATGTATGTGTGTAGGCATGTATGTATGTACGTATTTGTGTATGTATGTATTTGTGTGTATATATACATACACAAATGCAACTCAGCAGGGTTGTGTGTGTGTGTGTGTGTGTGTGTGTGTGTGTGGTGTGTGTGTGTGTGTGTGTGTGTGTGTGTACTCACCTATTTGTGATTGCAGGGATCGAGTCACAGCTTCTGGCCCGGCCTCATCGCTCATTGCTACTAGGTCCATTCTCTCCTTGCTCCATGAGCTTAAAACTATGTATGGTTCCTGCCTTCACTACATCACTCTCCAAACTGTTCCACTTCCTGACAACTCTATGACTGAAGAAATGCTTCCTAACATCCCTGTGACACATCTGAGTTTTCAACTTCCAGTTGTGATCCCTTGTTGCTGTGTCCCATCTCTGAAACATTTTGTCTCTGTCCACTTTGTGAATTCCTCTCAGTATTTTATATATGGTTATCATGTTCCTCCTGTCCTCCAGTGTTGTCAGGTTGAGTTGCCTTAACCTCTCCTCGTAGGATATGCCCCTTAGCTCTGGGACTAGTCTTGTTGCAAACCTTCGTACTTTCTCTAATTTCTTGACGTGTCTGAACAGGTGTGGGTTCCATACTTGTGCTGCATACGTCAATATAGGCCTGGCATATACGGTGTACGCCAGGCCTATATTGACTCCTTACTGAGGTATTAAAACGGTATTCGTAGGTTTGCCAGGCGCTCATATACTGCAGCAGTTATTTGGTTGGTTTGCGCTTCAGGAGATGTGTTCGGTATGATGCTCACCCCAAGATCGTTTTCCTTGAGTGAGGTTTGCAATCTTTGGCACCCCTAGCCTGTACTTTGTCTGCGGTCTCCTTTGACCCTCCTCAGTCGTCATGATTTTGCACTTGGTGTGGTTAAACTCCAGGAGCTAGTTGTTGAAGGAAGGCTTGCATCCTGCTCAGATCTCTTTGTAGTCCTACCTGATCCTCAAACATCTGAATTCTCCGCATTAGCTTCACTTCGTCTGTAAACAGGGACACTTCTGAATCTATCCCTTCCGTCACGTCATTCACATATACCAGAAACAGCACCGGCCCTAGGACTGACCCTTGAGGAGCCTCCCTCGTCACCTCGACACCTCATCACATGCCATCGCCAATTATCTCCTTCATGTCAAGCATTCTCTGATCCTTTGCAGTGTCTCTTCTGTTATTGCTGCCTACTCCTCTTGCTTTTGCACTAATCTCTTGTGCGGAAATGTATCAAAAGTAAATGCCATCTATCCACCCCTCTCCTGTCTTCTGCCCTCTCCTTTTCATAAAACTCTAATAGGTTTGTGACAAAGAATTTCCCTTTCCTGAAACCGTGTTGGATATCGTGTATAAGCGCTCCACCACTCTTCTCCTAATAAGCTTCTTCAAGACTTTGCATACATGTCATTGACACTGGTCTGTAGTTTAATGCTGCCTGTCTGCCTCCTTTCTAAAAAAAACTGGGACTACATTTGCTGTCTTCCACACTTCAGATAGTTGCCCTTTTCGATAGAAGTTGAAGATTGTTGCAAGTGACGACTCATGGAGAGATGTTGTCCGGTCCGATCGCCTTTGAGGTATTTAGTTCCCTTAGCAGCCTCTTTACTTCCTCCTCGGTTGTATGTGCCTTTGCACCTTTTGGGGAGTCATGGGCTCGTTCTGGTTTTCCAGTTGTTTCTATTGCCCATGGATACGAACCTCTCCTCAGCCTCCTTGCATTTTGTGGCCACATATTCCATCATTTTGTTTACTGTTTTTTTTCCCACCAGTTCCCTTTCTCACTGTACCTCATGCAGGAAATTACTCACACCTGTGTAGTTTCCTCTCTTATAATCTGGCTTCTCCCGTCCTACTCGTGTTGCTTCTCTCTCCACCTTTAGCTCTACAATGTATTCGAAGCTCAGGACCACATGATCACTAGCTCCGAGGAACCTTGCATATTGGATGTCCCCAGTGACTGAGCTACTCAAGGTGAATATGAGGTCCAGTCTTACTAGTTTATCCTCTCTTTTCTCTCTGGTAGTGTCCCTACCATGTTGATGCATGAGGTTTTCCAGTACCATCTCCATCATCTAATTCTAAGCCCTCCACGTTTCTGGTCCCCCATGTGGTTCCAGGTTTTCCCAATCTCCTGGTGATTGAAATCACCCACAACTAGTAACTTTGATCTGCCCATGTGGCCCCTTCTGGCAACCTCAGCAAGTGTATCAACCAGTGTTCTGTTGCTTTCATCATATTCCAGTTTTGGCCTCCTGCTATTCTGTGGTGGGTTGTACATCACTGCAATCACCACCATGGGACCCCCAGTCTGATGTGTTTCCTACTATAAAGTCCCCTGCTTCCCTTGTGTCCAAACTCCTTAAAATTCTGCTAGTTTCTGATGAACAGTGTGACTCCTTCTTCCCCTCTGTTTCCTCTAGTAATCTTTCCTCATGATTTGATATCCAGTTGGAAAGAGCACGTCTGTTATGATTCCCATGAGCTTGGTTTCTGTAAGTGTAATGATGCCTAGGGATGCCTCCAAGATTCTTTCGTGCTACTCCTCACATTTATTCGCTATTTCCTTTGCATTGGTGTACCATATCTTCAGCTTCTTTCCCAAAATTGTATTCTAGAGGGGGGGGGGGGTTGTGGGATGGGGGAATAGGAGACCTTTCAGGACACTGTGAAAGGCTGCTGTGTAGGTGGGGTTTGTGAAGAGGGAGTCTCTGAGTGCAGAGTGTGGTTTGCTTTGGGATAATATGCTTGGTTGCGATGTTCAATGGGTGGTTCTACAGGTGGTTGTGTTTGCTGGTCCTTCCAACTCTGGCTACCCTTGCCTATCTCTAGCCTTGTCTCTTTCTTTCTCCTTATATCTTTGTATCCTCTCCCTCAGATTCTGTCATTCTGTTTGTGTTCTATTGTGGTCAGGGTGCACCCACTTGTATTTTGTTTTTCCTTTAGCAATGATTTCTGCTTCAGGATACTGTTTTGCACCATTTCCGTCCTGAAAATCAATTTGATTGGTCGAGTTTTTTCCCTTGAGTGAACTCTGATTCTCTGAATATTTAACAGCTCATCATGTCCTCTACTGTTTGATAATATTTTCACTCCCTTTTTCCTCTCCCTGTCGTCTTTCTTCATAAATAACAAAAAGGCACAATACCGTGACTGGAACGATACACAAATAACCCGCACATAAAAGAGAGAAGCTTACGACGACGTTTCGGTCCGACTTGGACCATTTACAAAGTCACACTAACCAAAAGTGGAGCAGAACGGCTATATATATATATATATATATATATTATATATATATGTCATTATCATAATCCCCCTATCCTGTCCTCCAGTGTCGTCAGGTCGATTTACCTTAACCTCTCCTCGTAGGACATGCCCCTTAGCTCCGGGACTAGTCTTGTTGCAAACCTTTGCACTTTCTCTAATTGCCATACAAGCTTGGTTAGGCGTGAGTTCCAAACTGGTGCTGCATACTCCAATATAGGCTTGACATACGCACTGTACAGGGTCCTGAAAGATTCCATATTGAGATGCTCGAATGTTATTCTTAGGTTTGCTAGGCGCCCATATGCTGCAGCAGTTATTTGTTTAATGTGCGCTTCAGGAGATGTGTCTGGTGTTATACTCGCCCTGAGATCCTTTTCCTTGAGTGAGGTATGTAGTCTCTGGCCCCCTAGACTGTACTCCATCTGCGTTTTTCTTTGCATCTTCCCAGTCTTCATGACTTTGCATTTGGTGGGGTTGAACTCCAGGGGTCAGATTCTGGACCAAGATGCCTTTGTAGTTCTTCCTGGTCCTCGTCCTATTGAATTTTTCTCATCAACTTCACATCATCTGCAAACAGGGACACTTCTGAGTCTATTCCTTCCATCATGTTCAAATATACCAGAAACAGCACCGGTC
>NC_069439.1:7825133-7850133 GCF_026875155.1 Cherax quadricarinatus
GTATACAACCTTAGCTATTATGCTGAACCACTGTGTGCTGTGGCATTCCTACCTCTCAGGGGAGAATTGGCTGGTTAATTTGCTTACCTTGGCTGTGGAACATTCCATCCAACAATGCACAATATACACCGAGAGGTGTATGTCGTTCAGTGTGAGTACACCGAGAGTTTAACCTTTATTTTAGGCCACTAAAGCAATTTTGACTGGTGGAATACAGGTGGCACGCGTCCCTAGTGACCAACCATTTATCAAGTCAAACTGGATGAGCTGGTTCACATCATATTATCTACTTGTCTTGGTTTCATATGAGTGCTCATTCACTACTGTAGTTAAAAGTCTATATATATATATATATATATATATATATATATATATATAATATATATATATATATATATATATATATATAATATATATATATGATATATATTATGCATACATTGAGTACGATTGACCCCTGGAAGCAGGGAATTATTAAAGTCAGTCTGTATTAGTTCAATAAAGGAGGTCCAGGAGCTGTAGCTGGACCTTTGTAAAGAAATTAGGAACGAAGTTTAACAACTATTTAATTGAAAATAACGAGACTTTGCAAATGTTAATTTTGTGATTTTTTTGTATTACAGGTAAGTGGAAGGTGATGGTCAGGTGGTGTGTCAGCCAAGGTGAGTTTCCTGCAGGTGGTGTGTCAGCCAAGGTGAGTTTCCTGCAGGTGGTGTGTCAGCCAAGGTGAGTTTCCTGCAGGTGGTGTGTCAGCCAAGGTGAGTTTCCTGCAGGTGGTGTGTTAGCCAAGGTGAGTTTCCTGCAGGTGGTGTGTTAGCCAAGGTGAGCTTCCTGCAGGTGGTGTGTTAGCCAAGGTGAGCTTCCTGCAGGTGGTGTTAGCCAAGGTGAGCTTCCTGCAGGTGGTGTGTTAGCCAAGGTGAGCTTCCTGCAGGTGGTGTGTTAGCCAAGGTGAGCTTCCTGCAGGTGGTGTGTCAGACAGCCAAGGTGAGCTTCCTGCAGGTGATGCGTCAGACAATCAAGGTGAGTCTCCTTCAGGTAGTGTGTTAGACAGTCAAGGTGAGTCTCCTTCAGGTGGTGTGTTAGTCAAGGTGAGTCTCCTTCAGGTGGTGTGTTAGTCAAGGTGAGTCTCCTTCAGGTGGTGTGTTAGTCAAGGTGAGTCTCCTTCAGATGGTGTGTTAGACAGCCAATGTGAGTCTTCTACAGTGTGAAAGGCTCCTGTGTGAGTATTATCGTAACTCACAACACATCTCTCATTAATGCTGTACAATACACAGGTTGATCAATGAGACTCGTGTGCAACAAGGTGTCTTTAATTTCTTTATTGAGTGTCTCTCTTATCTCTATTGGGAATCTTTATTTTATCCACAACATACAAACATGTAAATAGTTCATTACCACTGTAACCTGTTCATCGATCAAAACTAATGTTGAGATACAGTCCCTGGACCCATTATGTACCTCTGTAATGTTGAGATACAGTATCTGGACCCATTATGTACCTCTGTAATGTTGAGATACAGTCCCTGGACTCATTATGTACCTCTGTAATGTTGAGATACAGTATCTGGACCCATTATGTACCTCTGTAATGTTGAGATACAGTCCCTGGACCCATTATGTACCTCTGTAATGTTGAGATACAGTATCTGGACCCATTATGTACCTCTGTAATGTTAACGTACAGTCCTTGGACCCATTATGTACCTCAGTAATGTTGACGCACAGTCCCTGGACCCATTATGTACCTCTGTAATGTTGACGTACAGTCCCTGGACCCATTATGTACCTCTGTAATGTTGAGGTACAGTCCCTGGACCCATTATGTACATCTGTAATTCTTTAATTACCGTCCACACATTAGGTATTGGGGGTCAAAATAATGATGTTGAAATTAACTGTGGACAATCTCTTTACTTTACAATGTTACGTATTACAAAAATATTTTCCTATACTACAACAGACTTTTTTCCCAGTTATCCGCTCAGTCAAAAAAAAAAAAAAAAAAAAAAACACTTCAAAAATATTTTCAGTTTAATTTTTTAGACTGAAATATTTTCGGTCTAATTTATAGAATTTTATTGCCATTCAGATGAAGTTTTTTTCCAGATACTGCTATTTAAAAGTCTTAGTATAATTAAATATTGCTTAAATACTTAAAATATTTGTAGTTAATTATTGATATTAATAACAAAACAACCATAATAATAATAATAATAATAATAATAATAATATTATTATTATTATTATTATTATTAAAAATAATAATAGTATTATATTATTATTATTATTATTAAAAATAATAATATTATATTATTATTATTAATATAATTATTAATATTGTTTTTGTAATGTGAGTTTCAGTGGTGCAGTCTATCATGTCTTTTAGAATTATGTTGTCTATCAGTTAAGGTTTGGATTGAGAGGAGAATTATTTTTATTTATATGAGATTATTTATGTTGCTATGTAATGGATGATCTGCATTTTTGATGTTCCGTAACATGTGAGTGAACGAGGCTTGATCTTCCTTCCAGTAGTGGTGTGTGACGCTGGTGTGTGACGCTGGTGGTGGTGTGTGACGCTGGTGGTGGTGTGTGACGCTGGTAGTAGTGTATGACGCTGGTGGTGTGTGACGCTGGTAGTAGTGTATGACGCTGGTGGTGTGTAACGCTGGTAGTAGTGTATGACGCTGGCGGTAGTGTATGACGCTGGTGGTGTGTAACGCTGGTAGTAGTGTATGACGCTGGTGGTGTGTAACGCTGGTAGTAGTGTATGACGCTGGTGGTGTGTGACGCTGGTGGTAGTGTATGACGCTGGTGGTGTGTAACGCTGGTAGTAGTGTATGACGCTGGTGGTGTGTAACGCTGGTAGTAGTGTATGACGCTGGTGGTGTGTAACGCTGGTAGTAGTGTATGACGCTGGCGGTAGTGTATGACGCTGGTGGTGTGTAACGCTGGTAGTAGTGTATGACGCTGGTGGTGTGTAACGCTGGTAGTAGTGTATGACGCTGGCGGTAGTGTATGACGCTGGTGGTGTGTAACGCTGGTAGTAGTGTATGACGCTGGTGGTAGTGTATGACGCTGGTGGTAGTGTATGACGCTGGTGGTGTGTGACGCTGGTAGTAGTGTATGACGCTGGCGGTAGTGTATGACGCTGGTGGTGTGTAACGCTGGTAGTAGTGTATGACGCTGGTGGTGTGTAACGCTGGTAGTAGTGTATGACGCTGGTGGTAGTGTATGACGCTGGTGGTGTGTGACGCTGGTGGTAGTGTATGACGCTGGTGGTAGTGTATGACGATGGTTGTGTGTGACGCTGGTAGTAGTGTATGACGCTGGAGGTATTGTATGACGCTGGTGGTGTGACGCTGGTAGTAGTGTATGACGCTGGTGGTGTGTGACGCTGGTAGTAGTGTATGACGCTGGTGGTGTGTGACGCTGGTGGTGTGTGTGATGCTGGTGGTGTGTATGATGCTGGTGGTGTGTATGACTCTGGTGGTGTGTGTGATGCTGGTGGTGTGTATTACGCTGGTGGTGTGTGACGCTGGTAGTAGTGTATGACGCTGGTGGTAGTGTATGACGCTGGTGGTGTGTGACGCTGGTAGTAGTGTATGACGCTGGTGGTAGTGTATGACGCTGGTGGTGTGTGACGCTGGTAGTAGTGTATGACGCTGGTGGTAGTGTATGACGCTGGTGGTGTGTGACGCTGGTGGTAGTGAAATGACGCTGGTGGTAGTGTATGACGATGGTTGTGTGTGACCGCTGGTAGTAGTGTATGACGCTGGAGGTATTGTATGACGCTGGTGGTGTGACGCTGGTAGTAGTGTATGACGCTGGTGGTGTGTGACGCTGGTAGTAGTGTATGACGCTGGTGGTGTGTGACGCTGGTGGTGTGTGTGATGCTGGTGGTGTGTATGATGCTGGTGGTGTGTATGACTCTGGTGGTGTGTGTGATGCTGGTGGTGTGTATTACGCTGGTGGTGTGTGACGCTGGTAGTAGTGTATGACGCTGGTGGTAGTGTATGACGCTGGTGGTGTGTGACGCTGGTAGTAGTGTATGACGCTGGTGGTAGTGTATGACGCTGTGGTGTGTGACGCTGGTAGTAGTGTATGACGCTGGTGGTGTGTGACGCTGGTGGTAGTGCATAACGCTGGTGGTGTGTGACGCTAGTAGTAGTTTATGACGCTGGTGGTAGTGTATGACGCTGGTAGTAGTGTGTGACGCTGGTAGTAGTGTATGACGCTGGTGGTGTGCGACGCTGGTAGTAGTGTATGACACTTGTGGTAGTGTATGACGCTGGTGGTGTGTGACGCTGGTAGTAGTGTATGACGCTGGTGGTGTGTGACGCTGGTAGTAGTGTATGACGCTGGTGGTGTGTGACGCTGGTAGTAGTGTATGACGCTGGTGGTGTGTGACGCTGGTAGTAGTGTATGACGCTGGTAGTAGTGTGTGACGCTGGTAGTAGTGTATGACGCTGGTGGTGTGACGCTGGTAGTAGTGTATGACACTGGTGGTAGTGTGTGACGCTGGTAGTAGTGTATGACGCTGGTAGTAGTGTATGACGCTGGTAGTAGTGTATGACGCTGGTGGTGTGTGACGCTGGTAGTAGTGTATGACACTGGTGGTGTGTATGACGCTGGTGGTGTGTATGACGCTGTTGGTGTTTGTGATGCTGATGGTGTGTGTGATGCTGGTGGTGTGTGTGATGCTGGTGATGTGTATGACGCTGGTGGTGTGTATGACGCTGGTGGTGTGTATGACGCTGGTGGTGTGTGTGATGCTGGTGGTGTGTATGACGCTGGTGGTGTGTGTGACGCTGGTGGTGTGTGTGATGCTGGTGGTGTGTATGACGCTGGTGGTGTGTGACGCTGGTAGTAGTGTATGACGCTGGTGTGTGTATGACGCTGGTTGTGTGTATGACGCTGGTGGTGTGTGTGATGCTGGTGGTGTGTATGACGCTGGTGGTGTGTGTGACGCTGGTGGTGTGTGTGATGCTGGTGGTGTGTATGACGCTGGTGGTGTGTATGACGCTGGTGGTGTGTGTGATGCTGGTGGTGTGTATGACGCTGGTGGTGTGTGTGATGCTGGTGGTGTGTATGACGCTGGTGGTGTGTATGACGCTGGTGGTGTGTGTGATGCTGGTGGTGTGTATGACGCTGGTGGTGTGTGACACTGGTAGTAGTGTATGACGCTGGTGGTAGTGGATGACGCTGGTAGTGTGTGACGCTGGTGGTAGTGTATGACGCTGATGGTGTGTGACGCTGGTAGTAGTGTATGACGCTGGTAGTAGTGTATGACGCTGGTGGTGTGTGACGCTGGTAGTAGTGTATGACGCTGGTGGTGTGTGACGCTGGTAGTAGTGTATGACGCTGATGGTGTGTGACGCTGGTAGTAGTGTATGACGCTGGTAGTAGTGTATGACGCTGGTGGTGTGTGACGCTGGTAGTAGTGTATGACGCTGGTGGTGTGTGACGCTGGTAGTAGTGTATGACTCTGGTGGTGTGTGACGCTGGTAGTAGTGTATGACGCTGGTAGTGTGTGACGCTGGTAGTAGTGTATGACGCTGGTGGTAGTGTATGACGCTTGTGGTGTGTATGACGCTGGTGGTGTGTGTGATGCTGGTGGTGTGTATGACGCTGGTGGTGTGTGACGCTGGTGGTGTGTGACGCTGGTGGTGTTTGTGATGCTGGTGGTGTGTGTTTTGCTGGTGGTGTGTATGACGCTGGTGGTGTGTATGACGCTTGTGGTGTGTATGACGCTGGTGGTGTGTGTGATGCTGGTGGTGTGTATGACGCTGGTGGTGTGTGACGCTGGTGGTGTGTGTGATGCTGGTGGTGTGTATGACGCTGGTGGTGTGTATGACGCTTGTGGTGTGTGTGATGCTGGTGGTGTGTATGACGCTGGTGGTGTGTGACGCTGGTAGTAGTGTATGACGCTGGTGGTAGTGTATGACGCTGGTTGTGTGTGACGCTGTTGGTAGTGTATGACGCTGGTGGTGTGTGACGCTGGTAATAGTGTATGACGCTGGTGGTGTGTGACGCTGGTAGTAGTGTATGACGCTGGTGGTGTGTGACGCTGGTAGTAGTGTATGGCGCTGGTGGTGTGTGACGCTGGTAGTAGTGTATGACTCTGGTGGTGTGTGACTCTGATAGTAGTGTATGACGCTGGTGGTGTGTGAAGCTGGTAGTAGTGTATGAGGCTGGTGGTAGTGTATGACGCTGGTGGTGTGTATGACGCTGGTGGTGTGTGTGACGCTGGTGGTGTGTGACGCTGGTAGTAGTGTATGACGCTGGTGATGTGTGACGCTGGTAGTAGTGTATGACGCTGCTGGTGTGTGACGCTGGTAGTAGTGTATGACGCTGGTGGTAGTGTATGACGCTGGTGGTGTGTGGCGCTGGTAGTAGTGCATGACGCTGGTGGTGTGTGGCGCTGGTAGTAGTGTATGACGCTGGTGGTGTGTGACGCTGGTTGTAGTGTATGACGATGGTGGTGTTTGTGATGCTGGTGGTGAGTGACGCTGGTAGTAGTGAATGACGCTGGTGGTGTGTGACGCTGGTAGTAGTGTATGACGCTGCTGGTAGTGTATGACGCTGGTGGTGTGTGACGCTGGTAGTAGTGTATGACGCTGGTGGTAGTGTATGACGCTGGTGGTGTGTGACGCTGGTTGTAATGTATGACGCTGGTGGTGTGTATGATGCTAGTGGTGTGTGACGCTGGTTGTAGTGTATGACGCTGGTGGTTGTGAGTGACGCTGGTGGTGGTGTGTGACACTAGCCATGAGAGTAGTGGGTGCCAGTGATCAGTGTGACAGTGTCACCTGCCCACCACCGAGCAGATGACGTACAAGGTGTGTGACAGTAAGGTTGGCGTGGGAGACACTTATCTTGATAGTGGAGTCGTTTTTGTGAGTTCCAACTGACGAATTTACACTCTCACCCGCCAAGAAGAGTAAGATATTGGAACAGCATTGAATGGTTGAGTCTCTTCTTTATGGATTTAGTAAACGCGTCAGGAGTACAGATGACAAGACTCGTTGATTCACTTATGAAGCCATAGCCTCGTTAGGAAACACATGGTAGAATTAATATAATATCGTTTATTACTGACAGGATGAATTACTTGATGAGTAAAGAGCAAATTTTAATCTGTGTATCTCATTTGCCAATGGATAGTGCTTAAAAGTTTGCTAATTGGCAAGATGATCAATTTTAGAGAGATTGTCTCATAATGGAAGCTATCCGGGTTCATTACCCGGGCGAGTTGAGACTACGTATGGTCAAATTTTCTTACACCTGCTGCCCTTCTTCATCCAGCAGACAGTAAGGACCTTAGGTGTCATTCACCTGTTGTCGGACCCATCCAAGAAACGGAAATGAACTACGGTGTTTTGATTTTTTTATCCTGTGATAAGAACTACGTGATTAACATCAGAAAATGACGTTGCAATAACAGAGCTGAACAAAGTGTTCTGCCGATGGCATAACACCCGTCAGTGTAATAGAGTTTTGCAGTAAAAAGGTAAATGACTGTTGACAACCTGAGGAAAATGGACTCGAATGCATTCACCTGGGACACCATTTTTTGAAAACGCTTCGATGAATGTATTCATGTATATTCTAGGTTTCTTAAACTGGTATTCTGCCCAGAGAACGATTTTCAGCAGTTGCTGGAATTTTCGCCACACTTGTACTGCAACTTTTCTAGTTTTATGGTAAGTAAACAAGAGTTATTTTTTTATGCTGGTAGAGATGCAGTTTTTCTGTAATTTGATGCGGAAACATCTCATTATTATCGTACAATTTCAAACCTGTTGTTTTAAGGTGTTGCGTGTTCATGAAGGTTTTCAAATCGTTTCTTGAAAGTGTTTATATCATGCCATCTGAACAACATCAACACCTAAAAAGTTGCCACCTGATCATCTGTTCATGGCTAATGTCTTGTTCATCGAATTCACTCCATATCCCTATTGTCATATTTATGTATTATGAGAATCAGTAATACATTTATCCTCACCTAAAACCTCAAAGCTCTAATGGGTTCTATAGCGATTTGATTACATGGTCCAGGAAGGACTGACAAGTCCTTTTAAGGTTCCTGTACTAAGATCGCGTCTTTGGTAGATTGTTCTAGTCACAGAATTGTGACTAGAGAGATGAAGGGTGAAGTCAAAGCTAATGCAATAAGTTTGTTTCAGTTAGGACGTCAGTATAAAGTCAGAGACACGATTTCCGAAGCTTTATTGGGCTATTATTCTACTTTATGTAGAGTTTTATCATTATGTACAAGTTTGTTGTGGAATCAGTCTCTTTGTTTTTAAGCTGTCAGTTATACATAGTTTCATCCACGAAGTCATAGAGTGCATTAGAGGTGTGAGGCACTCCCAGGGAAAGATAGGCAAGGTAAAAGCAGTCAGGAGCATTGATGAACACGTCAAAAATGAGGAAACGGGAGAGTTAATTATAATGAGTCATTCCTCAGGTCATGGACTAGTGACTGTTGAGTAAACTCCGAGGATTTCCTTCTCTTTTTAAGCTACTCCTGTGAAGAATGGTTATTGTTCTGCATTTATAAACGCGTGTGGGAACTATTTGCTAACACTGTTAGCGTCAGAGTCTGGTTAGAGGAGAACTAGTCCTGCAGTGTGGAACTGTTAGTGACAGTGTTGAGATCCTTAGCGTCAGTGTCAGGCTACTGAAGTACCCACCAGCTGGCCATTGTTTACATGGTTTCTGAGTATAACTTTTTTGCCTTGAAAGTTTTCATGCTATTTTTATTCTGGTATATGGTAGTATATTCACGTATTCTTTTTAAACACAGGCCACATGCGTTTCATAACATCTGTACCAGGTACCTAAACATTTTCGGCGAGTCCTCTTCCTTAACACTAAACTATTCACTGTTGTTATGTCCCCCACTTCAACATTATTGAACACTCGTGGCATGTCCCCCCCCCACTCTGCAGTTAACTAAACACTCATGAAATGTTCCTAGTTTGCCATTGAACACTGTTAACACTCTGTATGGCCTTTCATTCATTAGTCAATTAACATTCTCTTCACTCTTTCAGTTACCAGGCAACTGAACACACTCGCCAGGTTCTCTGCTCAAACAGTCCATTGCCCCTTCTCTACAATCGCAGCATTCATTTACCACCTAATAGTGTTGGTTTTCCTTTCTTCTCTCATTGTATCGCTCACACTAGCCATACGCTATGTTTTCCTCCGTCTCCTGGCACGACTCTTGATTGTTGTGATGTTCAGGTTGACGAATGTGGGAGGTTGTCCAGTGTGCATCACTACCTATATATAGGTACTCGGGAGAGCTCCTCCCTCTCACCATCTCCGTCAGCGATACTTTTTTGTATTTGGTTCTTGTTTCTGCTGTACTCACACTATTCTTCATCACCAAAATGCCGTGATGGACGTTTCTCGTGAGTTTTTCACGTTTTAAAGACAGTTTGGACAGCTGAATTGGGTAAGAATCGTTGAGTGAGGGTCATTATTATGAATTAAAGGCATCACTGATACCTAAGCAAATCCAAATCATTTCAACCTTTTCTCTAGGTAACATTCATCAACGTTTACGGTTTCAAGCTTATCAAAAGAGACATTCCCCAGTAATTTCAGGGCTACGACAGTGGTTCTTTCTTATTTTTTTATCTTACAAGTCTGTTAGGGAAATGTTCATGTGTTTCGTCACACGAGATACCAACAACTGCCTGAACGTCACATCAAGTGTCTGTCTCCCATTATATATCGTCTCTTCATATACAAAAATGATGCCACCAGATTCTCTACTTTTTTATATATTGAATATACAGTTCCCGGTAATGTCATCTAATATTTTTCAGTTTTCTGTGATCAGAATTTGTAATACCATTATTGCATATCTTCATCATGGGAAAATATATCGATATAAAACTTTTCCAGCGTGATGTTAATTATGGTGTCCCATGTCAATACATCCCGCTACATCTCAGTAATAATCCATTAATTGTTTAAACTAAAACTACTGAACTATTTTCAAGTTTTGCCAAATAATGCACATCAAACAAAACATTCTTGCGCGTAAGTTTTCGTTCAAATATTTCTTTACAGAATTTTAATATTTAATCTTTTAGTGAATGAGTGGGCGAGCAGGGCTACAGGGGCACACAAACAGTACCTAGAAGGGGGAGAAGTTGAGGGGGGTTGGTGAGGGGTGCTGGCGAAGTGTCAGTGCGGCAGTGTTGGTGCAGACGGGCGTGGGATGGGTGGCCCACTGTGATGGCCGCTTCTGGGGGGCCTAACTCATCTAACAAGGGGGCGGTGGAGTTATAATGTTCCTATTTACAATGCTTGTTATGATATCCGTGTAACGTTGCCTCGTGGGTGGCAGCAGCTGATGAAGGCTCACTGAGGCAGGTTGGCTCTGGCCGGAGCAGCATCCATGCAGAGCGTCGGCAAGCCAAATATTTCGGCCGTAAAAAAGAAAAATATCACTTTTCTTCCATTTCTTCTCTACTACCCTTTGGAGTCCTCGGATTTTCCACCAGGTCACCTGCGGCGAGAAATTACAAAGTGCTGCGATAAAGAGGATCTTTGGCATGCTTCTGCTATAATTAAAATCAGTGGTCGTGTGTAACGAAGGAGGTTAGAATGAGTGTTGGTCGGGCAGGCAGGTAGTGGCCACTGTGCTAGTGATAGGGAGGTGCTTCCCACGTGTGTGTGTCGCCTGGTCCGGCAGTGCCTTCTACCGTGTGTCGGTATCTGTGTATTCGTGGCCCCTCAGTGTACGTATGTATTTGTGGCCCTCAGTGTCGTGGGGAATACTAAACCCACCTATCGTCCATATTGCGATCAGTTGTGTCACTACACACTGTCGCCACATCGAATGCCGAATGGCTATCGGTCTAGCGTAGTGTGTCAGAGTTTTCGACATCGTCGACGTGGATTACATTCTTGGATCTATTTACTACGAGGATCGACAGTCGTCTTAAAGGATTACATCACGCATCAGAAAGCTTTCTCTATCTATTGGCTACGGTCCTTCTTCTTCTCCTCCTGGTGCTGCTGTTGTTGGTGATCTTGGCCATCCGCCTCCATGGCTTTCGTCAATGTCCAAACCAGCGTCAGGTGAGTGCCCTGATACCCATAGCTTATGCAAACATTTGTCCATACATTAAAAAAAAGTATAGTTGATACCGTAAGTTTCCACTAGGTTAGAAATATCGTAAAAATTATATTTAATTTAAATATATTTTCTCACAAGAATATATTATTTCAAGTAATGATATAGTGGCTTTCAATCGTGTGAAACTAAGGCTTGATAATATATTCCTTATGAGCATTCTAAGATATTACGAAAAATATATTGAATGTAGATCCAACCTAAAAATGGCTAAACATTTGAGATATAAAGACCATGCTTGAAGAAAAATGTAACGCTCCAGAACGTAAATGTTTAAGGCAGGCCGACGAATATAAAGAATTACCTGAGATGTGTCTTAATGAGCAAGTGAGAGTAGAGCCAGGTTAGCTGTGGAACCTGCTGAAATGTAACACATTTACAAACAACGCGCCACTAAAATTACGTGAATACAAAGAATATTTTAACGAGTTGATCCATTTAAACATGCTTAAACTGTATTTATTATTAAGGAGAAGGAATAGCACAGTAGCGGTACTGCTCCGAATTCTCCCTAATGCACAACAATAATAGGAATCATAATTTTTATAAATGTTACCTATAAACTCATTCCTTCAACATTATTTAATTTGTTTGAGAACCACCACACTAGCGTTCTCCAATGCACTCAAATTGCAAACTTCCACTCACGATCTAATGTCTCATTCTTCAACTTACCAATTTTCAACGTCACACATTCTGGTGACTAAAGATACTCTACTCACTCACGTCTAGTGCTTCATTGGTTCAAATAAACCTTCACTCACGTCTAGTGCATTCATGGAGTACACAGATCCTCTCACTCACGTCTAGTGCCTCTTGGATGAACGTAAACACTCAGCCTGGGAAGTGACAGCTGAGTCGGAGAAATATTAAAAATTCGTGTTTTGTTTCCTCCGCCAGAGGTAGATGAAGATGATAAACTGTGACATTTGACACACTGCCAGGGTCAGGTGCTCTGAGCTGCTGCTGCTGCTTCTGTTGTTCCTGCTGTTGCCTCTGCTGCTCCTTCTGATGCTGGGGTCATACTGGTGTTGCTGTTGGCGCTGCTGCTGCTACTGGCGTTGCTGCTGCTACTGGTGTTGTTGCTGGCGTTGCTGCTGTTGCTTGCGTTACTGTTACTGCTTCTATTGCAGCTTCTGCTTCTGCTACTGCTGCTGTTGCTATTGCTGCTACTCCTGCTACTGCTGCTACTCCTGCTACTGCTGCTCTTGGTCTTGCTACTGCAGCTACTGCTACTATTACTACTACTAACACTAATTACTGATGGTACTGATAGAGCTGTTGCTGTGGCTGCTGCTTCGGGTGTTGCTGATTTTGATGTAATTACTGCTGATGCTACTGGTATTGCTGTTGTTGTTGTTGCTAGTGCTGCTGCTGTTCCTTTTGCTGGTGACGATGCTGTGACTGCTCTTCTCCTACTATTACTGTAATTACTGCTTTTACCACTCGTGACGCTGCTGCTGCTGGTGTTCCTCCTGCTGATGTTATTATTGTGTCTACTGCTACTTTTACTGTTGCTGCATATGTTACTGCTTTAGCTATTGTTCTTTCGTCTGCTGTTGTTGCGGTTGCTGATTCCTTTATTCTTTCTGTTATTGTTGCTGCTATTGTTATTGATATTGCTGTTATTGTTGCTGTCGTTGCTGCTTCTAAGTGCGATGCTGACTATGTTCTTGTTGCTGCTGATGCTATTTTTGTAATGATGGTATTGGTGCTGTTGTTAATGCTGCCGATAATAGCTGTGTTACTGAAGATGCTGTTACTGCTGTTGTGATTGCTGATGCTGCTGTTTTTTCTTTTGATATTGCTAGCATTCGTGGTGCTGCAACAATGCTGAAGATGCTGTTCATTCTGTTGCTGTTTCTGTTCCTGCTTTTGCTGTCATAGTTGCAAGCGTTTGTGGTGCTTCTGGTGGTGCTGTCGCTGCGGTGCCAGTTGCCGTTTTTGCTGTTATCATTGTTGTTGTTGCTGCATGTGCTAGTGTTAGATGGTAGTGGTGGTTTTGTTCAGCCTTGCTGTGTTGCTGATGCCATTTCTATTATTGCTGCTGTTGCTGCTTCTACTGTTGATGGATGGTAGTGATGGTGCTGTTCATCCTGACTGTGCTGCTGATGCCGTTTCTGCTGTTATTGTTTCTGCTTTTACAGCTTATGTTGCTTTTACTGGCGTTGGTGGAGGTGTTGAGCGAGGTAGTGTTGCTGTATTGTAGGACCTAGGTGTGTTGGCAGCGACACTCCCCAACACTGTCATGTCTTGCCAAGTGCTCATGTTCAAACTCATGACCCCACCATCATCAATATATCATGTTTCTTTTCACCGTTTGCTTGGTTAATTAGCCTCGATGTCTATCGTCTACACGAGGGTCATTAAGGCTGCATGTCACCTGCTCATCACCAGTCAAGAATACTTTAATACCTAAAACTGAGATTAAAGGGAACCCTAAAGAACAAAAAGGCACAATACCATGACTGGAATAATACACAAATGACCTGCACATAGGTCTGACTTGGATCGACTTTGTAAATGGTTCAAATCAGACGGAAATGTCGTCATAAGCTTCTCTTTCCTATGTGCGAGTTGTGTGTGTAAAGGGAACCCCCTCATTGTATATATACCGAGAGATATACACTTCACCGTGTAAATATGTGTGAAGTGCAGCAGGTTTTCTTGTATTTCTGGATATTTGTGGCTATACTTTTCTGGGTTAATAATCTCCCTATGTTTCATTTTCCTTTATTGTGCAATTTAGTCCCATTTTATTACTCCCTTTTATTACCTAGATGCATTTATTTGTGTTACTATGTAATACAGTAGAATATGCATTTTTTGTTTCTCCTAGCGCTGTATTTCTCCCGATGTTTGTTCTGCGTTTCTGTGTTTTGAAATCTATACGTGTGTATTTCTGTAAGGGAATTTTGGATATTGTTGTAGTGCACCTGGCTGACAAAGTTTGGTTGTCTGGCTTGTGAAGGTTAAAGCTTATCCGCTACACGAGGGTCATTAAGGCTGCATGTCACCTGTACATTACCAGTCAAGGTGACTTTAATCTTTAATACAAAGGTACTGAAGCAGACCGTAAAAATACACCACTACATGTGTACGTACACTGATGATGACGGTACATATGTTACAAGAATATATTTCAAGTGACAAAAAATGTAGGAAAAACTGAATCTAGAACACCAGTTAGAACACTAGATAAAAAAGTTAGAACACTAGATAAACCAGATAGAACACTAGATAAAAAAGTTAGAACACTAGATAAACCAGATAGAACACTAGATAAGCTAGAAAACACTAGATAAACCAGATAACTCTAGATGAACCAGTTAAAACACTAGATGAACCAGTTAAAACACTAGATGAACCAGTTCCAACAATTTGCTGCCTGTTTATGGCCCAATTTATTACGGAGCGTCAGTAAGGAAATAAATATAAATGAGTGTAATGTTAATTCACGACCCCTGATATAGGATTCACATATGTTTACATTGGTCCAACAGAAAAATATTTAACATTCAGAATATAGCAACATAATATGTTGGCTATAATGAACTAGAGATTTAATTAATTGCTCACACGAGGGATTGCTCTTAGGTAATTGACTTTAAATACACATAGTGTGTGACTTGTGGTTGTAGACGTTGAGTTATAGTTCTTTCGAAAATGATAATTCGATTTATTTTTACATGTTTTTGTCAATAGAGACGAATTGATATAAATTCAAGGAATATAGCTGCACATAACGACAGTGATCTAAACCCTACCTGTAACAGTTCATTACACACACACACACACACACACACACACACGCACATACACACACACATACACACACACACACACACACACACACACACACACACACACACACACACACACACACACACACACACAACACACACACACGGCAAATGTAGTTCCCATTTTTAAAAAAGGAGACAGAAAAGAGGCACTAAACTATAGACCTGTGTCATTGACGTGTATAGTATGCAAAATTATGGAGAAGATTATCAGGAGGAGAGTGGTGAGCACCTGGAACGGAACAGGAGTATAAATGCCAACCAGCACGGATTCACGGAAGGCAAATCCTGTGTCACAAACCTTCTGGAGTTTTATGATAAAATAACAGAAGTAAGACAAGAGAGAGAGGGGTGGGTTGATTGCATCTTCTTGGACTGCAAGAAGCCTTTGACACAGTTCCTCACAAGAGATTAGTGCAGAAGCTAGAGCATCAGGCGCAATATAACAGGAAGGGCACTGCAATGGATCAGAGAATACCTGACAGGGAGGCAACAACGAGTCATGGTACGTAATGAAAGTATCACAGTGGGCACCTGTGACGAGCGGGGTCCCACAGGGGTCGGTCCTAGGACCAGTGCTATTTTTGGTATATGTGAACGACATGACGGAAGGGTTAGACTCAGAAGTGTCCCTGTTTGCAGATGATGTGAAGTTAATGAGGAGAATTAAATCTGATGAGACCAGGCAGGACTTCAAAGAGACCTGGACAGACTGGACACCTGGTCCAGCAATGGCTTCTTGAATTTAATCCTGCCAAATGCAAAGTCATGAAGATAGGGGAAGGGCACAGAAGACCCCAGACAGAGTATAGGCTAGGTGGCCAAAGACTGCAAACCTCACTCAAGGAGAAAGATCTTGGGGTGAGTATAACACCGAGCATGTCTCCGGAAGCACACATCAATCAGATAACTGCTGCAGCATATGGGCGCCTGGCAAACCTGAGAACAGCATTCCGATACCCTTAGTAAGGAATCATTCAAGACACTGTACACCGTGTATGTCAGGGCCATACTGGAGTATGCAGCACCTGTTTGGAACCCGCACTTGATAAAGCACGTCAAGAAACTAGAGAAAGTACAAAGGTTTGCGACAAGGTTAGTTCCAGAGCTAAGGGGAAATGTCCTATGAAGAAAGATTAAGGGAAATCGGCCTGACGACACTGGAGGACAGGAGGGTCAGGGGAGACATGATAACGGCATATAAAATACTGCGTGGAATAGACAAGGTGGACAAAGACAGGATGTTCCAGGGAGGGGACACAGAAACAAGAGGCCACAATTGAAGTTGAAGACACAAATGAGTCAGAGAGATAGTAGGAAGTATTTCTGTCAAGGTTGAAGGCGTGGAATAGCTAGAAAAAGAGTAGTGGAGGCAGGAACCATACACAGTTTTAAGACGAGGTTTTATAAAAACCTGGGGCGGGGAGGGAGAGGCCCGGGCCCCCCATCATCAATATTCAGTTTCTTTTCCCTTTTTGTTGGTTAATTGCCTCGATGTCTATCGTCTACACGAGGGTCTTTAAAGGCTGTTTTTCCCCTGCTCATCACAGTCAAGAATATTTTTAATACCAAAAACTGAGATTAAAGGGGCCTAAAAAACCCAAAAAGGCACAATTACCAGGACTGGAATAATACACAAATGGCCTGCACATGGGTCTGATTTGGATCCCTTTGTAAATGGTTCAAATCAGAGGGAAAATGTCGTCATAAGCTTCTTTTTTATCGGAGTGTGTGTGAGAGGGGTGCTATTGAATATACTGGACTGCAACAACCTTTAATATGTGTGAAGAGAGTTTCGTTTTCTGGATTTGGGCTATACTTATGGTAAAGATCTCCCTATGATCATTTTCCTTATTGTGCAATTTACCATTCATTACCCTTTTATTACCAGATGGCATTATTTGTGTTACATGGGTACAGCAGATTGTTTGTTCTTAGGACCTGCTATTTTTCGATGTTGGTCTGCGTGTTGACTTAGAAGTCGTACCGTGTGTATTTGTAGGAATTATTGGGAATTTATAGTCATGGCTGAAAAAAGGTTGTGTTCAGAGAAGTTAAAGCTGCCTACACAAGGGTTCTTAAGGCTAATTCCCTGTACATTGCAAGCTAAGGGGAAAAGTTAACACAAAGGTATAAGCAGCCGTAAATACACCAAACTCAACGTACATGATGAAGGTTGGGTGTTAACACAGCATGTCCGGACACAAAATTAAAAATAACTGCTCACATTGAACACTAGATAAAACTGAGAAAGCATCAAAGATAGAACACTTAAAGCTGTACACAGTAATCGATAGACCACTGGAAAAGCAGAAAACACTGATAAACAGTAACTCCTATGAACCATTTAAAACAAGAAGAAACTAAAAACTGATGAAGGTTTGCGACAAATTTGCTGACATGTTTAGGGTCCCAATTAAGAGATAAGTAAGGAAATAACTAAAATGGAGGTAATGGTAATCGGAGACATGATAAGGATTACATATTTACATGGTCGAACAGAAAAGATTGACATAGAATAAGAAATAAATGGGTGGCACAGAACTAGAGTTAATTAATTGCACAAAGTCGGGATGTCTTAGGTAATTGCTTTAATACAGATTGTGTGGACTTGGTAGTAGACGTTGAGTTATAGTTTCAGGAAATAGCATTTTTTTTACATTTTTTGATAATAGGGAGCGATGATAGAAGCCTAGGATACTGAAAAGACGACGAGTGATCTAGACCACCTGTAACCACAATTTAACAACACCACACACACTAGTGTACTGAAGTCTGCTATATATACTACACACGAATTTACTATACTCCCCTACCTTTAGTTAAAGATATCCTATATCTCACGAAATGCATTATCATTTAAACTAAACCTTATGTATACCCTAACTCTTTATGTATATTTCATCCCACGTGTACTACACTATATTTAACACCCAACACCATGGACACCATACCTCAACTTTTACACGAAACTCCCATCAAGTGTACAAAACCCACACCTATAATAATCCGAAAGTTCGCCCTTCCCTTGTGCACTAAATCCCTCGCCTAGTGTACGTAACCAGAAATGTTGATGGTATCATCTCTCGTTTTCCAGAGTAAACAGAGTGAGCAGCAATCCAGAGACGTCGGGGTCAGTATCAGCTGAGTGACCATAACAACAATGTAACACATGCACGATAACATAGCCATTAACACGTGGATGGTGACATTAAGATAACAGGTGGATCATAACATAACCATTAGCACTTGAATCCTGCTTCTAGGTAGCCCTTTGAGGGTGGTGCCTTGATGCTGGTGATGAACTCTTGATCGAAGAAATGGGAGGTAGCCTCTCGTTCCTTATATTAAAGATGGTTACTTCCCATTTCCAAGGATCTGTTTGGCCTACTACTGGTATCCCGCTTTCAACTGACTATAATAATAATAATAATAATAATAATAATAATAATAATAATGCTTCTATTTATTTTCTAAACTTTTTTCTAAAAGGTGACAACTAACACTATGTTCTAGATACGCTGGAGATGATGTGTTTGTGACTTAAGAATTATATATGTGTGACTTCGAAAGACTTTTTTAGGCTAATACATACTAAGTGTTATATATTCACATTATTTTTCTACTGGGGATATATGTGCTGCTCTGTTTATTTGTTATATTAATTACGTGATAATCAAACTGGTTTTCGCGGAGCTATTGAAACAATGAATCTAAAATCGTTGGTGTAGACTTCTTGGTGTATATATACAGGAGGATGTATATCCTCAGTGTATATAGACCGAGGGACGTATGTTTCTCAGTGCATTTACACAGAGGTGTAAATACTTTGAGAGATGTACATAATGTAAGTACTGGAGAGCTTATTTTATAGTTTACTTACGGCTGGTGAGGTGCAAGTGACAGTGTAGCCTTAATGACCATTGGGAATCAGAACCTACCAAACCAATCAGCAATCCACATCAAATGAGATTTCACAGAGGTTAATAGTTTGTAATGGGTTTGAAACCCATCAACTGTATGTCATTGAGGTTGAATATCACAAGTACCTAATCATGCAAGGATATTTTGATCCCTAAACCAGGGATCATTGTATTCAAATCGGGTATGCATAGCGACATACACCTCTCGTTGTATATACAATAGCCTTACTTTTATAGATGGGTTGATTTATTGAGCTGAAAGTCTATCGACTACGCTTGGGTCACTGAGGATGCATTTCATCCGAATCCATCCTGTCATTGGTTGATTGGCTGTTAATGGGTGATTGGCTGTTAATGGGTGATTGGCTGTTAATGGTAATTAAATTCCATCTCCTACACGAAGGTTATTAATGCTACATTTCACTTGTACAGCGCTAGTCAAGAATATTTTAATACCCAAAATCGGGAAACACAGTAATCTGTCAGAGTATATACACCGAGAATCATACACCTCGCGGTGTATATTATTATATTCAAAACTAAGCGCTAAACACACCAGGATCATACAACTCACGGTGTATATTTGCTCCTCAGTCAATGTAACCTTAACCATCACAATATAAAGAAGAAAACTCTCACCATAAATACACTAAGTCAAACATTTACTGTATTTACAGAGAAAAGTCTGAATATTGTTGTAGAAGTTCCTTTATAGTTAAATTAAAATTATTTATAACATTTATACGAGCCTAAACTTTATCTTTTGGGGATCAATCCAAGCTGATTACTTTTTAATTCTTATTTTTTAATTTATTTAATGATGGTTTAATCATTAATGAAATCTTTTACCTCTGTTATGACTTACTATCTTGAAATATTAGACGTATGAAATATTACATTACTGTACATAATATAGCACATGACTATTGCAGTTTCTTCGTAATATAGTGTGTACGTTATGTTCGTACCAGCCAGGTTTATTTTATATTATGAATTATGGTCATCAGTACCACAATAAAATGGGAAATAAAGTTATTTCTCCTTTTATTGTTCATGCTTTCGTCATGGCCATATTGATTAAAAATAAAAAATGTGTTTTCAAATTTTCGTATAAGCTGTTTTAAAATAGTCATTTTATAAAGTTATTATTGAGTTATTATATTATCATTTTAGCATCATAATCATTTAATTAATTCATAAGAGAATATTTCGCTCTGTGTAAAGCATTATACTGAACGAAACATCACTTAATAAATCTATGCAGCGAAATATGATATGCTAAAGCTCTAGAGAGAAACACTGCTCGATGAAACACTACGCAGAGCGAGAAGTTGCGTCGATAAAAACTGAATCTGCAACCTGTCCTTTCTTCACTAATGTAGACAGAATGGCCTTATATACTCCTTGGTGTGGCAGACACACTAAGTACCTTGAGTTTATACAGGGGTATCATGCCAGAACGCTTTTTCTTTAAGCCCTGTCACCTGCCAGGAACTTCTCCAAGCCCTCTAACACCTGCCATGGCCTTTTCTCAAGCTATATAACACCTGCCAACTACAGAGAGTGGGAAGCAGTGTGTGTCTTAAGGATGACGACGTACAGTGGAATACCCATAGCTTGCCAACGCCAGGTAAATATGAGAGTTACGTAAGGTCCTACCATCGTGACATTAATTGCGAGATTATGAAATTGCACTGGTGTGCCATCGATGTCTAAGTGCATATAGCAGGTGCCAGAAATATGCATGGAGGTGCGTTATAGGTAGCGTTGTTTTCTCATAGGATTTTGTCTGTCTCGAGTCCTTCAGAGTGCCTGCACTCTGAAGGATGGATGAGGATATTGTTCTCTAGGTGAAAAAAGATGCTTCCACTCTGAAGATTATTATAATTATGATATCTGTACAAGTATGGTAAGGCAGTTATTGAGTGATGGTGAATCTGTTTCTGTGGGCTAACATACCTTAGACCACCGATGTAACTAAAATATTCTCGCCTGAGTTGTTCTGTTTCATTAAGCGCTAATATCGTATGGGTCGTTCAGTGTCAAAAGTGGTAGAGGCTCGATACTGCGTCCGCTTATCATGTTGAACCAGTCAGGATAATGTATGGCTATACAGGCGGTTCCTGTTGTAATAAATTAGTGGTACCTTCCCATCCCTTGGATCGAACCTGACTGCCTCCTCCGTCCCAGCCTCCGCATCACACCTCCGAGTTTAGCGCTTTCCCTAAAATCGAACACAATTAAGTACGAGATCAAGAATATTAACAACAACAACAAAAACAACAATAATCATATACACTATTTTCCTGGCGGACGATTTTAAAACCAGTTACTAGTAAAAACAATTAAAAATTGGGAGTTTTTAGAGCGATTTTTGTCGATATTAAAAAAAAAGGACATTTATTTTTATAAAATATTCATCAGTCTTTCCTCAGTAACATAGACTTACATATATTTTAAATTCTTTTGGTCAATCAGTGAAAAATTATATATTCCGACTCCTTTATTATTCTATATTTCAATATATATATATATATATATATAATATATATATATATATATATATATATATATATATATATATATATATATATGTGTGTGTGTGTGTGAGTGTATGTGTGTGTGTGTGTGTGTGTGTGTGTGTGTGTGTGTGTGTGTCGTGCTGAATAGGTAAAATGGTCAATTAGCAAGAACTCATTTAAAATTAAGTCCTTTCCAAAATTTTCTCTTATATACGTTTAAAAATATATTTTTTTCATTAATGTTGATGTAAAAATTTATAATTTTGCACCAAAAGGAACTTAGAAATCTTACCTAACCTTATTATAACAAGAACAATTTATTTTAGCCTAACCCAACTAAATATATTTTAGATTTGTTTACAATAATTTAATACTAAACAAACACAGTGAAATATATTTTTTTCGTTAGGTTCAGAATGATTTTGGCGAAATTATTGCATACACAAATTTTCACTTGTCCTATATAGCAAGATGAGCGTTGCTATTTAAGCCAAGATCGCAAGTTCTGCCTATTCGGCACGACATATATACATATAAATATATATATATATATATATATATATATATATTATATATATATATATAAAATATATATATATATATATATATATGAGAGAGAGAGGAGACAGGAAAAGGAGGCAGGGAGGGAAGAGAGAAAGACAGGTAAAGGAGACTTGCAGGGAAGGGAGACAGGAAAATGAGACAGGAAGGGTAGGGAGACAGGGAAAGCCAGCAGACAGGTAGGTACAGTAAACAAGAGACTCTGGTTATGCTTGTTGTCTAGCAAACATTCGTTTTAGCCTCGACGAATTGGCAGCCACTGCTGGCAGTCCCTTATTGGAGCGTCCTCAATATCTCTTTCTCACTCTCTCTCTTTCACACACACACACACACACACAAACACACACACACAGGTAACAAAAGTGGTAAAACAACACAGCAACACTAGTCAGGTAGCAACACTATATAAGTAGCAATACTACATAGGTGACACCACTGCATAATTGCCACCGCTGTATAGGTAGCTCTACTGTACAGGTGTGAGATAATTAGGTTCTATAAATACGCGCCACATAATACACAAATCAATGTAAAATTCCACTGCATTATATATTCTAGGCTACTCAGTGTTAAATATACAGACCCTCTAAGTGCAGTAAGCGAGAATATATTCCTTCCATTGGGATCAAACCAATTCTGAGTTTACCTACCACTTACTGAAAGGGTGGAAAGTTAGCTGGCAGTTAAGGTAAACAACGAGTCCATGCATCAACTTCAGATATCCTCACAAACAAGTATCAACCTCGGATCGACATTTATCCTCGTACAAACCCTGAATCCCGTTCTCACTCCAACCTCGTAGCAGTCTGGAGGGAAACTGGAGAGGTGGTGAGGCCGTCGCACTATATATACAGTACTGAGGCGGAAGACCGTAAGACCCAGCGATGGGTCAGCATATAACTAAGACTCGCGCCAGGAAACACTTAATTTCCTGGCTAATCTTACCCAGGATCAAAACAACTCGAATTTACTAAATCAAAACGCTACCTATGTGATCTAAACACTACAACTTATTTATATTATACAAATTAAAAGCGACTTAAACAAGATAACTATATGAGGCAAAGGCCACTGATACCATCATTAACGCTCCAACAAAATACAATCACTGTCACTTGTAAGACTCTCCTAACTAATAACGTTCTTTGTCTAAACTGCTTTTATGAACGTCATAATTGATTATTTCATATTATCTACCAATTACTGGCAGGCATAACAAGGTGGTAACACTGGACAGGCATCAGAACTATACAGAGCGTAGAGCTGCACAGGTGGTAATGCTGCACACAAGTGACAGAACTACACAGGTGGTAGAGCTGCACAGGTGGTAATGCTGCACACAAGTGACAGAACTACACAGGTGGTAGAGCTGCACAGGTGGTAATGCTGCACACAAGTGACAGAACTACACAGGTGGTAGAGCTGCACAGGTGGTAATGCTGCACACAAGTGACAGAACTACACAGGTGGTAGAGCTGCACAGGTGGTAATGCTGCACACAAGTGACAGAACTACACAGGTGGTAGAGCTGCACAGGTGGTAATGCTACACACAAGTGACAGAACTACATAGATGGTAGAGCTGCACAGGTGGTAAGAGCTGAACACAAGTGACAGAACTACACAGGTGGTAGAACTACACAGGTGGCAATACTGCACAGGTGGTAATACTGCACAGGTGGTAATGCTGCACACAAGTGACAGAACTACACAGATGGTAGAACAACAGAGGTGGCGGCAACACTGTACAGGTGGCAACACTGCCGCTGTCAACAACGTGATTAAAAAAGTTAAAAGAGATTTTCAGGAAACTTGGCAATATTTTTCAGGGTCAGGCGATTCATTCGTGGTGAGCGATGTATATATAAACATTTATATCAAATATATTTATCCCCTAATTTATTTACTGTTTTAAACGCCGTTAAAACCACGAGGTACGAGTCGTCATCCTGCCTAATATCATTTACAAGTTAACAGAATAATTAAAAGTAATCATTAGTTTACACAACTAATATGAATATATATATATATATATATATATATTATAAATATATAATATATATATATATATATATATATATATATATATATATATATATATATATATTATATATAATATATATATATATATTATAATTATATATATATTATTATGTCGTGCCAAATAGGCAAAACTGCGATCTGGCTTAAATAGCAACGAACTCATCCTAAACTCCTTATAACAACGAATAATTTGTGTTTCAATAATTTCAAAAAAATCAATTTGAAACCAACGAAAAAAAATATATTTCACTTTTATATTAAAAAAATTATTGTAACACAAATCTAAAATATATTTAGATTGGTAGGTAAAATAAATTGTTCTTGTTAAATAAGGGTTTAGGTAAGTTTTCTAAGATTCTTTTGGTGCAAATTAAATTTTTACATTACATTAATGAAAAAAATATATCTTTTAAATGTATAAGAAAAATTTAGAAAGGACTTAATTTAAATGAGTTCATGCTAATTGGCAGGTTTTTACATATTCGGCACGACATATATAATATTATATATATATATATATATATTATATTTTAATATAATATTATATATATTAATATATTTTTTATTTTTTTTTTTTTTAAAATTATCACACCGGCCGATTCCCACCAAGGCAGGGTGGCCCGAAAAAGAAAAACTTTCACCATCATTCACTCCATCACTGTCTTGCCAGAAGGGTGCTTTACACTACAGTTTTTAAACTGCAACATTAACACCCTCCTTCAGAGTGCAGGCACTGTACTTCCCATCTCCAGGACTCAAGTCCGCCTGCCGGTTTCCCTGAATCCCTTCATAAATGTTACTTTGCTCACACTCCAACAGCACTCAAGTATTAAAAACCATTTGTCTCCATTCACTCCTATCAAACACGCTCACGAAATGCCTGCTGGAAGTCCAAGCCCCTCGCACACAAAAACCTCCTTTACCCCCTCCCCCCAAACCCCTTCCTAGGCCGACCCCTACCCCGCCTTCCTTCCACTACAGACTG
>NC_069439.1:7855133-7877633 GCF_026875155.1 Cherax quadricarinatus
TTATACACTTCGATCAGGTCTCCCCTCATTCTTCGTCTAACAAGTGAATGTAACTTAAGAGTCTTCAATCTTCTTCATAAGGAAGATTTCTAATGCTATGTATTAATTTAGTCATCTTTACGCTGAATGTTTTCTAACGATTTATGTCCATTCTTAGATAATGGAGACCAGAACTGAGCTGCATAATCTAGGTGAGGCCTTACTAATGATGTATAAAGCTGCAGTATGACCTCTGGACTTCTGTTGCTTACACTTCTTGATATAAATCCCAATAATCTATTTGCCTTATTACGTACGCTTAGGCATTGCTGTCTTGGTTTAAGGTTGCTGCTCACCATAACCCCCAAGTCCTTTTCGCAATCTGTACGGCTAAGTTCTACATCATTTAACTTATAAGTGCTAGGGTTATGGACACTCCAGAGCTTCAGAACCTTGCATTTATCTACAATGAACTGCATCTGCCACTTTTCTGACCAAGAATAGAGTTTGTCTAAATCCTTCCGAAGTTCCCTAACATCTACGTTTGAATCAATTGTCCTACCTATCTTTGTGTCATCGGCGAATTTGCTCATTTCACTAGTAATTCCCTCATTAAGGTCATTGATATATATCTTATAAACAACAACGGGCCCAAGACTGATCCCTGTGGAACGCCACTTGTTACAGGTCCCCGCTCGGATTTAACCCCATTTATGGACACTCTCTGCTTCCTGTCTGTGAGCCATGACTCGATCCACGAGAGCACTTTTCCCCAATGCCATGAGCTGCCACTTTCTTTAACAGTCTATGGTGCGGAACTCTATCAAAAGCCTTACTAAAATCTAAGTAAATAATATCAAATTCTTTATCGTGATCAACAGCCTCAAAAGCTTTACTGAAGAAAGTTAATAAATTAGTTAGACAAGAGCGGCCTCTCGTGAATCCATGTTGAGTATCATTGATCAAGCTATGCTTATCGAGATGGCTTCTTATAATCTCAGATATAATTGACTAGTAATTTGCCTACAATTGAGGTCAGGCTTATTGGGCGGTAATTTGACGGTAACGACTTGTCCCCTGCTTTAAAAATAGGACTTACATTAGCCATCTTCCACATATAAGACACTACACCTGTTTGAAGAGATAAATTAAAAATATTAGTTAATGGTTCACAGAGTTCCATTTTGCATTCCTTAACCCTTGAAAAAAGCTCATTGGGACCCTGCGACTTATTTTGCTTCAGTCTGTCTATTTGTTTCATAACCATTTCACTAGTGACTGTGATGTTACATAATTTATCTTCTTCAGTCCCACTATAAAAATTAATTACTGGAATATTGTTAGTGTCTTCCTGTGTAAAAACCGAGAGAAAATAATTATTTAAAATTGAGCACATTTCATTCTCTTTGTCAGTAAGATGCCCATAGTTATTTTTAAGGGGACCTATCTTATCTCTAACTTTCGTTCTATAGACCTGGAAAAAACTTTTTGGGTTTAGTTTTCGAATTCCTAGCAACTTTAATTTCATAGTCCCTTTCAGCTTTTCTTATCCCCTTTTTAACGTCCCTTTTAATGTCAATATACTGATTCATAAGATGACCCTCACCTCTTTTGATACGCCTATAAATTCCATTCTTATGCCCTAGTAGATATTAAAACCTATTATTCATCCATTTTGGGTCACTTCTATTTGATCTAATTTCTTTATACGGGATAAACGTTCTTTGAGCAGCATGCACGGTGTTCAGAAAACTGTAACACTGATAGCTATCTTCGTTACCCCAGTCAACAGATGATAAGTGTTCTCTAAGCCCATTGTAATCTGCTAAGCGAAAATCTGGAACTGTTACTGAGTTGTCTCTACTATCATACTTCCATTCAATGCTAAAGGTAATCGATTTGTGATCACTTGTGCCGAGTTCCTCATTAATCTCTAAAATATTAATAAGGGTTTCCTTGTTCGCCAGAACCAAATCAAGAAGGTTATTTCCCCTTGTAGGTTCTGTCACAAACTGCTTCAAAAATCATTCCTGAACTACTTCTAAGAAGTCGTTTGATTCTAAATTCCCAGTCAAGAAATTCCAATGAATATAACTAAAGTTAAAGTCTCCTAGAATTACTACGTTATCGTGCCTTGTGGCCTTAACAATTTCCTCCCATAGTAGTCTCCCTTGGTCCCTATCTAAGTTTGGGGGACGGTATATCACACCTAAAATTAATTTTTCAAGTCCCTCTGAAAATTCTATCCAAACAGACTCTGTATGTGTTACTTCAGCCTTAATACCCGTTTTTATGCAACAGTTCAAGCGATCTCGGACATACAATGCCACCCCACCCCCCTTCCCGATATTTCTGTCTACTTGGAACAATTTAAAACCCCATGTGACATTCAGCAGGCATGTCCCGATTTTTCGTATTGAACCACGTTTCAGTTAAGGCAAATACATCAATGTTACCTGCACTAGCAACTAGTCTCAACTCGTCCATCTTATTCCTAGCACTACGGCTATTTGTGTAATATATATTTAAGGACCCTCCTTTCTCTTTACCCTTCCTGCTCCTTTCTGTTATTCCACTAAACCTATTACTGTCCTTGTCACCTAGTGCCACTGGCTTTCCATTATCCACCTCATTTTGCCTATTTCTAGTTCTCCTAGTACTCATAATACTACACTGTTTTCCCGCCAAAACCCATACCACTAACTATTCCTAGTTTAAAGACCTAACAGCTCCCTCCACTGCAGTTGCCAGTGCTACCACCCCAGACCTAGATAAGTGAACCCCATCCCTGGCATACATGTCATTTCTGCCATAGAAGAGATCCCAGTTGTCAAAGAATGTTACCGCATTTTCCTTACAGTATTTGTCCAGCCAGCAATTGACACCAATTGCCCTGGACAACCATTCATTTCCAACTCCTCTCCTTATCAAAATACCACATATGACAGGGTTCCAACCCTTCCTCCTAATTATCTCTATTGCTGTCCTATACCTGCTAATCAGGTCCTCACTCCTACGTCTGCCAACATCGTTGCCTCCAGCACTGAGACAGATAATAGGATTGCTCCCATTACGTCTCATAATGTCATCCAGACGGCTAACAATATCCTCCATCCCAGCCCCAGGAAAGCAAACCCTCTGCCTCCTACTCCTGTCCTTCAAGCAGAACGCCCTATCCATGTATCTAACCTGGCTATCCCCAACAACAAATTTTCTGTTACACGTTTAAAGATATATTTTTTATGTTAATGTACCAGAAAAAAAATAGAAAACTTACCTAACCTTATTATAATAAGGACAATTTAATTTAGCCTAATCCAACTAAATATATTTTAGATAAGTTTAAAATAATTTAATAATAAACAAACACAATGAAATATTTTTTTTTCGTTAGGTTCAGAATGATTTTTACGATATGATTGCATACACAAATTTTCTCTTGCTTTATTCGGCAAGAAGAGCGTTGCGGGAAATCGGCCTGACAACACTGGAGGACAGGAGGGATAGGGGAGACATGACAACGACATAAAAAATACTGCGTGGAATAGAAAAGGTGGACAGAGACAAGATGTTCCAGAGAGGGGGCACAGAAACAATGGGTAACTCTTGGAAGCTGAAGACTCAGATGAGTCACAGGGATGTTAGGAAGCAGTTCTTCAGTTATAGAGTGGTCAGGAAGTGGAATAGTCTGGCGAGCGATGTAGTGGAGGCAGGAACCATACATAGCTTTAAGACGAGGTATGATATAGCTCATGGAGCAGGGAGAGAGAGGACCTAGTAGCGTTCAATGCAGAGGCGGGACCAGGAGCTGAGTCTCGACCCCTGCAACTACAGTTAGGTGAGTACACACACACACCAACACACCACACACACACACACACACTACACACACACACACACATACACACACACACACACACACACATATATATATATATATATATATATAATATATATATATATATATATATATATATATATATATATATATATATATATAATATATATATATATATATATTATGTATGTCGTGCCGAATAGGCAGAACTTGCGATCTTGGCTTAAATAGCAACGCTCATCTTGCCATATAGGGCAAGTGAAAATTTGTGTATGCAATAATTTTCGCCAAAATCATCCTGAACCTAACGAAAAAAATATATTTCATTGTGTTTGTTTAGTATTAAATTATTGTAAACAAATCTAAAATATTTTTAGTTGGGTTAGGCTAAAATAAATTACTCTTGTTATAATGAGGTTAGGTAAGTTTTCTAAGATTCTTTTGGAGCAAAATTAAAAATTTTTACATTTACATTAATGATAAAAAAATATATCTTTAAACGTATAAGAGAAAATTTTAGAAAAGACTTAATTTTAAATGAGTTCTTGCTAATTGACCAGTTTTACATATTCGGCCTGGTGGCTAACGCTCTCGCTTCACACAGCGAGGGCCTGGGTTCGATTCCCAGCCAGAGTAGAAACATTGGACGTGTTTCTTTCCACCTGTTGTCTATGTTCCCCATCAGTAAAATGGGTACCTGGGTGTTAGTGGACTGGTGTGGGTCGCATCCTGGGACACTGACCTAATTTGCCCGAAATGCAGAGCATAACAAGGGAGTTTCTATATAGTAGTATGTCATTGTTGTCAGCTAGGACTGTATACCTTGTACATGTACTTGTAGTAAATAAAGATATTATATATATATATATATATATATATATATATATATATATATATATATATATATATATATATATATATATATATATATATATATACATGTATATATGTATATACACATGTATATATATATATAATATATATATATATATATATATATATATAATATATATATATACATGTATATATGTATATACACATGTATATATATATATATATATATATATATATATATATATATATATATATATATATATATTATATATAATATATATATATATATATATAAATATATATATATATATATATATATATACATGTATATATATTAAGAACATAAGAATGGAGGAACTCTGCAGTAGGCCTGTTGGCCCATACTAGGCAGGTCCTTCACAAATCCAGCCCACTAACAGAATAAACGCTACCCAAGCAATAAGTTTGATAATTCTATTTACTCACGTGCAAGTCCCACTCAAATCTAACTCCTCTCACTCATGTATTTATCCAACCTAAATTTGAACCTATCCAAGGTTTTAGCTTCGATCACCCTACTAGGCAGACTGTTCCAATATTTCCAAAGTAGTACTTTACTATATTCCTTCTAAATCTAAACTTATGTAATTTAAATCCATTACTGCGGGTTCTCTCTTGGAGTGATATACTCAAAACGTTAGTTATATCCCCTTTGTTAACACCCATCTTCCACTTATACACTTCGATCATGTCTCCCCTCATTCTTCGTCTTACAAGTAAATGTAATTTAAGGGACTTTAATCTTTCTTCATACGGAAGATTTCTAATGTTTTGTATTAATTTAGTCATTCTAACGAATGTTTTCTAAGGAATTTATATCCATTCTGTAATATGTAGACCAGAACTGAGCTGCGTAATCTAGGTGAGGCCTTACTAATGATGTACAAAGCTGTAATATAACCGCTGGACTTCTTGACTCACGAAACCGTAATGACACAATTACAAACAAACCATACCACGGGCGGGGTTAGAACCCGCGATCAGAGAGTCATAAAACTCCAGACCGACGCACTAGCCAGTTGCTAGGTCGTCGGTCTGGAGTTTTATTACTCTCTGACCGCGGGTTCTATCCCCGCCCATGGTGTGGTCCGCTGGACTTCTCTTGCTTACACCTCTTGATATAAATCCCAGTAATCTATTTGTCTTATTATGCACGCGTACACGCTGCTGTCTTGGTTTAAGGTTAATGCTTACCATAGCCCACAAGTCCTTATCGCAATCTGTATGGCTAAGTTCTACATTATTTAACTAATATATAAGTGCTAGGGTTATGGACACTCCCGAGCTTCAGAACTTCGCATTTATCTACACTGAACTGCGTCGGCCACTTTGCTGACCAGGAATTGAGTTTGTCTAAATCCTCCTCAAGTTCCGTGACATCTACGTTTGAATCAGTTATCCTACCTAACTTCGTGTCATCGGCGAATTTGCTCATGTCACTAGTAATTCCTTCATCAAGGTCATTAATATATATTATAAACAACAACGGGCCTAAGACTGATCCCTGTGGTGCGCCACTTGTTACAGATCCCCACTCGGATTTAACCCCATTTATGCGCGCACTCTGTATCCTATTGGTGAACCATGACTCGATCTATGACATGACAGCACTTTTCCCCCAATGCCATGAACTGCCACTTTAACTGTCTCTGATGCGGTACTCTATCAAAAACCTTACTAAAATCTAAATAAACAATAGCGAATTCTTTATCATGATCAACATCCTCAAATCTTTACTGAAGGTTAATAATTTAGGCAGGAACGGCCCCTCGTGAATCCATGCTGAGTATCAATCATATTATGTTTATCAAGATGGCGTATAATCTTAGCTATAATTGACTCAAGTAATTTACCTAAAATTGAGGTTATGCTTATTGGGCGGTAATTTGACGGTAACGACTTGTCCCCTGCTTTAAAAATAGGAATTACATTAGCCATCTTCCACATATCAGACACTACACCTGTTTGAAGAGATAATTTAAAAATATTAGTCAATGGTTCAAAAAGTTCCATTTTACACTCTTTAAGAACCCTTGAAAAATGTTCACCGGGGCCCGGGAATTTATTTTGCTTCAATCGTCTATCTGTTTGATAACCATTTCTCCAGTAACTGTGATATTACATAATTTATCTTCAGGCCTTCTATAAAATCTAATTATTGGGATATTATTAGTGTCTTCCTGGTGAAAACCGAGAGAAAATAATTATTAAAAATAGAGCACATTTCATTCTCCTTGTCAGTAAGGTGACAATTGTTATTTTTAAGGGGACCTATCTTTTCTCTAACTTTTGTTCTGTAAGCCTGGAGAAAACCTTTTGGGTTAGTTTTCGAATCCCTAGCAACTTTAATTTCATAGTCCCGTTTAGCTTTTCTTATCCCCTTTTTAATGTCCCTCTTAATGATTCATAAGATGACCCTCTCCTCATTTCATGCTCTTATCAATGCCTTTCTTCTGCCCTAAAAGATATTTTAGCCTATTATTCATCCATTTTGGGTCATTCTATTTTATCTAATTTCTTTATATGGGATAAATGTTCTTTGGGCAGCACGTATAATGTTACCCCAGTCAACAAATGATAAGTGTTCTCTAAGCCCATTGTAATCTGCTAAGCGAAAATCTGGGACCGTTACTGAGTTATCCCTACTATCATACTTCCATTCAATGCTGAAGGTAATTGATCTGTGGTCGCTTGTGCCGAGTTCCTCTGTAATTTCTAAATTATTAACAAGGGTTTCCTTGTTTACCCGAACCAAGTCAAGCAGGTTATTTCCCCTTGTAGGTTTTGTAACAAACTGCTTCAAAAATCATTCCTGAACTACTACTAAGCAGTTAGATTGTAAATTCCGTCAAAAAAATCCAATCAATCTGACTAAAGTTGAAGTCCCCTAGAGTTACTACGTTATCGTGCCTTGTGGCCTTAACAGTTTCCTCCAACAGTAGTCTCCCTTGGTCTCTATCTAAGTTTGGAGGATGGTATATCACGCCTAAAATAAATTTTTCGTGCTCTGAAAATTCTATCCAGATAGACTCTGTATGTGTTGTTTCAGACTTTATACCCGTTTTTATGCAACAGTTCAAGTGATCTCGGACATGCAGTGCCACCATACCCCCGTTCCCGATACTTCTGTCTATTTGGAACAATTTGAAATCCTGAATGTGACATTCAGCAGGTATGTCCCGATTTTCCATATTAACCCACGTCTCAGTTATGGCAAATGCATCAATGTTACCTGTACTTGCAACTAATCTCAACTAGCCCATCTTATTCCTAGTACTACGACTATTAGTATAATATAAGTTTAAAAACCCTCCTTTCTCTTTACCCTTCCTGCTCATTTCTGTTTTTCCACTAAACTTATTACTGTCCTTGTCACCTAGTGCCACTGGCTTTCCAATATCCACCTCATTCTGCCTATTTCTAGTTCCCCTAAAACTCACAATATTACTACACTGGGACTTCACTGTTTTCTCTCCAAAATCCATACCACTAACTATTTCTAGTTTAAAGCCCTAACAGCTCCCTCCACTGCAGTGGCCAGTACCCCCACCCCAGACCTAGATAAGTTAACCCCCATCCTTGGCATACATGTCATTTCTCGCACAGAAGAGTTCACAGTTGTCAAAGAATGTTACTGTATTTTCCTTACAGTGTTTGTCCAGCCAGCAGTTGGCACCAATTGCTCTGGACAGCCATTCATTTTCAACTCCTCTCCTTGGCAAAATACTACATATGACAGGGTTCTCACCCTTCTTCCTAATTATGTCTATTGCTGACCTATACCTGCTAATCAGGTCCTCACTCTTACGTCTGCCAACATCGTTGCCTCCAGCATTGAGGCAGAAAATAGGATTGTTCCCATTACCTTTCATGATGTCGTCCAGACGGCTAACAATATCCATCCCAGCCCCAGGAAAGCACACCCTCTGCCTCCTCTTCCTCTCCCTAAGACAAAAAACCCTATGCATAAACTTAATCTGACTGTCCCCAACTAATACAGTGTTCTTACCTTGACTATCGGTGTGCATGACGCTCTCGACGATCTTAGTAGAGATGGTCATCGCTTGGATGTCTTCACTGGCTGGCTTCACTGTGTCGTTAACAATTGTCTTTGTTGGAAGATCATGGATGGTCGGTTCACATTCGTCTGATACCAAGGAAAAAGAGTTACTGGTTTTCACAGCAGTTTCGTGAGCCTTCTTCATCTTCAGCTTCGTCCCTTCAGTTCCGACTAGCATCCATTCGTTGGTCCGATCATCAGCGACATTGTTCCGGGAATAATCCTTACACATACCCTTCAGTCGTTGGATTTCTCTTGATGCTTCCGTTAATTCTGCCTTAAGCTGGAGATAGAGCTGCTCGTAGTCGAGGGAGGCCATCATCACAGTGTAAGGTAGCTATGAACGGAAGCACACTAGACAACTCTTCACAGAGCAAAATACAGGTCACCACAGAGCAAAGCACAGGTCACCACAGAGCAAAATACAGTCACCACAGAGCAAAGTACAGGTCACCACAGAGCAAAGTGCAGGTCACCACTGAGCAAAGTACAGGTCGCCACTGTTTATATATATATATATATATATATATATATATATATATATATATATATATATATATATATATATATATATAATATATATTATATATATATATATATATATATATTATATATATATATATATATAATATATATATATATATATGTCGTGCCGAATAAGCAGAACTTGCGATCTTGGCTTAAATAGCAACGCTCATCTTGCCATATATGACAAGTGAAAATTTGTATATGCAATAATTTCGCCAAAATCATTCTGAACCTAACGAAAAAAAATATATTTCACTGTGTTTGTTTAGTATTAAATTACTGTAAACAAATCTAAAATATATTTAGTTAGGTTAGGCTAAAATAAATTGTTCTTGTTATAATAAGGTTAGGTAAGTTCTCTAAGATTCTTTTGATGCAAAATTAAAAATTTTTACATTATCATTAATGAAAAAAATATATCTTTAAACGTATAAGAGAAAATTTTAGAAAGGACTTAATTTTAAATGAGTTCTTGCTAATTGACGAGTTTTACATATTCAGCACGACATATATATATATATATATATATATTATATATATATATATATATTTAAAATATAATATATATATATATATATATATATATATATATTTTATTATATATATATATATATAAATATATATATATATATATATTATATATATATATATATATATATATATATATATATATATATATATATATATATATATATATATATATATATATATATATATATATATAATGTTATTTTAAAACAGAAACCTAAAAAAATTAAAAAACCTGAGAAATAATGCGAAAAAAATCAATGTTTTTCTTTCGATTTAATATATTGAGATTTCGAATCTTTCTCACTGGTGGTGCTAATACGGCGAGGCTCTGTGGCACCTTAAGTGGGATCCACCAATGAGAAACAACCTTAAATTGCTACCTCCACCAATCACATTACAGGATGTAAGATTCCTCTTCTTTCTAGAGAAAAAAATCATGAATCTTGGTTAATTTTTTATGTGCATTTATCGAGTGTTTTTGTGTGTGAAGTGTGATTTGTTTGATGTTCTGGTGATTTGTACCTCTTGTTTGCTGATGTCATTCTGCAGCATCCGGCTGTTCTACATCATGTCTGCTCTCCCTCTCGTATCCTGCTCAGCCTTCTTCCCTTACCCCCTCCCACTCTCTCCCTCTCCCCTTCCTTCAATCCCCCCTCCTCCCCTCAACCTTTCCACCTCTCTCCCTCCTCCATCTCTTCTCCTGCTTCCCCTCTTCCCCCACCTGGTGTGGTTGGAGTAGCCTCACTAAGCAGTATGGTGTAGTAGCGGTGGTCTGCAGTTGTAACTAACACGTCTTAATATATAAGAATGTGCTGTGGCGGCGGTGATGTGAAACAGGTGATAAAAACCCATGAAGCAGTGTATATGTGAGATTACAGTGTAATTGTCAGTGTAATAGTGTATGTGAAAAAAGTGATATAATGATGCGCTACGGGGGCAGACAATCATGAGTCAACAGTGCGGAACATTCTGATTGGTATCTTATTACTAAAGGTACACAAAATAGATAAGTTAATCAATGAGACATATGTACAACACTTGGATGTGTTAATTTTGCACGGGTTATTCTTGTCAGTATTCAAACAGTTTTTCCAGATGTATCCTGGGTTTTTCTTGATTAAAATTATCTTGGACCTGTGCTTTTGTTTCTTGCTGACAATTGAAATTACATAAGGGCTATTATTTTCGTAGTTTATTAGTGACTAATTAGCCTCCCACTTTTCTTAGTGTCTTCTAGGTGACTGTAATTATTTTGAACCCTTGTCTTCGAGTTTTCTAGTTCACTGGGTTTCTTAAAACCCTTGTCTTCCCTTCTTAGTGACTTATTTTCTTGGAATCCCCTGTTCTAGTGCCTTCTAATTGATTGTAATTACCTCAAACCCACGTCCCAGTGGTAACTAATTATCTACGACAAAACACTTGTCTAAGTAAGTCATTTAATGTTTAAGTCCTTCGTGTGTTGGTTTATCTGCTGGAAAGTGAGACATGAGAATGCGAAAAATAATGTGAATGATCTGCCTTAATCTCACTGGTTTTGCCACATCAACCTAAATGTTTAATCAGAAAGTTGCATTCACTCCAGAAATGCTTGAGATATTTATCATTTAATTTCTGAATGATAAGAATTGTTCACAGAATTGTTGTATAAAAAAATGTTCATTCGTATCTTAAACTTTTGAATTGTCTATTACAATATATATATATATATATATATATATATATATATATATATATATATATATATATATATATATTATATATATATATATATATATATATATATATATATATATATATATATATATTCCTTTTCTTTGAACCTCTAAAGAGGCGAGGATAGAGAAGTGATGATAGAGAGGTGATGATAGGGAGGTTGTGATAGGGAGGTGGTGATAGGGAGGTTGTGATAGGGAGGTTGTGATAGGGAGGTGGTGATAGGGAGGTGGTGATAGGGAGGTGATGATAGGGAGGTGATGATAGGGAGGTGGTGATAGGGAGGTGATGATAGGGAGGTGGTGATAGGGAGGTGATGATAGGGAGGTGGTGATAGGGATGTGATGATAGGGAGGTGATGATAGGGAGGTGATGATAGGGAGGTGATGATACAGAGGTGATGATAGGGAGGTGATGATAGGGAGGCGATGATAGAGAGGTGATGATAGGGAGGTGATGATAGGGAGGTGATGATAGGGAGGCGATGATAGAGAGGTGATGATAGGGAGGTGATGATAGGGAGGTGATGATAGGGAGGTGATACAGAGGTGATGATACAGAGGTGATAGGGAGGTGATACAGAGGTGATGATACAGAGGTGATGATAGGGAGGTGATGATATGGAAGTGATAATAGGGAGGTGATAATAGGGAGGTGATGATAGGAAGGTGATGATAGAGAGGTGATGATAGGGAGGTGATAATAGGGAGGTGATAATAGGGAGGTGATGATAGAGAGGTGATGATAGGGAGGTGATAATAGGGAGGTGATGATAGGGAGGTGATGATAGGGAGGTGATGATAGGGAGGTGATGATAGGGAGGTGATAATAAGGAGGTGATGATAGAGAGGTGATGATAGGGAGATGATGATAGGGAGGTGATAATAGAGAAGTGATAATAGGGAGGTGATGATAGGGAGGTGATGATAGGGAGGTGATAATAAGGAGGTGATGATAGAGAGGTGATGATAGGGAGGTGATGATAGGGAGATGATGATAGGGAGGTGATGATAGAGAGGTGATGATAGGGAGGTGATAATAGGGAGGTGATGATAGGGAGGTGATGATAGGGAGGTGATGATAGGGAGGTGATGATAGGGAGGTGATAATAAGGAGGTGATGATAGAGAGGTGATGATAGGGAGGTGATGATAGGGAGATGATGATAGGGAGGTGATGATAGAGAGGTGATGATAGGGAGGTGATAATAGGGAGGTGATGATAGGGAAGTGATGATAGGGAGGTGATGATAGGGAGGTGATGATAGGGAGGTGATAATAAGGAGGTGATGTAGAGAGGTGATGATAGGGAGATGATGATAGGGAGGTGATAATAGAGAAGTGATAATAGGGAGGTGATGATAGGGAGGTGATGATAGAGAGGTGATAATAAGGAGGTGATGATAGAGAGGTGATGATAGGGAGGTGATGATAGGGAGATGATGATAGGGAGGTGATGATAGAGAGGTGATGATAGGGAGATGATGATAGGGAGGTGATAATAGAGAAGTGATAATAGGGAGTGATGATAGGGAGGTGATGATAGGGAGGTGATGATAGAGAGGTGATGATAGGGAGGTGATAATAGAGAAGTGATAATAGGGAGGTGATGATAGGGAGGTGATGATAGGGAGGTGATGATAGAGAGGTGATGATAGGGAGATGATGATAGAGAGGTGATAATAGGGAGGTGATAATAGGGAGGGGATGATAGGGAGGTGATAATAGGGAGGTGATGATAGGGAGGTGATGATAGAGAGGTGATAATAGGGAGGTGATAATAGGGAGGGGATGATAGAGAGGTGATTATAGGGAGGGGATGATAGAGAGGTGTGGATAGAATTGTCTTGGCTCCATGGGATCGAATACCGCAACGCAGCACTAATATCCTCCAGGGATCCCCTTGAGCTGGGATACTCACCTTCTTGCTTGAATCACCTCATTGAAGAAATCTCCTGGGGTGCGACTCTCCTGGGGTGCGATTCTCCTGGGGTGCGACTCTCCTGGGGTGTGACTCTCCTGGGGTGTGACTGACTCTCCTGGGGTGTGACTCTCCTTGAGTGTGAATGACTCTCCTGGGGTGTGACTCTCCTGGAGTGTGACTCTATTGTACTGTGACTCTCCTGGGGTGTGACTCTATTGTGTTGTGACTCTCCTTGGGTGTGACTCTCCTGGGGTGTGACTTTCTTGGGTTGTGACTCTCCTGGGGTGTGACTTTCCTGGGTTGTGACTCTCCTTGGGTGTGACTCTCTTTAGGTGTGGCTCTCCTGGGGTGTGGCTCTCCTGTTGTGTTGCTTTCCTGGGGTGTGAGTCTCCAGGAGTGTGACTCCTGGGGTGTGGCTCTTCTGTGTTGTGACTTCTGGGGTGTGACTCCTGGAGTGTGACTCTCCTGAGTTTGACTCTCCTCTGAGTGTGGCTCCCCTGTGGTGTGACTCTCATAGGGTGTCACTCTCTTGGAGTGTGACTCCTGGGGTGTGACTCTTGTGGAGTGTGGCTCTCCTGGGATGTGACTCCTCGGGTGTGACTCTCCTGGGGTGTGACTCCCGGGGTGTGACTCTCCTGGAGTGTGACTCTCCTGGGGTGTAACTCTCCTGGAGTGTGACTCTTCTTGAATGTGACTCTCCTGGGATGTGACTCTCCTGTGGTGTGACTCTCCTGTGTTGTGACTCTCCTGGGGCGTTACTCTTCAGGGATGTGGCTTTCCTGAGGTGTGACTCTCCTGGGGTGTAGCTCTCCTGGTGTGTGACTCCTGGGGTGTTGCTATCCTGGGGTGTGGCTCTCATGGAGTGTGACTCTCCTGGGGTGTGACTCTCCTTGGATGTAAATCTTCTGGGGTGTGACTCTCCTGGAGTGTGGCTCTCCTTTGGTGTGACTCTCCTGCAGTGTGACTCTCCTGGGATGTGACTCTCCTGGTGTGTGACTCTCCTGGGATGTAAATCTTCTAGGGTGTGACTCTCCTGTGGTCTTAGAAGAAGACAAGCTTGCATTTAACTCTATAATGAAGAATTATACACAATGCAACACCTGAGTATCCTTTTGTAAAGACATTCCGTTAGTCAGTAGCTTTAGAGATGACGAACGGAAACAGTAGAAGACGAGGTAATCAGTCCCTCGGTCTGGAAGCCAGTGTTGATATCTGAGTTTCTGTTAATCACATGACCTCTAACACATCTTTAATTAATGAATTTAATTTCTTCACTACCCTCCTATGGTAGGAATTGATTAGTCTTCATTTCTTCACTTGAAATTTCAGTTTCTAAACAGGAGATTGAACGGGGACTCGAAGCTCCTCATTCAGTCTTTTGGTTATTTACTGAGATTCGGTAATTTTGACTTATCTTGTGGTTATAGTCTGTAATTGTGCTCCTTGGTTCTGTTTCTCTTATCTTAGTCTGTTTTCTATGTCCCTTTTCTGTGTCATGGTACGTTACACTTTGTGATTATGTCTCCGCTGGTTCGCTTACCATCTAATGATGTAAGATCAAGATCTTTTTAACCCCTGTTCATATCCCAGCTCTGGTGTGAGACTAAATGTGGTGAGGGTTGTGACAGTGACCAGCACTGCTTCGTTGAGTGGCAGTGACGGTTGTGAATGGGTATAGCGGTGACGGTATATGGCAGACCAGAGGCACTACCCCAGCCACACCCATCACCCCAACCACACTTACCACCCCAGCCACACCTATCATCCATGTCATATCTGTTTTATCACGGTCATCGTTGACCCCTTTCTCCTGGATGACCTCATTCTGCTGCGACCTCGGTGTGACCTGACGCGTGAGGGCCGCGAGAACCTCGAGTGTGAGACAATGAGGCGAGATGTCTTGCAAGATGACAGGGATATGAGGAGGAAGAAGAAACCTAAGAAGAAAGACAAGAAGAAAGAAAAGTCAACTCTAGGATTTCTAAGGTAATTCTTTTATATTACATTCTAATGTAATTCTCAGTTCGTCATATACTTAAACTGTATGTCATTCATATCTGTTGCATGTATATCATTATGTCAGCATCAGTGTTAAGCATATGTTGTCACATGTGTCAGCATCAGTGTTAAGCATATGTTGTCACATGTGTCAGCATCAGTGTTAAGCATATGTTGTCACATGTGTCAGCATCAGTGTTAAGCATATGTTGTCACATGTGTCAGCATCAGTGTTAAGCATATGTTGTCACATGTGTCAGCATCAGTGTTAAGCATATGTTGTTGCATGTGTCAGCATCAGTGTTAAGCATATGTTGTTGCATGTGTCAGCATCAGTGTTAAGCATATGTTGTTGCATGTGTCAGCATCAGTGTTAAGCATATGTTGTTGCATGTGTCAGCATCAGTGTTAAGTATATGTTGTTGCATGTGTCAGCATCAGTGTTAAGCATATGTTGTCACATGTGTCAGCATCAGTGTTAAGCATATGTTGTCACATGTGTCAGCATCAGTGTTAAGTATATGTTGTTGCATGTGTCAGCATCAGTGTTAAGTATATGTTGTCACATGTGTCAGCATCAGTGTTAAGTATATGAGTATATGTTGTCACATGTGTCAGCATCAATGTTAAGCATATGTTGTCACATGTGTCAGCATCAATGTTAAGCATATGTTGTCACATGTGTCAGCATCAGTGTTAAGTATATGTTGTCACATGTGTCAGCATCAGTGTTAAGTATATGTTGTCACATGTGTCAGCATCAGACTGCTACACAGCCACATCAGATAAAAGGTGAATTTAAAAAAGCAAGGGATACAAAGTACTAAGGAAAAAGGGGAAATAACTTTAATTCCAAACAAAAATGGCCGGGAGGACCTATTAAGCAGTGCAGTACATATGAAAACCAAAGACCTTGGACAGGAAAATGGTCTTAGAGGTAAACATGATACCAAACGAAATTAGGAAAGGCTTTTAAGTGGTTCAGCAATAAATGTTTCAAGTATCAGTAATTATATAACGTTTATCAGACCTTTCACAGAGTAAGCATCACCAACATAGAGCCCTCACCTAAAACACTTTTCCAAAAGGTAGAGAGATGCCAGGGATTCTCTAAGTATATCGTTCCAGGGCCAGGATCTGAGTGTCAACCTCACAAAGATAACTAGATATTACACACACACACACACACACACACACACACACACACACACAGAGGTATGATCAAGCTCATGGTTCAGGGAGAGTGACCCAGTAGTGGCCAGTGAAGAGGCGGGGCCAGGAGCTATGAATCAACCCCTGCAGCCACAACTAGGTGAGTACACACCAAACATCTATATATACACATGTGTGCTGCTTTAAGTGTCGCTATGCTGAAGGTCACAAGAAAAGTACAAGTAGTGTGTCAGGGGAGGAGACGAGGTTATTTTAGTAATGGCTGAGTATGGTTGCATCATGTCCTTAGTCTGTGACATGAATCTCCTCTTACACCCATTAATTAAGGCCGCTCAAAAGAGCCACACTCACGTTATTTGACTTTAAAAGTCACTTTTTTTTTTAAATATAATCTGCAACTTAACACCTGTATACTGCAATATCAAAAATTTACCTTTTCTTAAGTATGATATGCAGGTACTGAGAGTTTAAAGTGGATCAGACGAAGATTTCTCAAGTGATCGCAAGGAAATCACATCCAGAAATGATGTACATAAAATTGATCATGCCAAGAGATGCTTGATCCTTTTCCCTAGTCACACCAAGTGCTCTGGTGGCCTGGTGGTTAACGCTCTCGCTTCACACGGTGAGGGTCTGGGTTCGATTCCCAGCCAGAGTAGAAACATTGGACGTGTTTCTTTCCACCTGTTGTCTATGTTCCCCATCAGTAAAATGGGTACCTGGGTGTTAGTCGACTGGTGTGGGTCGCATCCTGGGACACTGACCTAGGGAGGCCTGGTTACAGACCGGGCCGCGGGGGCGTTGACCCCCGGAACTCTCTCCAGATAAGTCAACGCTCAAAATATGAAGCACGACGTATCAGACGTTGTCAAGTTATCAACAAAAACTGTCACTCGTTCATAGGTATTCCTTTGGGGATACATGTATCTGATTTGATAAGGGAGCTCTGAGGAATACCTGTAAAATGTTCATGTTTCTTCTGTAAAAGTTATATTTCTTTGGTCTTGTATATATCATCATGTGGGTGTGTCACAGTTACTAAGTAACAGGAGACTGTTCTGAAGCCATCTTCCTCACAGTGGTATTCCTTCAGACACTGACACACAAATGGATATTTTCCAGTGCCAACATCGTGTGCCATTTATGTGGTTGGAACACTGAGTACTGACAACTGAAAATAATACGAACACGTGGAACTCAACGATAGATTGGTAAAACAATGTTTCACTCAGAGAATGCGTTAGTAAAACAATGTTTCACTCAGAGAATGCGTTAGTAAAACAACGTTTCTCTAAAGAAGATTTTTATTAAATTGATCACGTTCTCTTTCAGCGACGATTTCTTTAATAATGATAATTATACATTTTACCTTTTCATTATATATATATATATATATATATATATATATATATATATATATATATATATATATATATTATATATATATATATATATATATATATATATATATATATATATATATATATATATATATATTATATATATATGCAATAACATCACAGTAAACAGGTGATATCACAATATTCAAAATAACCACTGTGAAAAAGTGTTGAAAGTCCAAGCGCTTTAAAGGAACTGTATCACATAATATCATACAGTTCCTTGATAATGTGAGAAGTCACGAAATCGCTTGGAATTTCTTTCTTTTTTCACAGTGGTTGTTCTGCATATATAATATATAAGTCGTGCCGAATAGGTAAAATTGGTCAGTTAGCAAGAACTCATTTAAAATTAAGTCCTTTCTAAAATTTTCTCTTATAAGTTTAAAGATACATTTTTTAATTTATGTTGATGTAAAAATTAAAAATAGTGTACCAAAAGAACCTTAGAAAACTTACCTAGCCTTATTATAACAAGTGCAAATTAATTTACCCTAATCCAACTAAATATATTTTAAATAACAAAAAAAGGCACAATACCGTGACTGGAAAGATACACAAATAACCCGCACATAGAAGAGAGGAGCTTACGACGACGTTTCGGTCCAACTTGAACCATTTACAAAGTCACACTAACGAAAAGGAAAGGAGTGTGTGTGTGTGTGTGTGTGTGTGTGTGTGTGTGTGTGTGTGTGTGTGTGTGTGTGTGTGTGTGTGGTGCCGAATAGATAAAACTTGTCATTATTCTTACCGAATAAGGCAAGCGAAAGTTTTTGTATGCAGTAATTTCGCAAAAATCATTCTGAACCTAACGAAAAAAAATATATTTCATTGTGTTGTTTATTGTTAAATTATCGTAAACTTATCTAAAATATACACAAATGACCCGCACATAGAAGAGAGGAGCTTATGACGACGTTTCGATCCGACTTGAACCATTTGCTAAGTCACACTAATGAAAGGGAGAGGAGGAGGAGGGAGTATATAGGCCAGGAGGTGGTGCTGGTGGTAGTAGTAGCAGTGGAGGTAGAAAATAGTAGTGGTGGAGGTAGTAATGGTAGTAGTGGAACCAGTCAAATACTAAGAAAGAGGAGCAGTCCACCATTACTACCTTCTACCTTCACTACTACTACTGCAGGCCTAGTGTCTAATCGACATGTGCCTAGGACAAAATGGTAACTAACACACACACACACACACACTTTCACACCTACACATTTCCCACATTTACAGACCCACACTTTCCCCCTCTGCACCCTCCCCCCCATCTCTCTCCCACTACCTCCCCCGATTCCTCCCTCTCACCCTCCTTTCCCCCCTCCTCTCTCTCCCACTCTCTCTTCCCTTTCCTTATCCCTCCTCCTCTCCCCATATTCCCCCTCCCCACCTCTTTCTCATTTCGCCACTGTTTCTAGCTTCCTCCTCTCCCTCCCTCCGCCCCCCCACACACAGACAAACACACCACAAAACAACCACTCAGAAATACATAAATTTTTCATTCTGTAGCAACCAAAGAAAAATGGGCTGCCAGAGAGCAGGATGGAAAATCAGGGGACTGGAGGATGAGTCTGGGAAGGAAGATTGGATACCAGAGCTCATGAAAAGGGAACATGAGTTGGGAAGGAAACTAGAAGAGCTTAGCATGAAAATGGAGGAGAGGATAGCTGCAGAGAGCAGGAAGTTGGAGATGCAAGTCACAGCAGCAGAGGCCAAGATACAGAGATTAGAAGAGGAACTGGAAACTCTGAAAGAGCCTAAAGAACTAAAGAGCAGTGTGGGCATGACATTAGAAACTGCTACCTCAGTCATGAACAAGGGAACCGTAGGGAACGAAGGAGTGAAACTGTATGCAGCGGCCCTATTAGACCATCGTGGAGCCCGAGGAAAAAAAGAGTATCACACCACGACCAATCGAGGGGACTGTAGAAAATGAAACAGCTAAGCTATACGTAGAGGCCCTAACAAACCACAGCAGTGCCCAGGGAAAGCTGAGAAGGGAAAATGACAGACCACTGGACCCAGGGACAACAGATAGTGAAGAGGCTGAAGAAAAGAAAGTTGCAATGGAGGCAACTAAATGGAATCAAGGGATACATAGAGATATGCAGTGGGAAAATGAAAGGGAGGGATCAGTCTTTGTTTATGGGCTCCAGGAAGTTGAAGGGAAAACTTACGAAGCAAGACGACAACGGGAGAAAAAAAAGTGATTGGAAACACGAAAGCATTAGGAGAAGATGACACGACCCAGCTGGCAAATTTTCTGAGAATAGGGGGGTTTGCGAGAGGAAGAATCCAGCCAGTCAAAGTTATTTTCAAGGCAGAATCGGCTCGAAACAGGATCCTGCAGGAGAAAGCATGACTAAGGGACATGCCAGTGTACCAGAAGGTGTATCTTAACTGTGACAGAACATGAGAAGAAAGGAAGAAACTGAAAGAGAGGGTACAAAGACGAAAGAAGGAAAGAGAGATGAAGATGGAGACGGACAGACCCCAGACTCAGGAAGAGGATCAAATACAACCTCCCTCACAACCACCTACAGAAGCCCCCCAGCCAGGAGTACCACAATGCAACCAAACATTCTAACCCAAAACATACATGCCATACCCAATGCCCAAGCCCACCTCATTACAAACTCCATCTTCACAGCAACCACCCATAGTTCCTCAGTTTTAGAAAAAAAGTTAAAGGTTTGGTATACAAATACAGACGGAATGACAAATAAGTGTGAGGAGTGGCATGAAAGAATCAAGGAGACATCCCCAGACATAATAGCGCTCGCAGAAACGAAACTCACCAGAATGATAACAGATGCAATCTTTCCACTTGGATATCCTCAGGAAAGATAGAAGGAGCAGAAGGGAGGGAGGAGTCGCACTGCTCATTAAAAACTGGTGGGGATTCGAGGAAATGGAAGGAATGGATGGAATGGACAAAAGGGACTACATAGGAACAATCCAGTCTAAGGGCCACAATGTGATAAATGCAGTAATGTTCAACCCGCTACAAAACTGCAGGAGGCCAACAGAAGAATACGACGAGAGCAACAAAGCAATGGTAGACAAACTAGCTGAGGTGGCCAGAAGAGCTCCCATGGGGAGAGCAAACTTACTAGTTATAGGTGACTTCATTCACAAGGAGATTGACTGGGAAAATCTGGAGCCCCATGGGGGTCCCAAAACATGGAGAACCAAGATGATGGATGTGGTACTGGAAAACCTCATGCATCGACATGTTAGAGATACAACCAGAGAGAGTTGAGGACGATCCAGCAAGACTGGACCTAGTAATCACCTTGAGTGGTTCGGACATCGAGGATATCACGTACAAAAGGCTCCTTGGAGTGAGTGATCATGTGGTTCTGCACTTTGATTACATAGTTGAGCTACAAGTGAAGAGGGCAGCAGGAATAGGACAAGAAAACCCAAACTACAAAAGGGAGGACTACACAGCCATGAGGAACTTCCTGCAAGACGTACAGTGGGAGAGAGAATTGGCCGGAAAATCAGTAACAGAAATGATGGACTATGAGACAACAAAATGCAAGGAGGCAGAGGAGAGGTTTATTCCCAAAGGAAACAGAAATAATGGGAAGACCAGAACGAGTCCTTGGTTCACCCACAGGTGTAGGGAGGCGAAAACTAAGTGTGCTAGAGAATGGAAAAGGCACAGAAGACAAAGGACCCAGGAAAATAAAGAGACTAGCTGAAGAGCCAGAAACGAATATGCACAGATAAGGGAGGCACAGCGACAATACAAAAATGACTTAGCATCGAAAGTCAAGTCTGACCCGAAGCTGTTGTATAGCAACATCAGGAGGAAAACAACAGTCAAGGACCAGGTAATCAGGCTGAGGAAGGAAGGTGGGGAGTTAACAAGAAATGACCAAGAGGTATGTGAGGAGCTCAACATGAGATTTAAAGAAGTATTTACAGTGGAGACAGGAAGGGCTCCAGGAATTCAGAATAGGGAGGCACACCAACAAGTGCTTGATGAAATACACACAACCGAGGGGAAGGTGAAGAAGCTGCTATGTGAACTTGATACCTCAAAGGCAGTGGGACCAGAGAACATCTCTCCGTGGGTTCTTAGAGAGGGAGCAAAGAGGGTTTGTGTGCCACTAAAATATTCAACAAATCCATTGAAACTGGGCAACTACCTGAGTTATGGAAGATGGCAAATGTAGTCCCAGTTTTTAATAAAGGAGACAGTCACGATGCATTAAACTACAGACCTGTGTCGCTGACGTATATAGTATGCAAAGTCATGGAGAAGATCAGGAGGAGAGTGGTGGAGCACCTAGAAAGACACAAGTTTATAAATGACAATCAGCACGGTTTCAGGGAAGGAAAATCCTGTGTAACAAACCTACTGGAGTTTTATGACAAGGTAACAGAAGTAAGACACGAGAGACAAGGGTGGATAGACTGCATTTTCTTGGACTGCAAGAAGGTCTCCGACACAGTTCCTCACAAGAGGTTAATGCA
>NC_069439.1:7882633-7900133 GCF_026875155.1 Cherax quadricarinatus
GTAAAACACATATGCGACAGTTGGGTGTCTTTATTGTTGAAACGTTTCGCCTACACGGTAGACTTCTTCAGTCAAACACCTTTCAAGAATAACGATACCCAACTGTTGGTGATGGTGTTGAGAGAGCCTTATTCTCACCTTGCAACATGACAGGTGCTACTCCTAAGACACTTTTTTTCCCCACCAACGTTATCCATTTCCTGAATGTTTGGCACTGTATTTAACGCATATTTTTCGTCATCTCAAGTGAAAACTTGGCGTCAATTCAACAAATATTGTTGACACTTCTCAGGGTTACAGAACCTCTCAGTATCTCGTTGATATTACAGTAGTATTTTTCTCCCATTATTTTCTCTATTATTGTAATTACAGTACTTCTGTTGTGAAGTTATCTCTTCTGTTGAATCTACAATATTTATCTTTTCTTTCTCATAATATTGTGACAAATTACCATTTTTCTATTATTTTACTTATTTCCTCTGGCAGACTTGTTTTTTTTTTTACTTTTGCTAAATCCTTGGTACAAGTGTGTCAACTAGGTCGATCTAGACACCTGAGGTACTAGCGACTGGTCGCCATGTGTATGTCTGTAATGTACTGACTAAAATCTGTGTAGACTGGGCCATGTGCTATCTAAGTTAACTAGACTATATGTAGCCTGGTCTATGTGTTGTCTACTAAGCTGACCAGATTAAGCAACTGGTCCATGTGTTGTCTGGTAAGTTGACTAGATTCTGTGGAGCCTGGTCCATGTGCTATCTAAGTTAACTAGACTATATGTAGCCTGGTCTATGTTTTGTCTACTAAGCTGATCAGACTATGTGCAACCTGGTCCATGTGTTGTCTATTAGGCTGACCACACTCTGTGCAGCCTGGTCATGTATGTTTAAGCTGACTAGACTCTCTGGAGCCTAGTTCATATGTGTTTACTAAGCTGACTAGACTATGAAGTGGCTGGTCCATGTGTAAACATAATCAAACACTAAATATATTTTTGCAAGGGGAGTGTTTTTTCCCCTTGGTCTCCCTGTTGTGTTGATGTTCGCAGCGTGGCTTGGTCCTTACCTAATAATAGCCAGTCAGTTTATTTTCAGCCCAAAGTGTTTTGACTTATAAATAATTGCGCGCACGAGCAGAGTTGAGTGGCCCTTCACACTTTATGTCAGAAAGGAGGACATGTGGATGGGATCGGACAGCTGTAGATGTAGGTGCATTTGACAGGTGTGCATGTGGACATGTTAGATGGGTGTAAATGTGTGTTAGGTGTTCACGTGGAGGAGGACCTGTCTTCTACATGTCTCTATGGTGTATACGATGTAATAGTCTACGTTCCGAGTTAAACTAAATTGAATTCTCGATAACACTGTCGGCGACAGTGTCGACAGCAGTCGGCATAAAGTCAATCACATTTCGGGAAGGTGAGTCTGTAGGTTACCAGACAATATAGTTTGAACTTTTAAGGAAATGAAAATAGGATTAAATTAGTTTGATTCATCTTAAGGCAGCAATAGACGGCAGGGTTGATATGGAATGTATTTTTGGCAAGGAATGTGGGAATGTTGATGGTGGAAATGATGGAAGTAATTTTTTTTAACCTAGAGAGGGGTTTATTATGAGGGTGGTGGAGATGATTGCGAGGGGTTGTGGTGGGGTTGGTGGTGGCGGTGGTGGTGGGTGGTGGCAGTGATGATTATGGTGTTTGTAGCGGGGTGGACGATGGCGGTGTTAGTGAGGTGGTATTGATTATAATTGTTAGTGGTGGTGGTGATCATGACTTAGAGCAGAACATGAGTTAGAGAACAATAGATGAGTTAGAGAGCAGGAGATGAGTTAGAGAACAGTAAAAGGTTAGAGAGCAGGAGATGAGTTAGAGAGCAGGAGATGATTAGGGGAGCAGGAGATGATTAGAGGGGGCAGGAGATGAGTTAGAGAGCAGGAGATGAGTTAGAGAGCAGGAGATGAGTTAGGGGAAACAGGAGATGAGTTAGAGAGCAGGAGAATGAGTTAGAGAGCAGGAGATGAGTTAGAGAGCAGGAGATGAGTTAGGGAACAGGAGATGAGTTAGAGAGCAGGAGATGAGTTAGAGAGCAGGAGATGAGTTAGAGAGCAGGAGATTAGTTAGAGAGCAAGAGATGAGTTAGGGAACAGGAGATGAGTTAGAGAGCAGGAGATGAGTTAGAGAGCAGGAGATGAGTTAGCAGTAGATGAGTTAGAGAGCAGGAGGTGAGTTAAAGAGCAGGAGATGAGTTAGAAAACAGCAGATGAGTTAGAGAGCAGGAGATGAGGTAGAGAGCAGATGAGTTAGAGAACAGTGGATGAGTTAGAGAACAGGAGATGAGTTAGAGAACAGTGGATGAGTTAGAGAGCAGGAGATGAGTTAGAGAACAGTAGATGAGTTAGAGAGCAGGAGATGAGGTAGAGAAAGGAGATGAGTTAGAGAACAGTGGATGAGTTAGAGAGCAGGAGATGAGTTAGAGAACAGTGGATGAGTTAGAGAGCAAGAGATGAGTTAGAGAACAGGAGATGAGTTAGAGAGCAAGGATGAGTTAAAGAGCAGGAGATGAGTTAGAGAACAGGAGACGAGGTTGAGATCAGGAGATGAGGTAGAGACAGGAGATGAGTTAGAGAGGAGATGAGTTAGAGAACAGTAGATGAGTTAGAGAGCAGGAGATGAGTTAGAGAACAGGAGATGAGTTAGAGAGCAGGAGATGAGTTAGAGAGCAGGAGATGAGTTAGAGAGCAGGAGATGAGTTAGAGAGCAGGAGATGAGTTAGAGAACAGTGGATGAGTTAGAGGCAAGAGATGAGTTAGAGAACAGTAGATTGAGTTAGAGAGCAGGAGATGAGTTAGAGAACAGGAGATGAGTTAGAGAACAGTGGATGAGTTAGAGAGCAAGAGATGAGTTAGAGAACAGGAGATGAGTTAGAGAGCAGGAGACGAGTTAGAGAGCAGGAGATGAGGTAGAGAGCAGGAGATGAGGTAGAGACAGGAGATGAGTTAGAGAGGAGATGAGTTAGAGAACAGTAGATGAGTCAGAGAGCAGGAGATGAGTTAGAGAACAGGAGATGAGTTAGAGAACAGTGGATGAGTTAGAGAGCAAGAGATGAGTTAAAGAGCAGGAGATGAGTTAGAGAACAGGAGATGAGTTAGAGAGCAGGAGATGAGTTAGAGAGCAGTAGATGAGTTAGAGAGCAGGAGATGAGTTAGAGAGCAGGAGATGAGTTAGAGAGCAGGAGATGAGTTAGAGACAGGAGATGAGTTAGAGAGCAGGGGTAACTTGAGTGGACAAATCTCTGTCCACAAGTTCACACAGTGATCTCAGAGCTCACAAAAATCACAGTGATCTCAGAGCTCACAAGACTCACACAGTGATCTCAGACGCTCACAAAAATCACACAGTGATCTCAGAGCTCACAAGGCTCACACAGTGATCTCTGGGCTCACAAAACCCACACAGTGATGTCTGGGCTCACAAGACTCACACAGTGATCTCTGGGCTCACAAGACTCACACAGTAATCTCTGGGCTCACAAGACTCACACAGTGATCTCAGAGCTCAGAAAGCTTGCACAGTTCTCGCCTGAGAGTGGCTGGGCTGGCCGGGAAAAGCGAGAGGCGGGGTTATTTCCGTACCTTTGTGCGTGGTGAGCAGAGTGCGGCAGTGGAGGTGCGGGCGTGGAGGTGTGGGCGTGGAGGTGCGGGCGTGGAGGTGCGGGCGTGAGGCAAAGTGTCTCCAGTGGCTTGAGGTGGATGATGGATCATACGACCTTCCTTTAGATAAGGATCCTTGGAAATGTCGGGGTGTTTGTGTGTTGTGTAGGTGGGTAGAACCCCCCATGTAGGCCTGGGGTTTAATTGTGAACCCCTTGTGTCCCACGGGCACTCATGGGCACGGTAACTGATCGCAGCACGGGAGTGAAGGTGAAGATTGAGCTTCGGTAGTGAAGTTACCGAGCCGTGAAGGCGTTCAAGTGTTGTCACCTGGAATAAAAAAAAATAAAAGAGTGGAGCAACAAGTGCGTGTAGAGGGAGGAGTGTGTAGCGACCACGTAGTTAGGTGGTGTTGGGACCTGTGTAGCGACCACGTAGTTAGGTGGTGTTGGGATCTGTGTAGCGACCACGCAGTCGACAGGTGTGAGCAGTGTAGCGACTACCACCTTAGATTCAGTGAATCAGGTGGTTCAGTCTCAGAGCCAGCCAAGTGTGTCAAGCATAACTATTAAAGTGATGTGATCTCTGTCTGGATGATACTTACTACTACTACTACTACTACTACTACTACTACAACTACTACCACACCACTACACGTCAGCATCTTCATCTTCACAGGTCTTGAGTGCCCCACACGAGAGTGCAGCTCTCTAACAGGTGGTGAACGGGAGCATCTTCGAGGGGGCGACCTGAACATGGGTTAGCCTGCCTGTGATGCAGGGGCCATGGGAGAAGACGATGATGCCCTTCTGCTGAGTAAAGACATGTAAATATCGGTGTTGTTGTTGATATTTTATGTAGATGTGAAGCATAAATAGTCCTAGATGGGAAAAGAATGGTACTAGATGGCAGGTGAAAGGCAGTAGATGGTAAGCGCATGGCACTAGATGTGAAGAGAACGGCACTAGGTGTAAAGAGAATGGAACTAGAAATGAAGGTGCGAAGAGAACGGCACTAGGTGTTCCAGACTTACCATTAACACACGCTTCTCCACAGTAACCCATCTCACTCAATGATTATTTTGCATATATTCTGTAGTGGCAGGTCTTGCAATTGCTGTCATGTCTTCCTAGTAGAAGTTAGGTACCTGGGTGTTAGTCTCATTAAAATCGGTGAAGATTCACCTAGTAGTAATTAGGTACGTCAGTCGATTGATGTGGCCCACAACCTGGTGAGAAGTCAGATATCAATTATAGAATGTAAACAGGACACGAGAAGTGTTGCTCTCCTCCTGGAACGTCAGTTACTTAATACTAAACACGAGGGTTATTAAAGCTGCCTCACCTGTTCACCACCAGAATACCTTATTTTGAAAACGGTATAAAATACCGACAAGTTGAGGAGTAAGACACGTATGCAACAGTTTATGTTTAGCGTTGAAGCGTTATGTTCACACAGAAGGCTACTTCAGTCAGACAGAGGCAGCAGATGTAGTAGTTACCTCTGCATTTGGCTGAAGAAACCTCCATTGTAATCAAAATGTTATTACAGTAAAGATTCCAAACTGGTGCACATGTGTCTTACCCATCAAGAATACCTTAATCCCTAAAATAGGTATTAAGGTAAACTCCCAGCATATGTCGGGTATACCGCATACAGTGTGTGTAAACTTGTGTGCTTATTTCATGTATTATTTTTTTCTAAAAGCTCTTTTTAATTTACTCATTAATTATATGTAAACGCTTGTCACTCACCAAAATAAACAAAATGGTCGCTGGGTTAAAAAAAAAAGTGAAAACGAGTGATGTCGTTATCCCTTGTAACAGGTACTCAGTCACCAACTCAACACTGTCTTTCATGGGAGGTTCCTTGATGTTGGCGACGAGCTCTTGATGCCAGGAATTGGAGATAGTCTCCGCATAAACCAAACCTGTTTACCTCCCATTCTCCAAGCTCTGTATGAGCCTTAGTTCGATCGCTAGCGCCCTCAGCTTACACACTGAGGTCCGGAGTTCGAATCTCATCCGGTACGGCTGGTAAATATTAGGGGACGTATTTCCATAAAACACCTACTGTCCCTCTCCCTGTTCACCCATCAGTCGACTGGTGTGGGTCGCATCCTGGGACAAAACTGACCTAATTTGCGGGAAATGTTCAGCATAATAAGCGGCTTTCTATATAGTAGTATGTCATTGATGTCAGCTAGGACTGTATACCTTGTACATGTACTTATAGTAAATAAAGATTTTATTATTATTATTATTATTATTATTATTATTATTATTATTATATTAATATTGTTATTATTATTATTATATTAATATTGTTATTATTATTATTATTATAGTTCCAGCAAATGACGATAATAATAATAATAATAATAATAATAATAATAATAATAATAATAATAATAATAATAATAAAAATTGCAAAATAATAATAATAGTGAAGTTAATAATAATAAAAAATAATGGAAATCACGAGTGTGATCCTGGTCAGTAAGAGTGCACTCGAGGTAAACAACAAGAAAAGTCTGGCGTGAGAAAACTAACGTTTGTCATTTATTATATAGCAGCAGCAAGTATGGTAATAAGACACTATATGTGGCTTATTGCTTTTTTTTTATTGAGAAGACGTTTCCTCCACCAGTAACTTTATTCTCTGAGGGTTGGTAAAGTCTCTGAGGGTGAGCGAAACGTCTCAGTAAAATGCCATAAATTGCATGCTACGTTTTATTAATATAAAAAAAGACAATACGTGAAGACATCAAACGTTACTTTCACACTCATGAGGTGATTAAAGTTTCGTGAGGTAACCTCGACTCCACTTGTTTAAAGTTTCGTGAGGTAACCTCCACTCCACTTGTTTAAAGTTTCGTGAGGTAACCTCCACTCCACTTGTTTAAAGTTTCGTGAGGTAACCTCCACTCCACTTGTTTAAAGTTTCGTGAGGTTACCTCCACTCCACTTGTTTAAAGTTTCGTGAGGTAACCTCCACTCCACTTGTTTAAAGTTTCGTGAGGTAACCTCCACTCCACTTGTTTAAAGTTTCGTGAGGTTACCTCCACTCCACTTGTTTAAAGTTTCGTGAGGTAACCTCCACTCCACTTGTTTAAAGTTTCGTGAGGTACTCCATCATTTTTAAAGTTTTGTGAAGTACTCCATTTTGAAAGTTTCTTGTTTTTTTCATTTGTTTAAAGTTTGGTGAGGTACTCCCCATTTGTTTAAAGTTTGGTGAGGTACTCCCCATTTGTTTAAAGTTTGGTGAGGTACTCCCCATTTGTTTAAAGTTTGGTGAGGTACTCCCCATTTGTTTAAAGTTTGGTGAGGTACTCCCCATTTGTTTAAAGTTTGGTGAGGTACTCCCCATTTGTTTAAAGTTTGGTGAGGTACTCCCCATTTGTTTAAAGTTTGGCGAGGTACTCCCCATTTGTTTAAAGTTTGGTGAGGTACTCCCCATTTGTTTAAAGTTTAGTGAGGTACTCCCCATTTGTTTAAAGTTTGGTGAGGTACTCCCCTATTTGTTTAAAGTTGGTGAGGTACTCCCCATTTGTTTAAAGTTTGGTGAGGTACTCCCCATTTGTTTAAAGTTTGGTGAGGTACTCCCCATTTGTTTAAAGTTTGGTGAGGTACTCCCCATTTGTTTAAAGTTTGGTGAGGTACTCCCCATTTGTTTAAAGTTTGGTGATGTACTCCTCATTTGTTTAAAGTTTGGTGAGGTACTCCCCATTTGTTTAAAGTGTCGTTAGGTACTCCCCATTTGTTTAAAGTGTCGTGAGATACTCCCCATTTGTTTAGTGTCGTGGGGCACTCCCCATTTGTTTAAAGTGTCGTGAGGTACTCCCCATTTGTTTAGTGTCGTGAGGCACTCCCCATTTGTTTAAAGTGTCGTGAGGCACTCCCCATTTGTTTAAAGTGTCGTGAGGTACTCCTCATTTGTTTAAAGTGTCGTGAGGTACTTCCCATTTGTTTAAAGTTTCGTGAGGTACTCCCCATTTGTTTAAAGTGTCGTTAGGTGCTCCCTACGTGTTTAAAAGCTTTGAAAATTACATTTCGATGGGTTTAGTAATATTACATGGTAAAGAATGATCACCTCAAAGCTACTTCTGTTATTGTCTCCAGTGTGATATCCACCTGTATTCGACAGAAGAAGCCTGCTGTGCAGGCGGAATGTTTCGGTAATAACGAAATGTTACACATGCGTCCTATTAATTAACTTGTCGGTACTGTATACCGTCATTAATATGGCAGAGTATTCACACTCGTTAGTAACGCATCAATAATAAATTAATTTCAAGAAACAAATCGAGAAGTATTCTATGGAAATTTGTATTTTTTTTAAGAATCTGTAATTTTTAAGAGTTTGCAATTTTTCAAAGAATTCTTAGAATCCAAAATTCATAAGCAAAAAATAGTTGTATTAGTTATTGTTTGGTGCGATGCAAATTTGGATCAATTTATATAGCGTAGGTGATGTCTCGTCACAAAACACTTACGTGCACTTGTGCACTCACTGAATCGTAATGTTTAAACATACGTCATTTCTATGTTAAGAGATAAGTTAGAATCTATATTATACTAGTGTTAGTGTTATGTATTTTATGAAGATCTTGACTTGTATTAGATCACTAGTGCGCAACACCGACAAGATGGTGAATAAGTTACATGTGCAACACCTGGGAATGTTCAGTGGAAGATCTTTCTCAACAGAGTTAAAATGGAGCTGAACATTGGTCTTATTTGCTATTTTAGATTGTTAAAAATTAATAATTTAGATTGTTAAAAATTAATAATTTAGATTGTTAAAAATTAATAATTTAGATTGTTAAAAATTAATTATTTAGATTGTTAAAAATTAAATTTAGATTGTTAAAAATTAATAATTTAGATTGTTAAAAATTAATAATTTAGATTGTTAAAAATTAATAATTTAGATTGTTAAAAAATTAATAATTTAGATTGTTAAAAATTAATAATTTAGATTGTTAAAAATTAATAATTTAGATTGTTAAAAATTAATAATTTAGATTGTTAAAAATTAATAATTTAGATTGTTAAAAATTAATTAATTTAGGTTGTTAAAAATTAATTATTTAGATTGTTAAAAACTAATATTTAGATTGTTAAAAATTAATAATTTAGATTGTTAAAAATTAATTATTTAGATTGTTAAAACTAATTATTTAGATTGTTAAAAATTAATAATTTAGATTGTTAAAAATTAATAATTTACATTGTTAAAAATTAATTATTTAGATTGTTAAAAATTAATAATTTACATTGTTAAAAAATAATAATTTAGATTGTTAAAAATTAATAATTTATAATTAAAAGTGTTCTGATATGGTCTAGTTAAGCAGCTTCAGAGCGCGGTCATCAGCTTCCTCTGTTGTGTATACTGATAGTATTTAGAGAACAGTTAATACACAGTATACTGTATTGTGGGACGTGTATAACAGTTCCATTGTTGTAGACGAACGTGGCCGATACGGATTTGACATTTAAAAGTGAGTACAATAATAATCTGTATGCACAGTACAGTCAGCAGAGTACTGCAGTACATATACAACGTTATAAAGAAAAGATTAGTTAAATATCGAATATTTCTGTAGAGAAACTCAGCGCGATAGTAATCATATATATATTTCTGTCGTAGTTATCGTAGTTTATGTTTATGAGACAAAATGAAAATTTAGTTGGTGTAAACTGTCTTATATTTAAATTGAAATACACTCCAAACACGCCACCCTGGTAACCTGTTAAAATTCGAGACGCCCTAAATCACTGAACATCATCAATGTCACATACAACAGGCGCCTAGTAGCACTAGACGTCACTCTGTTGCGGACACATGCGTGGCTGTGGCCACATATGTGACACTGATGGTGTTCAGTGGTTTAGGGCGTCTCGAATTTTGACAGGCTACCAGGGTGGCGTGTTAAAGTTTGAGGGTTCGAGTCTCGGCCAGTGCAGTTATTAGTTTAATTTAGAAGACTCAAACAGTTCTTAACATTAAGTGAATACTTGACTTTCTGTTAAATTAAACAAATTATGAGCTGAGTCTGCTAGAAGAATAAAAGTCACAATATCTTAGCTGGAACAATACATAAATAACTCGCACATAGAATAAAATTATGACGAAGTTTAGGTCCGATGTGAACACTTAACTGGTCCAAATCAGACCGAAACGTCGTCATAAGTTTCATTACATATTCTAGTCATCAGAGCACTAACAAACACACCGTTGAAGGGCACTGAAATAATAGTATGTAATAAAGGCTAGATTCCTCACATAAATTATTTTATTAGTATTTAATTAGATTATTTAGTATTGGTATGTTTTTCTCAACGGAAGCTTTACTTTATAATAATTATAATCTTTGTTTCTACAAGTACATGTACAAGATATACAGACCTAGTTAACATCAATGACACTACTATATATAAAGCCACTTGTTATGCAGAGCATTTAGGGAAAATTAGGTCAGTTTTGTCCCCAGGGTGCGACCCATGCCAGTCGACTAACACTCAGGTACCTATTTAACTGAACACGGATAGTAGATATCTTAAGGAAACATGTCCAAATATTTCCAACCGTATCGGGGATCGACCCCCCGACCTCAGTGTGTGAGCTGAGTGCGCTTGCAGTCGAACAACGGGATATATTTATTTCTTGTTTGTGTTAAAAATAATTTCTTGATTAAAGCGAACAAATTGGTTTCCATGAATTAACTGGAGATTTTTTTTTCTGGTTAATTTTAAACATTACATGATAGTGAATCGTAGGATTGTATTGTAGATGTAGACTCGCTAAGATGAATATAAACACACCAACAGTACCCTCTTTTCCGTCAGATTCCTTAGCTACTATCTTAATCCGGCCTCAATACTTTCTCTTCAGTGTTGAAGAAGAGAATGCAGACAGCATTTTGTTGACAGTAACGTAAGAAAAAAAACCACTGATGATAACGTAAACAGTGCTACCGCAGTGTGAAAGCCAGGGTAAATTTTTTTTTTTGGTCGCTTACGTAAAAATATAATGTTTTTCTAGCTTTTTTTTTTTTTGATAGTTGTCGGGGAACTCGAAAGCAGCGAGCCATAACACAAGCCAGCAGTTGTACCATTGTACCAGGAGGACTTCCAGTAATGAAATCATTCAACTTGTTACACACACACACACACACACACACACACACACACACACACACACACCACACACACACACACACACACACACACACACACACACACATTTATATATACAAACAAGCACAGGGGGAGTTGAATGATACCTCTAGGCCTTTCGTGTTGCAATCAACACATCAGGAGCTTGCAATGTTGCAGAAATGAGTAAGAAGCCCAGGTAGTATCGTTAAGGGGAAAATATTATAATACTGATCTCATCAGTGGGCATGCGTGGATGCTGGTGAAGGGCTCTTGATACATAACTGTATCAAACCTTATTACCTCCCAGCCGCTAGGCACTGCTATGGTTATTATGCAAGATATTGCATTGTTGCAATATTTTTTAGATAAAAAAAGTTCCATAAAATTGTGTCAGTACTTAAGTGGACGCGAATTGAACGGCAGATGGACGCGTATGAGACGGGTGAGGAACGAGGTGTGTTACGTCACTAGTCCAGCAATTGCTGGAAAGACTCGCTGGAACGAGGTTGCAGATAAGTAGTGTGTGGTGTTTTTTGGTAATGTTTAGGTCATAGGTTGTTTTTGGTGAAATTTTTTTGTACTCTTAAGTTGGGCCTGGCATTGAGGGTGACCCAGGTATTTATGTGGGTCATGGAGACCCACTGATGTAGATATGTGCCTCACATGGCCTAACTTTAATTAACTACTAGCAGTGTACTAGTGAGCTGTTTTGCAATACGTGAAAAATGTAGAAGGCAGGTTGTGTGTTGTATATATTATTTATAATATATGATTATATTTATAAAGGCGATTTTATCTGCCCTTCCTGGTTATCAAAGCTGAAGTATAGACCACTCCATAGTAATTACTTAACATAGAGGACCAAATCCGGGAGAATTATCAAATTTAGTGTGATAATTCAGTTTTCGACCTGGTAGGTTTGATTTGACGAAGGGCAGATAGCCACCTTTATAAAAATAAACAAATTATCAAAATAACAATATATACAACACAAAACCTGCCGCCTTCACATTTCATATATTGCAAAACAACTCACTAGTACACTGCTACTAATTAATTAAAATTAGACCATATGAAGTACCTATCTACAGCAATGGGTCTCCATGACCCACATAAATACCAGGACCAGGCCCAGCTTGAAGAGTAAAATAAATGTTTACACACACACACACACAAAACACACACTACTTATCCTGCAACCTTGTTCCAGCAAGTCTGTCCAGCAACTGGTAGACTAGTGATGCAACACACCTCGCTCTTACCCGTCTCATACTCGTCCATCTGCGGTTCAGTTCGCGGCTTTAGGGATACAGCTTTAACAGTGTGCCATCTACATCTCTCACATATGAACAGTGAATAAACATCTGTTGCATATATACTCTGAACAATAAACATTTGTCCCAAATGAACACTGAATAATATATATCAGTTATATATAAACTCTGAACATATAAATACTCGTATGTTTTCATGTCGAGATCTTGGAATACCGTGGTGTTGGAATACCATGATACTGGAATACCGTGATTTTGGATTACCGTGATGTTGGAATACCGTGATTTTGGAATATAATGAGTCAATAAAGTTCCCAAGCTGAATTAAAATGTCCTTCTTTCGTCTTGATGTTGTATAAATAAGTGAGAGTTGCATTGTTGTATTGAGTACTAGATGTTGTATTGTTGTATAAAAAATAGTGCTGTATTTATGCAACTGTAAGGTTAATACACACACACACACACACACATACATACACATACACACACACACACACACAACACAACACACCACACACACACACACACACACACACACACACACACACACACACACACGTATCTTGAGACACAAGGTGTCACATGATAAAAGTGATTGCCAAGAAACTTGGAGGTGATGCATTAGTGGTTCGTTGGCTCTAACAGTGGCACCGAGACCCGTCAATGGCACCGAGGCCCTTTCAATGACACCGTAGTCTTCTCAGTGGTACCGAGGCCCCCTCAGTGGCACCGAGGAGGTTCTCTCAGTGGTACCGAGGCCCTCTCAGTGGCATCAAGACCCTCTCAGTGGCACCCTTTGTGGTTTGTGTTCCTAACGTTTTCGCTACATCAGTAACAAGTATCAGCAGTTGATAACAGGGTTCACCAGGGATATCCTCACCAGAAAGATGGAAGGGGAGGGGGAGGGGAAAAAGGTTGAGGCGAAAAAGGTTGAGGGGAAAAAGGTGTTTTTTTATATGAGTGATGAGAAAGGATGGTAATGTTGGGTGAGTGGGAAAAGGTGTGGTTATTGAGTGCGGATAATAATAATAATAACAATATAATATTAATAATAATAGCTATCCGAGAGACTATTGAAGAGGTCTGCCTTGCATGCCTACTCTCATATTTTCCAATATACTTCGAATGCTAATGAAAAATCCAGTTGAAGCATATCTAACTACACTGTAACGAATAAAAAGACACAATCACGTGACTGGACCAATACACGTATAACCCGCATATACGAGACAAACTTAATACAACGTTTCGGTCCGATTTGGACCATTAACTAGTACTCTTCTATAACTATTCTCTACTATAACCATGATAACATATCTAGCCGTACCAACAAGTCTGTGTCTTAGGACATTCATGAATCTGCTTAGTACTTTAACATCGCTAACATTTATCTCTTGAAGGGATCAAAAGCTGTTTTGATGTGTTACATTACCGTAATGTTTTGATGTGTTACATTTACCGTAATGTTTTGATGTGTTACATTACCGTAATGTTTTGATGTGTTACATTACCGTAATGTTTTGATGTGTTACTTTACCGTAATGTTTTGATGTGTTACTTTACCGTAATGTTTTGATGTGTTACTTTACCGTAATGTTTTGATGTGTTACATTACCGTAATGTTTTGATGTGTTACATTACCGTAATGTTTTGATGTGTTACTTTACCGTAATGTTTTGATGTGTTACATTACCGTAATGTTTTGGATGTTTACATTACCGTAAGTTTATGTGTTACTTACCCGTAATGTTTTGAATGTTTACTTACCGTATGTTTTGATGAGTTACATTACACGTAATGTTTGATGTGTTACATTACGTAATTTTTGATGTTGATATACTTACGTAATGTTTTGGATGTGTTACTTTACCGTAATGTTTGATGTGTACTTACCGAATGGTTTGATGTGCTTACATTAACCGTAAGTTTTGATGTGTTACATACCGTAGTTTGATGTGTTACTTTCCGTAAGTTTGATGTGTTACATGTACCGTAATGTCTTTGATGGTACATTACGTAATGTTTTGATGTGTTACATTACCGTAAGTTTTGATGTGTTAATACGTATGTTTTGATGTGTTACTTACCAATGTTTTGATGTGTTACTTTACAGTAATGTTTTGATGTGTTACTTTACCGTAATGTTTTGATGTGTTACATTACCGTAATGTTTTGATGTGTTACATTACCGTAATGGAACAACCAATAACAGCCAAGGACCACCCAACTCCTACAACATGTTCAAGACTCGTAGTGGTGAAGAATTAAATACATGCTCAACATCTGGTTAACTTTATTTATGAAGAATTGAGACACTTATGCAACATATGGGAATCTTTATTGAAGAAACGTTTCGCCACCCAGTGGCTTCATCAGTCTTATACAAAGCAGGAAGATATAAGGAGAGGAGTAGTTTGAAGTAATCAGTCCGTCAGCCTGAAGTCGACGTGTTCAGTCCATCAGTCTTGTAGAATGTACAGCACAGGGCCGTAGAAGTGGCTTATTTATAGACGTTTCACCATCCACTGGCTTTATCAGTACAAATTCAAAGAAAGAGGTGGAAGATTTTAGAACTATACACAAAAGATAAGGTAGTCAGTCCCTCAGCCTTGGAGTTGATGAGTATGGTAGTCAAATTTATCGAATTGTCGATACTGTATACCACTCATGTACACACTCGCTGTGGTACTTACAATGACTGTTGAGGAGTTGGTAAGGGTGCATGAGAGAAGTGGTGAATAAAAAATGTGCAAAACCTAGACATCTTAATGTCGAAGACGTATCTCCAGCCAGTGTTTTTTTTCGATGCGTTTCAGAGCTTAGGGACTTGAAACAGTTGAAGATGAGGCAGTCAGTCCTTGAACCTTGATGATAATGTAAAGATGGATGGAGGAGAGCTAAATATGTTGAGAATGAGTGTGACAAGTTGGGATTTTTAAATGTAATATAAACCTATATACCCACGTTCTAGAACGTTTTCTTTTACGTTCGCCGTGATAGAGTGGAGCTTATATGGAACGCTCGAATCTCTTTCTCGGATTGCTAAGCACATATAGTTCTTAAGTTTTGTTTACATATTTTCATCCAATACAGGGATGTGGAAGCGGTAGAGAGAGAGAGAGAGAGAGAGAGAGAGAGAAGGAAAATAGTTCTTTGTAAGCCAGTGTTAGCCTGTGTCTGGCCCCAGATATTTGCGGAGCGAAGCATGAAGGCACTGTTCTAGACACTGTTCTAGGCACTGCTCTAGGCACTGTTCTAGGCACTGTTCTAGGCACTGCTCTAGGCACTGTTCTAGGTACTGATCTAGGCACTGTTCTAGACACTTCTAGACACTGTTCTAGGCACTGTTCTAGACACTGTTTTAGGCACTCTTCCAGGCACTGTTCTGTATACTGTTCTAGAGACTGTTCTAGGCACTGTTCTAGGGGGAGTTCTAGACACTGTTCTAGACACTTTTAGACACTGTTCTAGACACTTTTAGACACTGTTCTAGGCACTGTTCTAGACACTGTTCTAGGCACTGTACTAGACACTCTTCTAGGCACTGCTCTAAACACTGTTCTAAGCACTATTTTAGGTAATGTTCTAGACATTGTTCTAGACACTGTTCTAGCTACTGTAGACACTGTTCTAGGCACTGTTCTAGACTGTTCTAGGCACTGTTTTAGACAGTGTTCTAGGCACTGTTCTAGACTGTTATCTTTAATGTTCTAGACACTGTTCTATTCACTGTTTTAGACACGGTTCAAGACACTGCTCTAGACTCTGTTCTAGACACTGTTTTACAGTGTTCCAGACACTATTATAGGCACTGTTCTAAACATTGTTCTACGCACTATTCTAGACACTTTTAGACATTGTTCTAGATACTTCCATTTACTGTTCTAGAAAATGTTCTAGTCACTGTTCTAAGCACAATTCTAGGTACTGTTCTAGACACTGTTCTAGACACTTCTGGACACTGTTCTAAGCACTGTTCTATACATTGTTCTAGGCACTGTTTTAGACACTGCTCTAGATATTGTTCTAGACACTGTTTTAGACATTATTCCAGGGACTGTTCTAGACACTGCTCTAGTTACTGTTCTAGACACTGTTTTAGACACTGTTCTAGGCAATGTTCTAGACAGTGTTCTGGACACTGTTCTAGACACTGTTCTAAACGCTGTTCTAGGCACTGTTCTAGGCACTGGTCTAGTTACTGTTCTAGGCACTGTTCTAGACATTGTTCTAGGCACAGTTCTAGGCACTGCTCTAGGCACTGTTCTGTTCTAGGCACTGTTCTAGGCACAGTTTTAGACACTGTTCTAGGCCCTGTTCTAGGCACTGTTCTAGACTCTGTTCTAGGCACAGTTCTAGACAGTGTTCTAGGCACAGTTCTAAACACTGTTCTAGGCACTGTTCTAGGCACTGTTCTAGGCACTGTTCTAGACACTATTCTAGGCACTGTTCTAGGCAGTTCTAGACACTGCTCTAGGCACTGCTCTAGGCACTGTTCTAGGCACTGTTCTAGACACTTTTAGGCACTGTTCTAGACACTGTTCTAGGCACTGTTCTAGACACTGTTCTAGACACTGTTCTAGACACTATTCTAGGCACTGTTCTAGGCACTATTCTAGGCACTGTTCTAGGCAGTTCTAGACACTGTTCTAGGCACTGCTATAGGCACTGTTCTAGGCACTGTTCTAGACACTTTTAGGCACTGTTCTAGACACTGTTCTAGGCACTGTTCTAGACACTGTTCTAGACACTGTTCTAGACACTATTCTAGGCACTGTTCTAGGCACTGTTTTAGGCAATGTTCTAGGCACTGTTTAGGCACTTTTAGGCACTGTTCTAGGCACTGTTCTAGCCACTGTTCCAGACACTGTTCTAGGCACTGTTCTAGGCACTGTTCTAGACACTGTTCTAGGCACTTCTAGGCACTGTTCTAGGCACTGTTCTAGGCACAGTTCTAGACACTGTTCTAGGCCCTGTTCTAGGCACTGTTCTAGACACTGTTCTAGGCAGTTCTAGGCACAGTTCTAGACACTGTTCTAGGCACTGTTCTAGACACTGTTCTAGGCACAGTTCAAGACACTGTTCTAGGCACTGTTCTAGGCACTGTTCTAGGCACCGTTGTAGACACTGTTCTAGGCACTGTTCTAGACACTTCTAGGGACTGTTCTAGGCACTGTTCTATACATTGTTCTAGGCACTGTTTTAGACACTGTTCTAGATATTGTTCTAGGCACTGTTTTAGACGTTATTCCAGGCACTGTTCTAGACACTGCTCTAGTTACTGTTCTAGACACTGTTTTAGACACGGTTCTAGGCAATATTCTAGAAAGTGTTCTGGACACTGTTCTAGACACTGTTCTAAACACTGTTCTAGGCACTGTTCTAGGCACTGGTCTAGTCACTGTTCTA